>JASVER010000072.1:206507-498914 GCA_030449065.1 Oceanodroma leucorhoa | reverse complement strand
AAAAAGCCACCCCCCGGCCCCGCCGCTCTCACCCTGCCGCCCAGGGGGGGTCTGCCAGCGGGGGGGGGTACACCCCGAAATGTGGGGACACCCCCCACCCCACRGAGGGTGGTGGTGGGACCAGGAGGTGCTCCCCGGTTTTGGGAGGGATGCTGACATTATGCACACACACACACACACACCCCCCGCTCTCCATCAGGGTTTTTTGGGCACATCTTTACATCGGGGTGTGTCGGGAATTAAAGCGATTTACCGGGAGGAGGGGGTTAAAAAAGAAATCAAATAAAAAAGATTACACGTGGGGTGGGGATAGCAGATGTCAAAATAAGCCGCGGGGAATCTTTTATCCGGCAATAACGAGCCATCTTTAAAAAAAAAGAAAGAAAATCATCACATTATCAGCCCGAAGAGCAGAACCCCGATGTGTCAAAAAGTCTGGTTTTACGCAAATTCCAAAAATACGATTTGATAGGGTGCTGCCAATGAAGTCGTTTACTGCCTGGCTGGCTTCGATTTTATAGCTGGTTTCCCCASACGGAAGGGCAAATGCTGCTAGTATTACCGAGAAAAAAAAAAACAATTCTTTTTTTTTAAAAAGTAAGGTATTAATGAAGTGCCGTGCTGAAGGGCAGGTAGTTGGAGGCAGCCCTGCTCCTTGCAGATCCATCTCCTGCAGCCTGGGCATCAAGGCTGGTCACCCCGCTGCGAGACCCTCGGCACCGCCTGCCCTCCCAGCGAACCGCAGCCCTTAAAAACCAGGGAGAGAAACCCAAGGGATGCAAAAATGCGTCTTTTCCCCCTCAAAAAAAAAAAAAAAAAAAAAAAAAAAAAAACCAACAAAACCAACCCCGCATTCTGAAGGGAAACGCTTACCTCTCTCGTGGCCGATCAGGATATCTTTATGGTTGAAATACTCCACTTCTTCAGTGTAGTTCTGCGTGTAGGCAGTGTTGGATCCCGCGTTTCTCGATTCAGTCCAACGCACTTTCGCGTGTCCCCTCGCATGAATTTTAAGAGATTTCACTCTAATTTCTCCGGTTACTTCTAAATTGACCCTTCCTGAGACTGTGTCCCCGCTGGAATAGACGGGGACATTGCTGTCATTCAGACAGTCAAAGCTTATTGTCAAACTCTTCACCTTCCCCAGCACCATGGTTTTTTTTTTTTTTTTTTCTTTTTTATAGCAAAGCGTAGAAAAATATACTGTGAGAACAAAACAAAAAAAACTAAACCCCMAAAAAAAAAGAACAAAACCCCCTCAGGCAAAGGGCGATGGTACCCTACAGCCGGCTCATGAGGACGGCGGGGAGCCCCGGCCCCAGCCCGGGCGGCACGGGGAGGGGGGGACGAGCGCTGGTGCCGGCGCTTCTCTGTCCCCACAAAGGCGCTGCCGGCGCTGCCGCCGTCCCAGCCTTATAAGCCGTGTGACAAACAAGCCCCACCGCGCATGCGCCGCCCCGCCGCCGTCCCGCCTTTCCCGCCACCGCCCCGCCTCCCCCGCCGCTCTCTCCGGGAGCCTTTGGGCTCCCGGAGAGAGCGGCGGGGGAGGCGGGAGCGGGGGGAGCTTTTTGAGGGAGCCAAACCCCTGCTGAGGTGAGCTGCTTAGCCTCAGCGCTGCCAAACACCTCAGCCTCCCCCGCGAAGTTGGTTTTTTTTTTCTTTTTTAACCCGCCGCCGGGGTGCTATTTCTCGGTTATTTAACCCTATATTGCTAATTCCGTCATCCCCCCGCCCGGCAAGTTTTTCCAGTGAGATGTGGTGATGGCGGTGGGTAGCCTTCCCCAAACCGCCGGTGCTGCGGGGGTTTGTACTGAGGCCCGCCGCTCAAAGTTCAGACTTCGCGTTTCCAAAGAGTGTATTTACTGCTTTTCTCAAGTCAAAAAAAAAACCCAAGTCATTCATATTTTCCTTGACCCGACACCTGGTGGAGGTTCTCGTGGTGGTTTTTTTTTTTTTTTAATGACCAAAGATACCCTGCGTTAGTTAGGACTTTCTATGTTTTTGCACCATCTTGTGGTAAGCCTTCATACTTCCCTGGATCACGGAACCGTAAAACCATATAGGTTGGAAAAGACCTTTAAGATCATCGAGTCTAACCGTAAAAAGATAACTTGCAAGAGAAGCAGAGGTGTGTTATTCCTCCCCTGCGAATGCTTGTCATGTCGCTCTCGTGTCCTTAGACGCAGATGGTCTCACGCATATGTTTATTTGCACGTTTTTCCTCTTTTCCGCAATTTACAAGGTAATCGTGTCTTCCACAAGCCATAGAAACCCCAACTCCGTGGCCTGCAGTTGCTGTAGGACGTGTGAAAGCCGGCAGCCAAACGGGATGCAGCTTCCATCCGYGGAGCCCAGGACGCAGCTCCAGCCCCTTCCAGCTCTGGGTTCGTTCTCACCGTCTGAGGGCAAGTCTGCGGAGATGATGAAGAGCACAGCAGTTGCCTTTTCTGGGAAGCTGAAGGCCCAAATCTTGCTAGCCCAGTGGATATCCATCTAGATTCTTTTTCTATCTATGTAGATAATTCCTACGTAATTGGGGTTAAAAAACACTCATTTATTTTCCGATACATGTGATGTGTTTTGTATACTGATTGTATTTGCCCATTCCAGGCTTGTTGGAGAAGGATAAAATACTTTGCTGAGCTACTGTAAAACCTCCCCTGTATGTCACCTGCAGACACTGTAGCCCTAACTTGCCTCCTCTCTCACTAGGATTCCCGTCTTTTGCTGATCCATTTCTGGAAGCACAAGTTGAGAATAACCGCAGCCACTGTYGGGATGTGGGATGTGCGCCAAGCACTCCATGCGAGTAGGCTGTTGGGAAGATCGCACCGTTTGTGAGCTTGTGGGTCATCTTCTAGGACGTTAGGTTTTGCCAATTTGCAGACAGTTGCGAGTCCTGACGGTGCGTCACACTGAGCAGCAGACAGCTCTTTTCCTGTTCCTGGATTGCCGTCTGGAGGAAAACGCGGTGGATGGTAGCCCTGCTTCTTAAGGCATACTGGAGACGTTGAGAACACCACCGATAAATCTAATTTTTATTGCAGCAGTGAGAGAGCTGCAATTTGGAGCAACTTTTGAGGGCTGAAGGCCTGGTTGAGCCTTCTTGGAAGGCTTTTTCCAAACACATAGAACTGAGTCCACTGAAATTAGTGGGGCGTTTGGATACCCATGCAATGCAAAATCTCACAATCTTTGAAGCTCTCTAATTTCCATGTATTGCTATGCTGTTGTTGTGAGTTAATTAAAAAATATCCTGAGTGATCAGATGTGCTGATTCACATGAAAGTTGACCCAGTTTTCAAGACTAATTCTAAATTCCTGTTAAAGCTTGGTGAAAAAAAATTAGAAATTGGTTTCGTATTCACTCTGTGCTGTGTACGTATATGCACCCAAAGCATCTGCGCTGAGATCTGCTCCTGTTTGAAATAATGACCCTTCTCCTAGTGCCCCAATCAGGAAACTTTCCTGTGTTTTTTTTAATTCATCCCTATTATCTCTTCCCTCAAACATGAGTCTCCTTCCTGCAGCCCTTCACCTCCGTGTCCTTTGGGTAAGGRGAATGGATTGGGAACAGCATTTCCCGTGTTGCATCCTGTTCGTAACCGTGGGCACAGCTATGAACTCCCAAATCACAAGATTTTGTTATGAATCTGGCAGTATTTGGTAAGTTAACTTGAAGTCTCAGATTCAGGCAAGGTAAGAAGCTCATCTCTAGCAGACACTTTTAGACCTGATGAGTTCAGAAGAGAGCTTTGACTTCACCAGAACAGCTCAGAAATAGGCACACAAATGAATCGGTATCTTGGTCCCTTGTGCAATATATATGTATTTGTACCAAAATCTCCCTTTCAATCTGCCTTTTGCCCACTTGCGCCTGCTCTCCTGCCCGTCTCTCACCCACTCGCCCACCTCCTTCCCCTGCCCGTCTCTCTAATGGGGAGCGATTCAGCCCAGGTGGGTGCCCACTGCTCAGCCCTTCTCCCCGCTGGCCGCCCACCTCCTCCTGCCCGGCTTGTCCTGACTTTTCTGAGCCCGTTTCCCACCAGAAGTGCCACCCACCCTCCCTTCGCTGCTCTTCTTTCTGGTCCCATGCAGGCTTGTTTCCAGCCGCCTTCTAGATCGCCAAACCATTATATGCGGTTATATGTRACTGGAATCTGGAGCGCTAGACAGGCTGACACGATTTGGTTAAGCTTGTGTTGTGTTATGAATAATAAACTTCAGATCGACCAGCCTGCAGAATGATGTTGTATTCACCTGTATTCATGCAATTCCCACATCCTGCCAAAAGTCAGATATACATTCAGTCTCTGCAGCTTTTCTTTTTAATACTTCTCATAGTATGCGATTCATTTTATTTTCCTCCTCCTCGTAATTTATATGTTTCGTGCCATCTTGTGGCAAAGGGGGTGAACTGCCTGCGCTGCCTTTTGCCAGTATTCTGCCTGTGCATTCCTGCAAACCTGACGTTCATCGGTGAAGCCTTTGTGTCAAAATCAAATATTTTGTTTAAAAATTTAATTCTGCTTTTATTTAAATGGAGAACATGCTATGAAGTATAACTAAAAGAGGTATTTAGCAGTTATTTTCAGATGTTTAGTTAACTGTAAATATTAGTTAATTTTCAGGAGCTAAGTTTTTATTTTTTTCAAATGGACTGTTCTTTAGTTAAATATTAAAAGTTTTATGGATCCTGAAACAGGATTTTAAAAATTGAATGTAAAGATGATCAACTCTTATCAACTTAGATCAACAATAGGCAGTGAAGACTTAGTTTGTACACATTTAAAGTGGTTATTATCTGTCAGGAGCCTCCAATAACCTTTCTCAAGCCTTGTACATGATACACTCCGCATAGAAGTCCACATAAAGTTTAAAAAAAATTAAGTCCAAATCTTTTTTTCTTCTTTTTTTGGCTGGTGAAAACCATGAGGGTGATGCTCTGTCTAACATTGGAGTCAGGAGCTCCGAGGAAGATGGCAATATTCCAGCCTCTATAAAGAGATTAAAATTAGACCTCACTTAAAGAACCATTTCCTGAAACTGGCAACCCTTTCCTTGTTTGTCTTGGTTTTTTTTTTTTTTTTTTTTTTCTGGAGAGGAAAGAGGAAAGAAAAGTTTGTTAGAAAATTATGGAAAGAAAGAAAAATATATCCTGGCCTGCTGGGTAATACAGATTGCATTGCCTGAGAATCTTCCCTGGAAACTGATGAAAATTAGTACTGATTCATCTGAACTTTGCTATTCCAGTATCGACGACTACATGCTGTCAGTATGCTCTGCTCTGCTTCTGAGAGGTCCACACAGTTCAGATCTTAGCTGGAGGGTTTAGGCAACCTAGAGACAATCTTTTATGTCACAGGCTGTGATGCAAACTGAGACCCAGTACAAGGATGTGAATGTAGAAATGGGCAGAATTTAGGTCACCAAGACCCAAATCAATATTCTAAAAATTCTTGATGAGCTTTCACCCAGCCTTGGAGTTATTTTTTTTATTATTTTGAAGTTTGTTGGGTGCCTAGATTTGCACTTTTGTGCATGCCCAGAGCTGTTCCAGCCTTGATGTGACCRAACAGAACATTCACGCTGAAGACCACTCAAAACCCAAGGTTAGGAATTATTCTGCTTTGGTCCCTTTAGTGTCTTTATCTAACTCGACTTAATAAATCTGCAAGGGCATGTGTGACGCACAATGGTCTTGAGAACAGTAATTACTTTTTCTAAAAGCAAAGCCAGAAAAGCTTGCAATGCTCTCCTGACTCATTAATCAATAAACTAGTGTTAATAGGAAGATCCAGATTCTTCTCCCATCTCCTTAGAGACCATCCTGATACATTATCTGTTGTGGGGTGGAGACAGTTTGCCCCTCCTTTTGAAGGTGTTTCACTGTGTAGCAGAGAATGTTCTAGAGGGACTGTCAAAAGAGACGTTACGTGTTGCCTGGTGGTTAAGGTGTTCATCTCAAAGGGAGAATCCTGGAAAGAAAAAAAAATACTCTAGGACGGTTTCTGTATTTTATGCAGTGAATGAATGGAAAATGTGAAATGTACGTAGAAAGTTCTCTTAGCGGACCCGTTTCTGGTCATCCTTTGTTGTATCTGATCTTCAATCCATCCATAAAAATAAGAGGAATAAAATTTCCCCTCCTCATACCTGTTATGAGGCTACGTTTGTGAAATATTGTCACATTACGGTGTGGAACAGCAACATACACTGTCATGTTATGAAAACGTGGATCTGTGCACTGCAGCCCTGAGGAGCTGCTTCCAAAATTCCTGCATGCAGAGGGATATCAACCAACCTTCCTTTTGGTACCGTCTGCACTGGAATGGCTGTTCAGCTGTCAGTGCYATGGCAGAGAGAAGAGAAAATTTTACTAAGTAGGCTTATTTTGGGTTTGGTTTTGTAATGGAGAATGCTATCCTCAATGATGTAAAGAGACTTGGAGTTTGTGAAACTGGTTCTTGAATTTGAAGGAATCAGGAACTAGGAGCAGCTGAGAAAGAATGTGCACAAAAAAGACCTCTATTTCTGTTTTCAGAAGGTACGTATTGCAAGTAAGGAAAGTATTCAAACTGAAACTTTTTGTTTGGAATTTTTTGTTAGGGGTTTTTTTTTCCTACTTCTAAAGATTTGCTAAGTAATGATTTAGAGTAACTGGAGTTCTGAGGTGTATYTACTATTAAAACCAGAACTTATGTATTAATCATGTTAAACTGAATGTTTGCAAGTTTTGGGTTGAGAAAGTAATTGCTAGTGCTGTTAAACTGAGAAAGCAGACAGTTAACAAACTGGTATCTCCTGGAAAGTATGACCAAAGGACAAGCTTACAGTTGCAGTCAGTAATATATGAGCGCGAGCTTGAAATACCTACTTCAGAGATGACGACGGACGGTCAAACAGGGTCCAGAGCTAGAAAACAGTATTGTTTAGAAGGGACGTGGTCATGTTCTGCGCGGGGTTTGGCGGTCCCTGTTGCTCCCTGCTCCCCTTAAGGTGTTTCCCCCTTCTTGCCTTGCAGCCACTTCATCTGTAGGCTCCTGCCAACTCCTCCATCTCCTGCCAAAAGGGCTGGCACCGTGACTGAACTGGGGAGCATGTCTGAGCCAATCTGGGTCTATTCAGAGCCATTCAGTATTTCAGCATGGCTCTCCCTCTTCTGAAAGCAAAGACGCTGCAGAGAGCACGCGCTGGTTCAGCAGAGCTTGGACCCTAGGCTTTGCCTCACACCTATTTTATCCTTACRTAGGCTCCCTGTTATGTTGAAACCATCTCTTTGGGGTCTGTGCAATAGCTGCAGAGCCTCCATCCCTGGCTCAGGCTCATGGTTATGTGTAAAAAACATACGAAGGTGTATTCCTTGAAAAATGTGGGATAGCCACCGATCCTCGGTGGTTTTTTTAAATGAAAACTTCCTAGAAGGTCTTTGGCGAGGATATGAGAAACAGCAAGATTACGAAATCCAAATAACCTTGGAGTGATTAAGCTACAAAATAAAGAAGGCCACAAACCATACTGGGAGCTTAGGGGGCAAAATATGTTACAGCTGTTCTGATAAGGTTTGACCGTCTGCTGCCAGGGAAAGCAGGACTTGGCTTCGTCCTTGGGTCGTGGTGGTACTAAGGACCGGGCTCCACTGTTCTCTCGTTAATACTGCTTTTGCATCCTCTCTTTCCATGTTTATCTCTTCTTGCTAGCAGTTTGCAGAGGAATCTTATACTAGATGTTGCTATATAAAGTCGCTGGGGGGTTTTTGTGTTTCTGTCACAGGATCTTTCCAAATATCCTGCAAAAGCAGAAGAAAGATTTTGAAATATTTGTACTGGAGCTTTGTAAGAAAACGAAGAATTTTTTTATTCCCCTTTCTTTTGGTTCATCAAAGGGCACTTGTCAGCTTTGTGTTTCGAAATGGAAAGTTATATACTGTGATTTTGTCTCCAGAAATAAGCTGTTGCGCTTTTTGGTAACCAAGGWTTGTAGAAGAAGTAATACCTTTTATTCGACTAATTTATAGTCTGGAAAAAGAACAGACCAGCTTTCAGCACACGAGCTCTTCCTTAGCTTAGTTTCAGACCTTTAGTAAGGCAGTGTTTTTAGAAAGAAAGCGRCCCTGAGGCGAGCTGAGTTCTGTTTTAGACCATGTATTTTACTTTAGCTTTCTGAGCTAAACCAATAAGCACATCCAGCCTCCCTTTATTAGCGAGATAAGCATTTCAGCGACAAGAGCGATGGCTATCACTGTYGGGGAAGCCATGCTACTCTATTTCTGTCCCCTTAAGCGACGTGGAAGCGATGCCTCTCTCCCTTTTGCTGGCGAGTGCCGTTCGAAAGTGAAGACACGGACTCTGTGCAGCCCTCGTCATCTCAGCAGCACCGCGGGGAGGGTTTCCAAGGCGTGCAGAAATACGCAGGGTGCTCAGCACCGCAAGTCGGCCTTCACACCCACACCGAAACCGAAATGGCCGGGGGGGTGATGGCTGTGGCTATGACAGCAGTACTGGGCTTTGTGCTGGAACCTCAGGGTGTGACAATGCTCAGACAGAAGAAGACAGTGCAAGAGGGTGGCGATGCAGGATGGCCTAGTGAGCACGGGCGTTTTAAGGATTTTTGGTAACTTTTAGTGTTAGTGGGTAAAGTGGTCACRCCGAAGTGCTTGTGAGCTGGGGAAGGGTACAGAGGAAATTATGGGAGAGGGAGCTGTTGGCAGAAATGTTTCACAGATGAGCACGAATCATGTCTCACAATCAGCTCCTTGGTGCATCTTATGTTACACAGGGTGGGCCAACTTTGAATGAAAGAAAGGATTTAGGCATTCAAAGTGGAGCTTAGAACTGTGATCGTGGGAAAAAGGCAGAACTGTGGTCTTGGGAAAATCCCTTCCTGATGCCTGCCTGTCCTTTGAGACGCTCTGTTTCAGAGGCACCTCAGAGGTTTATTAGAAAGTTTTGCACGGCTCATTTTTGCCAGAGTTGGTCTTCCTCTTACTCCAGCTCATCAGGATCCAGAGACTGGGCCTTTTTTGGCTACCAACCCTAAGGGACACAACCTGAAAACGTATCACAATTATTCTGTGATGGCATTCAGGCTGTATGACCGGTATGTCCGTGGGCGCACGCGCGTCACATTTGTTTGCGAAAAGGCAAGGCCGCTCCTCTTCTCTGCTCCGCTCGTAGCAGCCGCCCGGCAGCGCTTCGTCGTGCTGCGTTTTGCCATGGGAGGCAGCCCCTCGCACTGTGCTGTGTGCTCGTGGGGTTCAGGCATCACTGCGGGGTGATGCGCAGTAGGGTCCCCAAAAGTGGCTCTTGCATACTGTATCTGAAAGTTTGTATGCCTGCAGGCTGTCGTAGCTGACAGTATTACTTCTGAGTTCCTCTCAGGTACTCTGTTTTTAAAAAACAGGGGACTAGCCTTTATAGTTCTTTTGGGTTCTTTATAGTTCTTTTTTTTTGGTTTTTTTTTTTTTTGTGGGGTTTTTCCATGTAAAGGCCATATAAAAGCAGGAGGGGGTCTGGGCAGATAAGTAGAATTGTACCAAATGTAATTTGTGCAGGGAAATCTGTACTCTTCCATCTGTGTGGCACAGTGTGTGTGCAACTCATCTTTTCGTGCTACCTGACATGCCAGAAAATGCACCTTTTTTCTTTTTTTAACCCGTCTGACGTTTTCCTTTCTCCAGACTGTGGATCCCAAGCAAGCAGATTCGTTTCCCCGCGGCCCCAAATCAACAGCTATGCAGCAGCGAGATAGGACTGATCTGTGTCCTCAGGACATATTTATGGGCTACCACACATAGCTGTGGATTCAGCGTAGCAGAATCTCGTTCTCAGATGTTTAATTCTCCATACATACTGTGTTTGGACCTAGCAGAAGTGCCTGGATTCAATTCTGGAGCTAGGCATTTAAGTGAAACATGTAGTTAGAGTTTCTCTCTGGTTTTCCAGGAACCACCAGCTTTGGCAATGGCATTCTTCATTTTCCTGGACTGTGAGTTTCTTGCTCCCTTGTAGTGACTCATACTTTTTTCACTGCCATGCTGGGTGAAGTATGAAAGTGAGTGATAATTTGGGGATTTTGTTTTTTAACCTGAAGAATGCCTTCATTAAATGAACAGCATTTTTATGAAGACCCAAGATGGTGTGAGCAACGCTGATCTAGATGAACTTATACACTGAAGCTAGTAGCATTCCTGTTTTCTCCTTCACTCCCATTTTCGTCTGTGATGATGACATGGCTACTAAGTAATGGAAGAAACAATTCAGGCTTTCCTCTTACTCCAGGAGATTAAACCTCTCCTCCAGGTGTAGTCGTGTACATTTCACTGAAATCACCAACACTGTAGAATACAGAACATGGACATTACAAAGAAGTGAAATATTAGGTGACAAAGCTTGTAATGGCATTCGTATGTTCAGATCAATGTAAGTGATGCAGCTTAGGACTGTTTTTTTTCCTGAAGTTTCTGTAAAAATGGGTAACCTCATTTGACAGGGTTTAAGTGTCTTCCACCAGTTAATCCTGCATTCTGTGAAGACTGCGAAAGAAGAGTTCTTTTCAGCAGAATGGCAAAATTGTAGTGAGAAAAAAAAATTTAGTTGAGCAAGTTTGAAGACAGTGCTCTGCTGAGATTGTTAGTTGTTATTTTGTTGGCCTGCTGGGGAGGCTTAAAATCACCTTCACACTGAAGACAGAAACTAACATACTCCTTAAGACGACCATCATATATAGCATCGTGTTACACTAAATTTGTGACGCCTGTGTGGCTAAATCTGAATTACAGGTCTGCTACCTACTGCCTTTCACCCAACATTGGTCAGCGTTAAAAATAGCCACCAAAGAAGGAGAATAGATGTTAAGCCTTAATGACCCAYGGTCCTTGCTGAGGACTTGACCGAGAAAAATTCCCTGCGCTCTGGCGAAGGGACACACAGACATATTTCTTGGATTGATTGTGACTGGTGCACAGAAGGAGTCCCAAAAGATGTAATGCTTCACTCACAGAGGTGTTGATTTATCCTTCAACAACAGCTTAGAAATTTTTGCAACTTCTCTACTTAAATAAATCAGTCAAGGAAGGAGCTTGCTACTGTATAACATATGGAGTTGTCAGTAGTTTTTATCTTTGAAACTGCTATTAATATCTTCTGGGAAAAGAGTCACACAAAGGAGGCAGCAGAGCAGTAACGTTAAGTAGGGGCTGATTAAGGAGACGTTAAGGGCCTTATTAAGTGCTGCAGTGCAGGGAAGGGTAATGTTGAGCAGCTAAATTATGGAAAACATGACGAATGTTGCTGTCACGTATTTTTATTCATTAGGGCCAAACAACTCCCAGACCTTCAAGCCCAAGCTCCCCTCCAGGGTTTGTCGGTGAGTCCCGTGTGGCTTCAGTAAAGTGGTTTAACAAATTAATTGTTGCAGCAACCTTAGTAGTGATTCTCAGGAAGGGTTGCAAAGGGAGAAATTCCCATTTTCCTGATGAGGAAGCAGAGGAACGCAAAGAATCCCAAATTACCCAACAGTTTCATGTCTCCTACTGTTAGAGATGACAAGATACTTTAGCAATTTTTCCACCTTTTTCTTCTTTTTACCTTTTTTTTTTTTTTTTTTTTAATGGATAAGGAGCAAACACCCTTCAGCTTTTTGCTGTTACATGAGGAGATGAAGAATTAGCTGAGCGGAAGCTCCAAGTGGCCCAAATTAATGAAGCATTAGAAAAGTGAACAAGCTTGATTAATGTAATACGCAGTTTGGTAGCTTAGCATAATGCCCTTCCCAGCAGACGATGTAATTGTTATCACTAACCCTGAGTGATAAAGTGCTTAAGAAATACTCTTTGGAAAAGTTGCTGAATAACAAGGAGTCCCAGTGCAAGGTCTTTGGCTGGTATAAACTGGCAAAGTTTGCATATGTCACCTATCAGTTGCAGAGCTATTCATTGACATTCACTGCAACTGTTTTGTTTTTATGCATGACTGTGTGTAGTTTGGTATGAAAATAAAGCCCAGCTAGCAATTTTTGCTTAATTGAGTGAGTCTGAGAAAGTTCTGGAGTTTTTCTCATCTGCCAGTGCAGGGTTTTTTATGTAGATGGATTTTTTTTTTTCCTTTGAATCTGAAGTAAATTTCTTATGTACATGACAATACACTCACCAAGAATAGGTTCTTGCATATGTACCTGAGTAAAAGCATTAAATAACAAAAATGAGATATGTTTGATGGTATCGCAAGTAATGGAAAAAAAAAGCAATTGTCTTCAAGGAGAAAAAAAATTGCTCATATGTCATCTGACAATACATATTAAAATAGTGAAGTTCTTGTTAGTAAAGGAGAGCAGCTAAAACAGGTGGTAGTGTGTATAGTAGATCCCAGTGTTAGCACTTATATTGAAAGCATTTGAAATTACAAAGTAGTGGAAAAAGAAGGATGTAAAGTGGTAGCAATCTCAGTCACGGTGATTAGTAGTATTAGTTTAAATAAAATTGAGCAAATACTAAGAGGATAAATAAAGAAGAAGAAAAAGAATGAGGATATGGTGGAAACTGGGAAACTTGTGAAAAGTTTTTATGGCAATTCAGGGGAGCTGTGCTGAATACTTAGTATTTCTGGGCCATATTCGTCTGTGGTGGGCAGTTTTACTACTGTTTCACTGAACTCGCTCATATTGGTGTAATATGTAATTACCGCSAGTTTTCATTTCAGGTGTTTATGAATTGTGAATAGCACTTGAATTACGGGAGCGGATTTTTTTCTGTATGTCCACTAGCCGCAAGAAGGGAAGGCAACAATTAAAAGCGGTGTTGAAGAAGGCGTGCAGCCGGGACGTTGCTCATCAGCTGGGTTTTATTGCCATCTGGTGGCTGCTTCTGTATGTTTCAGAAAGAGCAATTGCAAATGGTTCACATTTTGTGTGCTGGTATTCATATAATTTCAAAAAGAAAGCATAAAATCAGCAGCTGTGTAAACAATGTTGAGTGTATTTAGGAAATGCTCTGATATTATATATAATAATCTACATAATATTATATATAATACTCTATACTAATACATAGGATGTAAATACTGCGAGATAAGGATACATGTGACCAAATGCAGCCTAAAAGTCCTGTTGTCTTCAGTAGTAATAAAAATACGATGTGCCGTGCAGCGTTGGGTATTTGCAATTCTCTAGAATTGTAACATAAAGGCCAAAAGAAAATGTCAGATATCACAAAATGAAAGAAGATATTTGAGATCCTGAGGTGCTCTTTGATTTAGTTCTTTTTCCTATGAGGATWTATGTGGTACAGTATTCCTCAAGCCCAGCTTGTATTTCTACTTCAKCATCTTCGGTTGCTATCCTGTCTGCTACACTCAAGTGCTAATAATAGATGCTATTTGTTAATCCCATTGATATAGTTGTGTGTGCTACTTTGCCATTTAGTTTCATACATGGTCATACTTTTATCAGAAATGTAAGTTTCAGTGTAAATAAAGGGCTCACCTCAAGATTTCAGCTTCATTCTGCATAGGCAGAAATAAGTGCCACTCTTGTGTAAAGTTTGTGTGGTTTTTTTTTTTTTTTATGGCTTGTTAGAAGCAGTCATTAACAGCTTCTCTGTAGTCCACCTTATTTATTCCATGTGTTGGTAAGAGAAAATTCTTCAGGAAAATGTTTAGATCAGCATCCTTGTCAGGTTTTGTGTAAGTATATTTTAGACAGAGAGAGGAAAAGATGTTCATTTCAATGCAAACCCAGAAAAAAGTTGTGTCCATTTCTATGGCCACAAACTTTTGGGTGGAGATTTAACGCGATCCCCAATCTAGCAACAGGGTAAGCATCCTGGCAATAGGAAGATAAATAAGAGGGAAGGTCATTTTGAAGGTGACAAATACGAATGTATGTTTAAGGTATATTTATACGGTTTTTAGTTCCCTATGCCTGCCCCATGACGTGTGTCTGTGTTTGAACTCTATGAACTAAATAGAGACTTCAGCATAAAGCTTGTCTGGTGTTTAGAGTCGGCGGACGCAGAGGCTTTCCCTTCCCTCAGCCGGTAGCCGCTGCAGCCGTCTGCGGTAGGGCACAGCAGCACGGGAGGCTTTGGCCAGAAGATGCAGCGCTGGTGGTGCCATCGGGGTGCACCTCGGAGGCAGGAGGCGGGGATGTGCTACCTGAAATGGATCGGCAACTGAAGAAAGCCTTGACTATCCCCAAAAGTCATTTCCTCTTCGTTTATATTGCTGATGTCACGTCCGCCGCCCTCGCTGTGCTCTTGCTTTGGCTTGTGATACTATTTTTGTTGGGCTGTTCTCTCCCATTGCTGACACTGAGGTTATTGTCTGCCAGGTTTTCCTTCGTGCACACTCCTGCCTTTATTTCTGCTGCTGTCCACACTGTTTGGTACCTGAAGCCTCATTTGCGACAGTCTTTTTTTGTCCTTTAGACTGTCATCCATATTTCTTCAGTCTATACTGGAAAAAAATAATCCACCACATCTGCCACTGTTATTAAATCAAATCCTTTAAAAATACGTATCTTGGTATTCTCTAATCATTCATTACCAGAACAATGAAACATTTTGGAACAGGCCTCTTCCTGCTAATTTTTTTATTAAAGTGTATTACTTCCTATCACACAGCGCTACCAGAAAATGTGCTCTCCCCTTCTCTACCATGAACTTCCTACTATTCCGTCTCATTTTAGTCATAAAGAGGGCATCAAAGAGTTTCTGCATTTCTCTGAGTGTTGTGAGCATCACTGTTTTAAAGCCTAGCGTTCTGCCCCTGTACGTTTTACAGAAAGGTCACTGTCTTGGGTCTTCCAAGAGCAACATCTTCCAGGCAGCCAGCTSAGCTGAGCAGGTGAACCTGGTGGCAGTTAGATGTGTGACCACTGCCAGGATGGCCCCTGCCAGGCCGACTTCATACGACTCGGCCTTCCTCACCGCGGCAGCCGGCGA
Source organism: Oceanodroma leucorhoa (assembly GCA_030449065.1). Lineage (NCBI taxonomy): Eukaryota > Metazoa > Chordata > Aves > Procellariiformes > Oceanodroma > Oceanodroma leucorhoa. The sequence goes on along the minus strand of JASVER010000072.1, from coordinate 483,976 downwards.
GGTTGATTCGCACCTCAGGACTTACCTGTGCAGGGCGTCGTGGACCTTGTTCACCCTTATGCAAAACCTCCTTATATCGTCTGATGGAACGCTTTTGGGCTCCTATTATTGTTGCTTTTAGAGACAGCTGCAGGGCTGTTGATGGTTATGGTCCTTTCACTTTTATACTGAAGATGGTCCCTTTTTGTGTTGAAAGTACAGAAATGTGCACAGTGCCCTTGCACTTCAGCTCTTACCTGGCATGTGTCCTGGCCAAAACCAGGAACGGTACTGAGTACCTGCTATGTCAGATTTGAGAGTTTTAGTTAGGCTCTACATTTCTATTTCCRGATCCTGCCCCAAGGGAGGAGCAAGTAATTGTAATGAGTCATTAGGGGGGGGCATAAAAGGGAGTAGTATGAGATAAAAAATTGTCAGGGTAGATAGGACAAAGCAAACTTGATATAACACATTATATAAATCTTGGAGCTGATGCCTGGAGTGACACATTAAGTTAATTAGTCCATCACTGGGTATTGCAGTATATGCAATGCATAAAGTGTTAATGTGTTAATTTACGTGTTGGTCCTTAATAAGAGGGTAGACGTGTACCTCACGGCTGAATATTGTAGGTCTGTGATAGTGCCTTTTTCCAGCACATCAGGGGCTAAACCAGTACCCTTTTTCATCCTGCTTAGCATCGGGCTGGAGAGTGAGAATTCCGCGCTGCTGTAATCTTTGATAGCTAGAGGCCGTGCTGCTGCTCAGCAGAGGAACTGGCTCAGCCACCGCCAGCCAGCTGGTAGAGCATTTGTTGGAGCATTAATGCCAGCAGACACACTTTGTACAAAATATGTAAGACCTCGCTTGCCATTTGTAAGCTTATAAGTTTCGGYTGGGGGAAGAAATATGTTGATTTGCTCATATTGTTCTGTGTCCGTTTATATTGCCGGTGACTGTGGSAGTGTTACCTAAGCGAGGACGGCAGAAGCTTTGAATTTTAGAGGTTGCAAAACAGCAGCGTGGTGAGATCCAGTGGCCCTGCTTGACCCTGCCGACCAGAAGAAACTTCCTGATTCCGTCGTTCATTCTGGGATTAGAAAACATGGGTGTGGACCGAAAACTCAAACAGAAGTTGTATTAAAACCAGCTGCCTGAGGAAGCATTGCTGTCCTTGCAGGAATGGGTGGTAGCCTGAAGCTAGGTGGGAGTTTGAGTATTAGTTTATGTAAAACCCTTAATTTATGGCACTCACAGCCTAAGATTGAAGGAAAAAAATTCCTTGGGTAACAGGAGGTGCTATGAAAGACTTTTCCAAGTTCAAGGAACAGTTTTATTGAGAAACTGTTTCTACCATAGGTGACAAAACTATCTACTGCAGGATATCAGTAAAGAGATCATAGCAGGATTAAAACAGCTTATATAATAATTTAATTAATAACAACTGAGTTCCGTTCTTAAGAGGAAATTATTCAAATACTTACAGACTGAAATTCTACCGAGAACAAAGAAGCTTCTAGTGCTTGGCTTTCCAAAATAGCCAAATATCCAGTATGCTGTGGTGTAATGGAAATCTTCTGATTTACCAAGAAGGATGAAATAGAAACCTTAATCGCAGGTCTTCTCCTAATGATCTCGTAAACTAAGTAGAAGTAAATTTCTTTGTAGTCATCATATTCCATGAAATACCCCTCCCYGCCTAGATTTCTCCCAAAGCACATTTTGTCCAGTTTGCCTGCAGAAATACATACTGGGCAAAAGGCAGACTTGTCCTTCCTGTGCTGCTTGGATTGATTCTGTTTGTTCCATTAGATGCTCCAGTAGCTTTGTCACATTGATATTCATTTAGTTCTCTAGAGAAATTTGATGTAGATACGATTTAGAGAATGAAGTTAAACTTCTAAATTCTGTTGTTAATACAAATAGGGGGTTGCCTTTAAGGATACCTCAAAGCACCRAAAGTAGATTTCTCAGTAAGACAGTGTAGTGAAAAATAATACATTAATATAAAACAGGAGCCTACAATGTGTACTAYTAAAAACCAAAATTGTATCAGTTTTTGTAGCCTTCTGGATATGTGAAATGGGCAAGAAATTAGCTCACCACGAAACTTGGCAGATTTTTCCAGGTCATCGCACTGCTGGTCAACAATACGCTTGTCGTGGTAGGAACAGCAAAAGCCTTGGGTAAAATGCCAGGCTTTCTTTTCRGTGCTTCTTGTACCTTTTATTTTATGAGGTCTAAATGCTGACTGTCAGTGGTGGGACCTGTGTCTATACTGAAACCTGTGTTTGTAAAGCACACCGTGTCCCTTGCCTGGAAGCCACAATAGAAATGCAAACACAAATACTTGTGGTGGGACCTATAATTCAAGTGAAACGTGTTCGTAAAGCACATTGTGTCCTTTGAATGGAAGTCACAATATAAAGGCGAAAGCAAATGCCTGTTTTATGAGCAAACAGTTCTTGATTGCATCAAAGTCCAAAACAGGCAACAACTTTTAGTTGCCTTTTTAGCTTCATGCCGGCAGGGTTCTGTYCAAACAGTTTGCGCCTGTACACTGTACCGTTAAGAATCAGTAACTACAAAAGCCAAAAATATTTTTTGTCCTCTCCAGGAACTTAGTTTTCTGCACAGTCTTTCTGTAACCATTTCAGGAACGGATTTCTCTCCCGCTGTGCAAATGGCATCTCCTTGGCCATTCCTTATCGACTTGYCTGGCCAGTTCTCTTTCCTTCTGCTGAATCTTCAGCCAAATATTTCAATGTACATTACTTGCATCCTTTTGATTGTGTACTTGTTCCTTYTGTGATGGTTTGGGATAATTGTCCAGTTTTCCTTAAATGGACTTAAAGTATCACAACAGTAAAAATGCCATACAAAACCAAACGAGATTCTGCCTTGTTTAGTCAAGGTTGTACCTCACTTCATTATGATTTTTGATGGTGTAATGTAAATGGACCCAAGTAAGTGTTAATTTTTGACAGCTTTATGGAGTAGGYCTTTACTAAAAATTGCATCTGTATTTTACTACAATTAAGGAAGTGGGTGCTCTGCTTACTTAAAGCTGATATCAGCCTGCTCTGAAACAGATGGTATAGGTTGCTGACTTTTAAATGCTCTGCCCCAAAAAGCTAATGCCTCAGTAGCAGCTTAACTTGTACTAGTGAGAAGGAAACAGTGAGATGTTTACATACCAAATACATACCAAATGTATTTAGGTACCCACATTTGTATGTTTAATGTATGCAAAGCCTTCGTGCCCCTATATTTTGCATTTAGAGCCAGCAGCAGTTGGGTAGCCAGTACCACAAAGGTACATGTGAATCCTCCTGGRAATGTGGCCCAGGGACAATGTGTATTAATAGTGCTTCTATTTACATACCGACAATGGTAAGCTCGGAGCATGAATCATTTAGTCAGGACTCAAATATTTCATATTCCTTCCTACACATGCTGTTCTCATTTGTTTCATTAGCTGCTTCTGGTAYGTTACAGGGGTTATTGCATACTTGGTTACCTTTCCTGTTTCGTGATTTCTATGCGTTGGTGGTTCCAGACACCATGCCTACTGTGGTTACTTTGGTTTACACGTGCTTTCAAGCTGTGCTGTTATTGAGCCTAATCTGAAGGCAATCCCTGAAGCCCGACTCCTGCAAGGTAGAGGAGCAGGTTGATGATTGCTTTTCCAAGCAAGCTCTTTCTGAACAAGTTCCCCTGTCAATTTTGATATGCTACAACTGTTTATGGCACACTTGTGCTGCAAAGATAACCGTTCTTTTGATGTTCAAGTACTTGTACTGGAATCTCTCCATAATTTATTAACTAGATATCGACTTAAATACCAAGATATATTGAGTACAGACAATTTTTTATCACTATTTAGGTTCAGCAAAATACAATGTTTATAACAGAAGTCGCCATCTGTGAGCCAGATGAAAGATAAGGAGTGTATTTCAAGAAGGCCCTTGGTTAGGGTTTTAACTGATATCTTCTACAGTAGAAATATTCCTGCTTTTTATTTGGCATGGAAAACCCAACAAAACAAGCTTTTTAAAGGCACATAAGAGGTACCACAGAGACAGTGCTAAGTTAGACACTGTTATAGAAGAGGACACATAGGAGGAATTACAGCATCAGGTTGCTGCTTGGCCTGATTAAGGCTTTGGATGTCACCTGCATAGGCAGGACGTTTTTGCATCTCAGAAAATTTAAAAATGCTGCCTTTGAATTATTGAAACATATGAGCTGGAAGTGTGGTGGGGTAGTTTTTTAGGTGGAGAGAACTAAAACGTTCTTCTCCAGCAGCAAGACCTTGCTGAGCAGGTCCTTGCACAAGAACTGCAGCTGGCTGCTGAGTTTATACGTACTCAGAAGGCAGGGAGGAAAGGTGCAAGAAATACCTCACCAAGGATCTGAAGCTTCAGTAGTCTGTAGCAACAGCATTAAATATGCAGATCGGCGGTGATGGAAGTGTGTGTGTGTGTGTGTGCTACAGAAGAAGGCAGGGAAACAGATCCTGTTTTATTACTAACCACAGTTCTCTTTTTTTCCAGTTATGCTACTTTCATGTTAATCAGAGCAAAAGCTCATCAGGGGAAGAGRCTGTGATTCATCTTGTATGTATATAGCTTAGGGCTGCAAGTCTTGGTCTAGATGTGGGAATGGAAGAAGGATATGTGTCTTGGTGTGTGTGTTATTTTTATTTTACAGCTAACAAAGTTCAATAATTCATTCACCTGTCAGCCTGATTTTCCCTTCAATGAACGCTGACATGATTTTTCTTCCCTGTTTTCATTCTTTTGGATCTCGTGTTTTCTGTCTAGATTGTCCCTTGGGACACATTTCTRTCTCTGCGTATCTTTCCCACTATAGTATTGTTTCCTGCTTTTCCCATTCACTTTTCTCCCYTGTTTATTCCTGAGGTGGGATCTCCTGTGCGGCTTTTCTCCTGTGCCATCACTGTTATTTCTGTATTTTATTTACCTTTACTTTTTGTCTTCATCTTTTCCCTTTCCTCCTGTCTCAACACTATAGTCTGTCTCTCTGCCCATTATACATCTGCTGCCACTCTTCATTTTCCCATATGTTGTTTCTGGACTAAATCCAAAAAAGGTACTGTGGTACTGCAGCAGCGAGAGCTGCAATGCTTAACTTCTGCCTGCCTGCCTCGGGACAGCGAGACGGACCCTTCGTAAAGCCCAGGAGAGTAGGTCAACTTCCTGGGAAGGACCCAGAACCTCTACACTTTTGAGCTGCCTGCAGCAAGTTAGTACGGAAGGACCGACATAGGAAGGGGTAGGATTTCAGACACAGCATGGATACTAAAAGGTACATTTTGGAAGCACAGCAGAGCTCGGTCTTTGCTTTTACTCAGCATGAGTAGTTTTTCCAYCTATATMATGACCTTTTTGCAGCACACGCCAMTTGGCTTGGCAGTCCCCTCCTCATCCTAAGCTGCTAAAACTTGCAGCTCTCCCCTTGGGAGAAATAAGGCTCCATTTACCAGTTACTATGAGGTGGGGGTGCTTTTTGCTCCTTTTTTTTTACCCAAGTATGAAATAATTCAAGATTTGTTGGGCCAGAGGAGTTAGTACAAACCAATAATGTAGGGAAAGAGGTCTAATTCCTGCTCCAGGAACCGCTGAGGTAGTATATGGATAAAAGGATCGTTGGTTTAGATTGGGAAGGAGAGTGGTTTCCGACATGAGCAGGCAGGAGAGACCGTGTGGCATGCTGCATTTACGTACATGACTTTTTCCCTTCCCGCAGCCACCACCCCTTGTGTCAGAATAACAGGAGTTTCAAAATATAACCCTCAATTTACACATTATGCTTGTGCACCGGCTGCGATACTTATAGAGTCACTCCTGTACTGAAATCTGGATCCAAACGTGATTCATCGAGCTTGCATAAAAGAGCTCTGTTTTTTTTTTTTCCCCACTGCTTTTTCCTCGGCAAGAAACAACCGCAGTCAGCTGTTCGCAGTCCCTTCATCCATTTGATTACAGAGTCAGGTATGTCATTCTTCACCAACAACAAAGTGCGCGATGGGCATTGGTATTCAGGAACCATCTGTGCCACCAGCAAAGGTTCAGCAGAGGGCACCCAAATTACTACGAGTTGGAGTCTTGGTTTCTTTTATGTAGAACAGGGTAGGTCATATTGATACCAGACACACACACGTACCATTCCCCGCAGGACCAGACAAAGAGCCAAAGATTTAAATTATTTACAAAATCAGCAATTCTTTATTCTCTCCTTAAAGATTTGAGGGGATGTGGGAATGCACTAGCCAACTGTGCAACAGTCATGCCTCCTATGTCTCTGAGATAGGTCCTGTTCAAACCCTCAAAGCAAACTCCCATCCCTTATGCTGAAGGTCAGGGATGACAAACATGCCAACGCAGTTGCTCTTGAAGAGGTCTGCTACAATTTAATTTCTATTAAGCTTTATAAAAATTTGGTACTCATTATGATAAAGTGTATCATCATTTGTTTTTACGAGTTGAAAGTAACATTTCAGATGTGTGGCATTTAARTACTTAGGTATGGTGTAAGCAGGATGTCAGTGTAGCAGTATATCCTCCAAAGAATTATTCTCATTAAAAAGTTTTTAGTCTTACAGTACTGTGCTATAAATTATTTTGAAATATTTGTGATTTTAAAACKAGCAATTCCCTGTCTGTTGATGGCAGAGTTACGCTGCTGTGTTTCTAGTTGGAGTTTAAAAACAAAGCAGCTGCTGATTATCCAGCTTCTACCACTAACTCTTTGAAGTGTCAGAGTGTGTAGGGTTTTTTCTTAACATTGTAGGTTAAAATGCAGCCTCTTTGACAGGAATCGAAAATACACTTAGTGTATTACAATATATACTTTCAGTGCAATATTATTCCATGGCCACAATTTCTAAGGGTAAGGTGGTATATATGTAAGATCAATCACCCCCCTAAGTGGCTTGAGTTGCAATGTGGTATCCCGTGGAGAGTCTGGATCAATCACCTTTAATTATCAATTGTCAATTAGTCAGTTAGCCTTGCAGAGAAACTTAAATCTCCGCSCTCATCAACTTTTTCCTCTAACATTAGCATTAGCGTCTAACAGTCCTCGTGGTCCTCGTGAAATGGTATTTTGATTGTAGCCTCATTGACTGCTAGTATGTGATACTAGAAATGAAAGTAGAACCAGAAGATGGTAGCTAAAAATTGCAGGGRACGTAAAAACTCCAAAGAAGCCCAAATTCTGTAAGTATGTTGCAGATCATTTAACYGAACAAGAAAATTGTTTCTTTATGAAAGCGAGTGGTATTAACAAAGAAGATTGGGAGCAAAAGTTATTTCGTTTTTTGAAAAGTCCTAGGTAGACRGTCTGTGTTTTCTTAGCAGTATACATTTAAGTAAGGGAAAGTAGGCCAGTTAATAGACCTAGCTTAAGAAGCCAGAGCAATTTTGAAATGGTAGAACTGCCCTCAACACGGTTCTTTTGAGTTGTGGTATTGATCTCACTCAAGAGGGAAAGACTTTTAAGGCATTTATAGCATATGTAAAGCTGCTAAACCAATTTGTAAGGGTCGTGGATCCTTTTTTTAAACAAGGTTGTAATTATGATCACAGATCCAAGAAAAAGAAAAGAAAGAATATTAAGTAAAAGAATACTAAAAGTTCCTAACTAAAATTTGTGGGAGGAGGGGAAAGGCTAGAGGAAAGTGTGAACAAATTGCTAGACTTTCATAAGAATAAAATATTCATAAGAATAAAAATAGACTGGATTTGGAAAGGAAATAAGACAGTGCCATGCTGGACTGCAAATGTCAAACCCATAGGAATACGCTAGACAAAGCAAAAGCTGAGACCTCAGAGGAGTCTGGAGAATGTARATGAAATGTGTTTTCAAGAAGCATCATGAAGAACTGTACCCAGAGCAAAGAGCCATGTGTTCGTGCAGAGCCGCAAGATCCACAGAAAACAGGAGCATTTTGCAAAAGCACATGGACAGCTATTTTACATGCCTAAAAAGAAACTATCGATACCTGAAGAAATACATATCCAGTGAAAAAACCAGTAACTACAATACAGATGAAGGAACGTTCTTTGTGGGAGTTGTCCAAAGATCAGCTAGGAGTGTTAACCTGAAYGTGAGTATATCACCCTTATTATTTMTAGGCTAGGTATTCATATAGAACTTGATTTCRTCACTGAAGATTCAATAAAAAGTTGTTAAAGAAAAGACGTGTTGAATGCAAATAAATGAAGTTAAGATCACAAAATAGGAAAATTGCTTATACCATAAATGCATCAAAACTGTATATAAAATTTTGACAAGTCTTGAACAGATAATTTTGCACTGTTTCGTGAAACAGGGTACTTGTATACAGGGAAGCTGGACACTAGATTTTCCTGGGAGTCGGTAACTCCTACTGCARAGTTTGGTAAGTTGGCTATATGTCAAAGAGAAAGAAAGTGTAGGCATGGGAAAGGAGAAGCTAATTTTGCAGCAGGAAGAGATATCTATTTTAATATTACCAAGAGTCTTTATCTTATTTTCTTGATTGCATGACAAAAAAAAGGTAAAACAATGACTAACGCTTGATTTATATGCAATGTATGTAGATATTTTAACACTAAATCTGAAATTCCTGTAGCGTTATATATGATGGGATCATTGAATGTTGGTTCTGGAATAYAATTAATGAAATTAAAAAATACATCATTAGAGAATTAAGGTGTTAAATATGTATTTATAAGTATCAAACTGGTATTAACTAGTCTTGCATACCRCCTACAGTATTAACAGATAATAAGCTACAGCTTTTGGTCTATTGCGATTTTAAATATTTTGTAAGAAGGTATTTGTTTCAAGCACGTTACTTGGAGCTCAGTAGGCAGTTCACTGCCTAATTGTGCTGTGGAAAATGGTGATACAGCTACTTGCAAAGGTCCGACATAGCCAGATTTGTGTTTCATCTTAATGAACAGTGGGGCAGCACCATTTAAAAGGACCTTCATCAACTCCATTTTGGGTAAGTGAAAAGCTTTGCATGTAACTGCTTGACCAATTTTTAAAAATACGAGTATTTTAGAGTATGTTGGCATTAAAAAATTAAGGATCTTGTTCTCACAGGACAAGACATAGAGCCTTTGCAACTGTAAATTGTAGAAGAGCATACAATGGAGGAGAAAAAAGTTAGGGCGTCTCACAAAGTTGCTGCTTCTTCCTCAAAAGGGATAGTAAAACAAAAAATGACCTGTAAGTGAAGTAGCTGATATTTACAGCTTCTTCTACAAAAAAAAGGAGAAGAGAGTTGGATACTGGACCTGTTAAGTTCTTGAGATACAACCAGTCAAGAAAGAGTCATTAATTGATACAGCATTCATTATAAGTACTAAGGTGGCATAGGGACAAATCCTAAAAAAAATAATTCTGTCCTACAAGACAAAGGAGATGAGCTCCAAAGGTTTCATGAGAGTCCTGAAGTATTCATACCTTACATTCCTTTTCCTCTGAGGAAGGATGACCTATTCTTTAGGAGGATTTGGCTTAAATGTGACATTCTTGGGCACATTCTTTCTCTTAGCAATAGTTATTTGAATTGGTGTTTGGGGCCTGACTGGTAAATCTGCAGAAACCTTTCCCTTCCTCTGGCCTCACATCTTTGGTAAATACAATTTTTTTTTAATAAAGACATCTTTTTTTTTCTTTCTTTCTTTCTCTAAACCCCAGTTTGGAATTTGGAATAACTATCAACTATCAGCAGTAGTTATCAGCACGGACAAGAGAGTTAAAGAATACAAATTCACTGGAAGATAGGCACCTACTTACTTCATCCATTGGTACAACCTACCTATGGATAAAGCCATAAGCAGGCCCAGATGATACCTTTCTTTAGAGCTATATGATGTGGCTGCAGTCTTAGGGGAAAAAGGAAAGAGGGAGAAAAAATATTAAAAAATGTATAAACTATGCAGACAATCTTTTTCAGAKAAAGTATTACAAAATCATTTACCACATGAAAATAAAAATTGCTGAAAAAGAAATTATGAGTAATCAACACAAGAAAAAATGTTGAGATTGTTTTCAAGATTTGAAAGAAAAATGCAAGTTACAGCACAGAGAGATAAGAAATCTTCTCCCTGTGATAGGAGCTATAGCATAAAAAGGTTTCACACCAATAGCAGTAAGAACGAACGAAAGGGATGAAAGTTCAGCACTCCTCAGAAGTTTATAATCTCACACTGTTCCCATTAGATAGAATGAGTCCAACGGGATTGGAAACAAACGAGGAAGAAGCTGAGGTCCATGAAACTGGGTGCTTTGTGGGCGTGGTGGTTTTTGTAGTCAGAAGACAGACTAAGCAGCAGTAAAATTTGTATTCATTTGTGATCTTTTTTAAAAATGAGTTCAATATTTCAGAGGAACATTGAAGACACAACACTGTTTCAGAAAAGGAATGTGGAATCATTTTATGTACATACATTTTTGCACAAATCCATAGCAGAAAAACTGTATTGTGARTATGAGAGAGAATCAGGATCAAATGCAATACCAAGAATAACTTTTATTTCCATGAAAGAAATATGTCACAGCTGAATTTCAATCTTTTAAATGAAAATTCTTTTAAAATGAAGGGAAAAAAATCTGGAAAAATTGTTGAAATTGTGAAAAATATATTTTTAAAAATACTTTAGGATTTTTTTGCAGAGATAATTGAGTTTTTCACRTGTTGAAGACCAGTTCATTTCTTATAGATATGTATATATGTGTATCAGTTGCCATTTGTATAGGGAAAAATGTATTTACTAGTATCTGGGATAGAAGAATTTAAAGAAAATTGTGGAATGGGAGAACTTCTGGCCTGCTGGTTGAATCAAAAGAGTTAGATTAAAAATCTGCTCAAGCTTCCAGCTTAAGAGGCAAAAAGAGTTAGGGAAATTTATGAAACTTTAAACTGTATTTTTGACACTTCATAATTAATCTGGTGGGGAAGAGGGTTAACTTTTCATCTCATTTGCTGTTGCAGTGAAACTTAGAAATGCTCTCCCATTCTCTTCTCCTCTACTCCTTCTATTAAAATTACTCCAAATTACACAAAAATGATTCTAAAACCCTGGCTGGGATGCTATTCAATGTTACGTAGCCTGGGAATAACACTGAGAAGAGTATTTTGTCATGGGCAGCTGTGAAAATGAAGGACTACTGTCTGCTCCTCCAGACGAGGCTTCTGGTGAGTTGGGAGGGTGGAGATTCCTCTGTCATTGGCAGGACAGTGTGTTAAGGAAGGAGATTTTTCCTCTCACAGCCTGAATTTTGTGTCCCTCATTCCAAAACGTGAGGAAATACTAATCATACTGTTGAAACCAGATGGGAAGTGAAGTTTGTGGAACACAGGAAAGCATCTTGCATTTTAGACAAAACTACTTAGCAATGGAAAGATACGTGAAATAGAACTGACTGGAGGTATGACGAAGTGCTAACTTTACGAAATAAAGACAACAGAAATAAATACTAATAAAAAAGATTCAGCTTGGAAGGGACCACTGGCAGCCATTGCCCAACCTCCTGTTCTACTTCAACAGTAGATCAGGTTGCCCGGGGCTTTGTCCAGTTTTGAATATGTCTGGGGGTGAGGACGCTGCAGCTACTCTGGGCAATCTGTTGCAGTGCTTAACCACTCACAAGGGGAAGAGGTTTTTTTATGTACATCTTGAATTCCTTCTGCTGTAACTTGTGGCTGTTGCCACTTGTCCTTTTTCTGTGCACTTCTGAGAAAGATCCATCTTCTCTGTAACTCCACTTTTGGTTGTGGAAGACTGCAGTTAGATGTCCCTCAAGGCTTCTCTTCTCCAGGCTAAACARTTCCAGTTCCTTTAGCCTTTACTCATGGTCACTGTGCTCCAGCCCCCTGTCTTGGTGGCCCTCCCTCCTCCAGACTTTCTCCAATATGTGAGTCCCTGTCTTGTACTTGGAGGTGCAAAAGATGATGCAACATTTCAGGTGCAGACTGATCAACCCATCCCTCCACCTTGGTAATACAGCCCAGCAAGTGGTCTYGTTTGCCACAACAGCAGATTGATGGCTTGATGAAGCTTGTTCACCCAGTCCTGAGGTTCTTTTCAAATCACTTTGCTTCCTGTCTAGCAGTTCAAATTTTCCATTGCTTTAAAAATGTAGAATGAAGCTCTTTGACCTTGTTAAAGTGAAGTTCTCCAGTCAAAATCACTGTAGTTTACAGCATTGGCTATTTAAAATCAGTTCACAGGACATTCATTTTTACGTGACTTGTCATAAAAGTGATGTTGTAAAATCAAAGAAGACTCGGACATATAGCGATGAGGTATAGAAGCAAGGTTTTGTGAGACACTCAGGGTCTTCTGTATGAGTATTGCACGTTTTATAGATAGCTTTGCTAGTGGTTTGTACTTCTGACAGTATGGAACAGGTAAAAGATGCTTCTTTCATAACACAAAGTCTGTGTTAGTTAACTTCTGCAAGCATCTACTTTTTCAATGCAGACAAACAGCATCTGAGAAAATACTGATTAGTTCACTGGTTACAAAGAGAATAAAAGTGTACAGAGTTGTGCAAGAGATAAGTCTTACTGGACTTAGGAAAGGATCTGGGACYACAACCAGAAGGAGAGCTTGTAAGATGGGAATTAATAGCATTATAGCCTTTGATCTGCACATRMAAAGGACATTACCTGGACCATCCTGCAAATGACCCAGTGTAAGGTTCACAGAGTCACAGAATCACAGCATATCTCAAGTTGGAAGGGACCYATAAAGATCATCTGGAGTCCAGCTCCCTGCTCCTCACAGGACTACCTAAAACTAAACCATATGAATAAGAGCATCATCCAGATGCTCCTTGAAGGTTCAATGGTATTGCTGAAAGGATAGATGGTGGCAGCTGTCGAAATCGTGTTCCTTTAGTGGTCTTTGGGCAGCAGAGCTCTGAAAATTTCTTACCAGTTATTTCCACAATACTCTTCAATCCTGTGCCTGATCAAGGGCTTGTTTTCTTGCAACATGGGGACAGAACAGATTTGGACTTGTCATAGGTAGAAGCTTCCACTTGGAGTACAGTGTGGATTTAGCCTTAAACTACTCACATCTTCAAGCAGAGATGTGGCAAATGTAGGCTGTTATATAATGGGTATGTTTGTTCTAAATAAATAATACCCTGCTTTCTGAAAGCTGGATTGTCTCGCCTCCACCGTGGAAGCACGTGATTGTGCTTTGGGTTCATCTCACCTAACTTCGAATCAGTGAGCCAACTGCAGATCAGGTGATTAACAGCCAAGCTATTGACTCGCCTTTATAATTAATGGAGAAAGACACATTTTCATTCGATCTTAAGATCAGGAGCTGCAGTGCCTCACTTCCTGCTGATACCTGCCTCTCACCACTGATGGTGTTGGATGCCTATGACAGCTAACTTGGGTTGCATAATTAATGTTCGGGTGACTGAAGCTGGGTGCACTGAGTCCCACTCTGAGCTAACGTCTGCACTCCGAAAGACAGGGCAAAATGGCTAGGCTGAAGTTCCTTGGTCAAGAAGCTGGCTGGAGGAGGAGGAGGTTGGTTCCTGGTATGAGAAAGGTGTTAAAAGGCCAAGATGCAATGACCTCAAGAGAGCCAAGCATAAGCATGTTCCCCAGAGCAGAAACTCTGTCTTCTGACCAGCTCCATTTAGCAGCTCATTAAAAAGGACAAAATTSAGCTCCTTGCCCGTATGTAACAACCATGTAGTAAGTGTGACTGGSTGGGCTCCACCTGTCTTTCGGCTCTTTGCAAGAGTAAACTTGCTCAAAAATAGGTTATGTAGTTGTATTAGTTTGCAGTACTGCAGCTTCCCAGATGCAGAATAGTCTACATACATGCCACTCTCAGTGCCTCACTCCTTACATTTTCTYTATAATTTTTTTTCATATGGTAGTCGGAAGTAACTAGAACATTGTCTGAGGGCGTTTCTCTTTCTGTTGCTGTTCCCGGGTATTTCACATCTCAAGTCCTTGATGCATCATTTAAAACATACACCAACTGCTTTTGGGTAAGCTCCTGGGTTTAAAAGTAAATTACAGTAAATCACAAATAATTGGTATTCAGCACTCAAATAGCAATTTCACACTATGGCTTATCCCTGTGACACTTCTCCCTAAGGGTCTTGAGTACCTCAGAATATTTATCCCATCAAGTTAATGCAAACTATTTAAAATTACTCCATTTGTAGCTATTATTAAGTGTTGTGACATGCTATGATTTTTGTCTGCAATTTTTTTCTTTTAATATATCCCATGAGAACTAAACAGTCAGAAGTCCCTTCGAGCTTAAGAAAGGGTGGATTTTAATGAACTGCCCAGAGAATGGCTGTTTGTGCTGAAGTGGAGTTAATAGGTTTCAACAGCAACCCAACAATGGCCTGAAACAATGAGGTGTTTGAGTCTAAATGGATTTTATAGTCTTGTACATGAATGTGATCTTAAAATTAATACAAAAACTTTCCCATATCATGTTTGTGCATATTTCATGCATATTTTAGTGTTGCATCTTTTGCTTCAGTATGYTATTTCTGACAGAGCTGAAGCACTTGCTGGAGCCGTAGATACTGTTGATTACTATGGCCATAGTAATAAAAAAATGGAGTAAAGAAGATACATACAGTTCCTGATTTTAGTGCATGGCCTTCATAAACACTGTGATGGTAAATGAGAGCCTGTGTTGGCAGGCATTGTAATTCTTTTTTTTTTTTTTTTTTTTAAGAGTTTGTTCCATCCAGATATGAAGCAGATATCAACACACAGTTGTTTTCTGGGAAGATAAATGTAAGGAGCATCTCCCCATATCCACCAGCATACCTGTCTACTGCCAACCCCACCCCAGCCCCAAACCTGAGCCTTATCTTACCTTGACAGTACTTTTTTTGTATAAAATCACCGTTCTTTCAGATTCATTTGGAACACAAAGTCTGAATACTATAAATCTGCCGAGATTTCCAGAGGGTGTTACTTCTTTCATGCTTTCTGTTTTTCTGGGACATTGCCTAGCACAATGCTACATGTGCAGAACATCTTCTAAACAGCTAGCAAACAAACTGTTACAAGTACAATTTCTTTGTCATTTGCTTCCATTTTCTGAGCAATTTATACTACCTATGAATTTGCTTATCTGCAAACTTATTTTGCGTACTTTATTTTTGTTTTCTTTTACCTTCACTAGACAAYGATAAATGTCTCCTTCATTCAGCATAGCTCTCTAACTGTGTTACGTTTTGCACCTCTTCTTTCTTCTATATATTATGGTAAATGGCTCTTAACGAAGTTAATTGTGACACAGTGTGTCAGCTTTGGCTGCGGGATTATTTTGCATGGGCTAAGCGTCACTATTAAAGTGGGTGATTTGTAAAAAAGAAGTCATTGTCCCATTATTTCTCTTCCCCGTATTTCGCCCCCGTCTAAGTCGTCATCACTCTCGGTAAACAAAGGATGGTTCACTGCGGCGAAGGCTCTCCACGAACGGCCGTGCTTTCTGACAGCTCTGAAGATGAAAGGTCCCCACCGGCACTTACTGTAGCTGTGCTTGATCGAATTCTGCAACTGTTTTCCTTTGCCGCTCGGCGGGACGGTGGCTGCGTACCCCGTGTCTCCAGCCTGCATCGCCAGGGAGCTCTGGCGTCTTTCCAGCATCTCCAGCGTTTGTATAATGTTCCGCGGCAGGAGTTCATCTTTTATCTACAGCTCAGGCACTTTCTTCTTGCTACCCTACAAGATTATCTCCTACCGCTGGCGACAGACCTCGCATCTCTTTTCCTCAGATTAAACTCCGTAAAGGGATTTGTTTTGAAACGTTGCTGCCTGTTCCATTGCAATAACTCTCATGCTTCTTTAGAAGCAGCAGAAATGGGTTGAGAAGCGGGTTGCAAAATGTCTGGTGGTAAAGATGGTGGCCACCCCTGCTTGTTGGGAATACATATTTTGGTATTTAATTCATATTTTGATTCCTGAAACCCTCGCTAATGCTGTAGAAAAAACATGTTTACAAAAAATGTAAGCTGCCTCCAGCGTCCTGGGAATATCTTGGGTTTTCATGTTTTTCAGATGCTTTTTCACAGCCCCGTGTGGATAGGTTGTCAGTGGACAGGACTGGACATTGATACCTTGGCCTTGGCTCTAAGAGGTTAATTCCAGATATCACCACGCAACATGCTGTAGCCCAGTCAGCATGCATATACTGCATGTGTTTGTTTCCATAGAAAATGACAAAATTAAAACCCAACAACTAGATTAATTTGTTAAATCCTGTAGTACTTGTTGAGAAGGGACGTGACTATTCCATACTGTGACCTATGAGAGAAGGTTTTCTTCTCTGAGTTGACACTAAATAGTGGTAGAATTTGGCTGGTCATTTTGTGTTGTTTTTTACATTTTATTTCTAAAGTTTACATCCATTTTTTTAGGTGTAAAAATTTGTGTTCTCATTCATCTTAATTCTTCAAGGACTGAAAATGAAACGTATTTTATATTTTAAGGAGATTTTTACTCTTAGGTAACTACTTCAACTTTGATTTATGCCCTTGAAATTGGGAACCGTATAGAAGAATAAAAGTGTAGCTGTGTGCAGAAAATTAAAAAAACCTCAACAACTGTCAACCTCATAAAGAGATGGATTGGGTAGCCATAACATAAAAGATAAAATCTGCTTTTAAAATCTATTACCCATTTGGACTGCTTTTTCCCCTGAGTGTTATTCTTTCAAGTTTTGAAAAGAA
The DNA here is from genome assembly GCA_030449065.1 of Oceanodroma leucorhoa. Classification (NCBI taxonomy): domain Eukaryota; kingdom Metazoa; phylum Chordata; class Aves; order Procellariiformes; genus Oceanodroma; species Oceanodroma leucorhoa. Next base: position 467,233 of record JASVER010000072.1, on the reverse strand, counting down.
GCCATTGATAGTGGTTTCAGTAAGAGAATTTTGTGCTGCTACTAAGTAGGTGAGTAAGTACAAAGAAAAACTACTATCTTTATACTTGTCTCTATGTTTTTTTTCCAGTTTTGATTACAGTGGGACTATTCATATGGTTAGGAACATAACTGAATCAGGCCCCCAGTTTATTTGTTAATGTTTGCAAATCAAACAAAAATATTTCACATATAACTTCTGCTACTTCTATGGAAAATAGTACTTTAACCTTTACGTCTATGTCTAGTTTATTTATTAAAGTAAATGTGAGCTTCCATTAGCTCAGACAAGCTAGCTGACGTTCATGTTCTTTGAAACTCAGGCTGCACCGTGGCAAGTTGCTTCATATTCCACCGAAGCTTCCTTTCAGTGAACTGGCTAAAAGCCTGAAGAACAGGCTTCATTTTGACACACGCAACCGGGAGCATGATTACATGTCTGTTTTACCCAGCGATAAAGTGGATCTTATTTTTTACCGTCATAAAAAACAGCTTCCAGCTGAGACGAGCTTTGCACAACTCCTGACTCAGTCTGGTGGGAGCCCGCGTGTGAGACCACGTGGAAAACTTGCTGCTCAAGCACCACGAAGCTCCTGGCTTGAATCTGCGTGACACAGAATATAACGGGGCACAGGGACAGGGTCCGTCCTGTGCATCGTGCGAGCTCAGCCCTCGGCAGAGAACTCWATTCCCACGTTCAGCTGGCGGCCGAGAGAGGTTGTGACGCTGAGCTCACCGATCAGAATTAYGCAGGTTTATTTTGCAATAGTACCATGTTTTGTTTTGTTCTGTTTTTTTAAATCCCTTAGAGACCTATAAGTGTTYATTATCTCTTCTTGACTCATAATTCATAAAAGGCTTTCAGAAGATCACACCTACAAGGAAGCTTTTAGTTCCTTCTTGAGTTTGATTGTATTATAGTTTGAGATCAATGATGTGATCTTTCCTTGAACTCTCGCAGTAAATAAACCTGAAAAAAAAAAATCTCACTATAATTAGGTTTTCCCTTACCCATAACATTGACTGCAGGATTAGGGCTAGGTCTAGCAATTTATTTAGTACTTATGCAAGTTGCTGAGCACTCTGAGCTCCCTCAGATGTCAGCTGGATTTGAATACTGATGGCTGAATTAAGTGCCACAAGAATATTAAAACTCGGGTTTATAAATCACTCTTTTCCCTTATTACTGATAGTGGTTATTGCCACTTATCATACTGAGTATTTCTTTCTTTAACCTGAAATTGCCACTGAACGCATCCGGCATTATGTTACATAAGAGCACCTCTCCTGTGAAAAGCCTTGTGAACCATCCACACAACTCCTTTTAGATGGAAGAACAAAGGAATTAGATAACTTGTTCCTTAATTTTGGAATAAAATCCCCCTCTCTCAAAATTGATGGAGAAAACAGTTTTGTAACTTGTCACGGGCATCATGAGGAAAGTTTATTTTTTGTGRTTTTTTTTTAGTGTCAGCTAGGAAGGAAATAAGTGTTAGTGGTAAAAAATGTAAAGTATACTTGAAAATAGATTGTACATATATTTATATGCCCATATGATTTCATTTTAAGGGAAAAAAGCAGCAACTCCACAATATTGTAGTGATATTAATATGTTCTTTTTCAGAAAAAAGTTTTGATTTTAAATTTTCAATTGGCCGAGCTAAGGCATGCTAATTATATTCATAAGAAAAATATAAATKTTGAACCTGAGTCCTAAAGCGACTATATGTAAACACCTAATGCGGCGTTTGACACGTTTACTCTTAAGTGGTGACTGCAGCTAGAATATTTTGGGGATTSTTTGGTTGTTCATCCCAGAAAGGAGAGACAGGAAAGGAGCAAAAGRAGGAAATATTTGTCAGTCTGTTCATTGTAGTTTATTTTGCTGCAGCTTAAAACGTGAGAATTCTGGGTGTATTTTATTAGCYGGAGCGATAAACAATCTCTGGTAGAGGTCAATTAGCAGAAACCAGAGGGGCTAAGCAAAAAGAGAGAAAAGAAATCGTCTCAAACTTTGCTATTGCAGAATTTCAGCACGACACTCCCAAGAGCCCGGGAAAACACCCCCTCCCACCACCCCCTCGCTGGTCGGCAGCGCTTTCATAGCTCTTATTCATGAATTATGAGCTGAAATATATTGGGCTGCGACTCTTTAGCAGATGCAAATTAGCCGAGTGTCACGGAGGTTCATTGCGCTAGGATCATTCTTAGGATCTGGCCTTTTGTCTGCTTGCTTGCTTTGTAGCTAGACTTCAGTGAATAATTCAGAAAACCCACAAACAAACCCCCAAATAAAACAACACCCGCACAAAAACCCACCCTCCCGAATCCCACACAAATATTTATGTGCATGTTAAAACACATTCTGCTCCTCTTTTATATTTTCTTTCAGTAGATGCTGTGAGACTTGCTGACAAGAGACTGGGAAAAGCAAGTATCAGTCACATACATGAATAGTTATAGGAGCTACATCTTGAGCAGCTCACCCTTGGACGTACTCATCTGGAAAGTGCTTGCTTATGCAGTGAAAAGCAGAAGCTACTCCATTACCAGTTGGAGCTCAACAGCGAAGTTTGATCAATATTAATATGTGATAAATTCACAGAAGAAGTAATTAAAAAGAGTAAATATGAATAATGAGCATAGCTGAAGACATTTTGTTGAACCTGCAACCATTTATTTTTTATTATGAAGAGTTATATGAATTGATTAAATTCTTTCCTCTAATTTTTACAATAATTGGTAAAATGCTTCTCACTGGAACTGATGCAATCTCCATAAGAGATRCAGCTTGTCGAAAAGCATGCAAAGATGTTGATTGATTACAGTGAACACGGGGTTTTACCTATAAACAATTTTCAGGAGACAAGATGACTTGTTACATGAAATGCAATGAAAAATGAAAATGTTGAAGTATGTGGAAAACCACTACTGTTTTATAAATATTATGGAATGACCTATTTTATGCAGTCAGTTTTCAAATAAAACAAGAGAAGTGATGTTGCAAAACAGCATTCAGGCCTCAGTAGCAGAAGACGATGACATTCGTGCTTACAAATCCTCTGAGTCACACAGTAGATGTAAAGATTAATTGTACRGGTGGAAATGTCTCAGCTGACTAGGCAGTTTGCAAATAATAATCTGTTATAACCCTTTTGACTTGCAGCTTGAAATGTAACCTTTAACTTTTAAGTAACTCAAGACCCTAGGTCACTAATTAAAACAGAAAGGCTTGTTCTATGAGTTTAAAGCAGACTTCGTCAAATCCATCTAACTCAATTTATCAGACGACTTTTGAGCATATAGCATTTTCTGACAGCTAATTGAAAAACATCTGTGGACACAGACTTGGCAAAAAGACTGTTTCTGCCTTCTGTGCAATGATTTTAGAGTTGACAGMGTACTTGTAAGCTTGAAGGTTACCCCTACATTAATTGTTTCTTCAACAGGTTCCTCTAACATACAGTAAGTTAATATTCTCACTGACAGTGCATGTATTGATTTATAAATACACTTTTCAGCAGAGCTAATAATCTTATTAGCTTTTGCACAAGATAATCAGCACTGCAGCAAGTAATTCATGAATTTTATGAGATTGTTGGATTTCTAACTGTCATGGGAGCTGCAGACTGCATGCACTTGGTAATGCATGCATCACCACATGATGACTAATGAGGCAAGGTAAAGAAATCGAAAATTTTTTCATTCCCTCAACATGTAGCTGGTGTGTGATGCCAGATGTAAAATCATTGATGTACTTGCCAAGTTCCCAGGATCATGTCATGATTTATTAAAACTTAGACAATCAGGATTAAGTCAATCTTTTGAAAATGGTCAAATTCAAGGAGACTGGTTAATAGATAAGTAGGAGCGTTGCTTGTAAATAAAACATTGAATATATATTAAAAATGAAATTATTATTTACAACTTGCCTTTTTCAGGTCACAGTTGTTCTCCTCTGTAGAAACAGCTAATGACTACAGTTCTYAATCCCCAAACTCCATCAGAATGACTTTATAATGAGACACATCAATTCATAAGAGCTATAACTAAAAGAATCATGGCATTCTGAGAAAATAATACAAATGCTTCTCCCAATGTGCAGTGTGTTTTATATGAACCAAGTGTGTGAATATTTGTGAATCTTTCCTTGTGTTCGGCATACAACGCAATCAAACTGACTGGYGTATAATAAATATCTGAGGGAAAGAATGAGGTAGCATATCAAAATATAAAGGTATGCTTAGATAATTAGAGTGAGTCTGGTAATATGACTTTCTAGTTTGTTGATAAATAGCAAGAAATATTTGGAATGACTGGGTCTATTGTTATGAGGTATCTGGTAAAGCTCAGGTTTGTTGTCAGTGCAGTAAATTTCATCTCAGAACATGCATATATTTTCCATCAAGTGTATTTTTAAAAAGATATGTTTCTCACAAAAATGCTTTTTTTATGACTATGGCCTTTGAAGACTCAGTACTTACATGACGACATTCTTGTACCCTACGTACAGGCATTTGGCTTACTGAAATAAAAGCAGAAGGATTTACTGTAATTTACTGTCTCATCTTTTTAGGTGAGATTATGCTTTGACAAATTGCTTGTTGGATCATTAACTGGAAGAGACATCTAAGTTGCCATCAGCAATAAAAACGAATTTAGGATTTTCCTGCAAATTCCTTCCTTTTCCACCTGCTCCTGTAGAGCAAAAAGCCATTGAATTCCCTCCAAGGTATATTTTGTTGGACGATTACAAATAAGCATTAAAATTGAGGTTGACCACCTTTCACAGAACCACAGAATCACAGGATGGTTGAGGTTGGAAGGGACCCGCGGAGGTCATCTTGCCCAAGCCCCCTGCTCAAGAGGGACACCTAAAGCCGGTTGCTTTAGGACCATGTCCAGATGGCTTTTGTAKATCTCCAAGAATGGAGACTCCATAGCCTCTCTGGACAACCTGATCCAGTGGTCAGTCACCCTTACAGGAAAGAAGTGTTTTCTGATGTTCAGAGGGAGCCTCCTGTGTTTCAGTTTGTGCCCGTTGCCTCCTGTCCTGTCACTGGGCACCACTGAAACCACCACCTGGCTCCGTCCTCTGTGCATCTTCCCTTCAAGTGTTTATATACATGGATAAGATCCCCCTGAGCCTTCTCCAGGCTGAACAGTCCCAGCTCTCTCAGCCGTTCCTCATAGGAGAGGTGCTCCATCCCTTAATCATCTTCATGGCCCTTAGATGGACTCACTGCATGTCCATGTCTCTCTTGTACTGGGGAGCCCAGAAGTGGACACTGCACTCCAGGTGTGGCCTCACCAGGGCTGAGCAGAGGGGAARGATCACCTTTCTTGACCTGTTGGCAATGCTTTGCCTAATGCAGCCCAGGGTAACATCAGCCTTCTTTGCAGCGAGGGCACAGTGCTGGTTCACGTATGTTGCACCTTTGGAACTGTAGTAACGCTGATCCAAAATATCAGGTAACTGGATTTAATGAAAATCATGTTAAGAGCATGATAGTAAGTAATATTTCATTGTAATATCTCCACAAGTAAAACTTAGTTTGGGGTCTCTGGTTGTTTTGGGTGGAGTTTAGCTGCTTTCCCACATTCAGGCTGCCCGCTATGTTTGAGAAGACTCCTCAGCCGTTTTCTCTTGATGTTTCAAAGACCCCAGCCACTGCTATTAATTCTTCCTTCTGAGATAAGACACTGTCAAATAAAATTTGTTCACTAGCTCTCTCACATACTTAAATATTTTTTTTTCATGTCACTAATTTTATACGTCTGAATCCACTTATAGTGTCACAGCTGAATCCCCAAATGTAGGGGATTGGCTCTATTTCCTCACCATATTTAGGCTCATGTAATTAAATTATACATATTTTAAAAAAAATCCTATAGTGGCTGTATTATATTTACTTTCTTAACAGAGCATAACTGATATTGGGATCCTTTCATGAAATCTAGAATGCAAGCCTACAAGGAGTTGAAACGTTTATAAAATAAATCTATCAAAAAAGGTGGGAAACAGGAGACATCACTAATACTATTCTTCAAGGAGCAAAGCTTATACGGTAGCATTTCATATGTCAGTTTCTCACATTTTTTTCCCTTCCGTAACGATGTTTGAATACCTCGGCCATCTTCAAAGAAGCCAGAAAGAGAGGTCATTCAGTCTCTACAGATTCAGTAGGCAGCTGTGAAGAGGGGAAGGGGTTTCATTGACCCTCCACTGCTAAATAAACTTTACACTTCCTAGACCCCAGGCAAACCCAGTCTCAAGTCTCAAATCCACCACAAACCAGTTTTTGTCAGTATTTCTGCTTGATTTTTTCAGCGAGGGAGCGAGTTGCTGGGACTTGCTCCAAGTTCCCCGCTTCCAGGGGAGCCTTTGCTCAGAAAAGCTGCTCGGATACCCTTGTTTCTGTTTCTTAAACAAATGTTTCACTTCAGCATCATCTGTGTAAAAGTCCTGCTAAAATCTCGTTCTTCGGGAGATGAAAGGCAGAAACACTTAAAGTCTCAGAAGGGCTTGGTTTGCATAGGTTTGCAGAAATATGAATTGTTCTGCCAATTGTTCTGTCCTATAATTCATTCAGGRAGACTAATGTCTGGGAGGATGGTGGGGAGTAGGAGGGTTGCTTTCCTATTCCTAACACAAGAGGTAACTTTTCCTCTTTCAGCCAGATTTTGTTATATAAACAGYGAGAAAAGAAATGGATATATTACTGTAGAAGAAAGCTGTGCAGCTGGAGCAAGGCAGATGTGCTAACATTTGTTTGTATTAAGGAGTGACTGTCCTTTTCAGCTGTGTCTGAATCTTACTCATTACTTCTAAGTCACAGAGTTCTTCTGTTTTCCATTGGCTTTAGTCAATTMTTGCCATTCATAAACATGACAGTGTTTATAGCTGAACTAGGCTATTCACCYGTAATATGTGGAGTTTATTCATCACCTTTTTATTCACAAACTTTATTTTTCTTTCCTTTCCTTTGATTTCTGTACACCAGATAGAAGCATGATCTGGTTTAGCTGACCCGATAAGCACCGGAAACAACCAAGAGCAAAAGAAGTTAAATGATGTTTGTCAAGATCCTATATATGTGTGTTTATACCTTCATTACTAATTAATGATAGGATAGGGTAGGGTAGGGTAGGGTAGGGTAGGGTAGGGTAGAGTAGGGTAGGGTAAGGTAGGGTAGAATAGAATAAAATAGAATGAAATAGAATAGAATAGAATAGAATAGAATAGAATAGAATAGAATAGAATAGAATAGAATAGAATAGAATAGAATAGAATAGAATAGAATAGAATAGAAGAATAGAATAGTTCAGCTGGAAGGGACCTACAACGATTATCTAGTCCAACTCTCTATGATATATATGATATTACATATATAGTCAAGAATGGTTGGCTTTGCAACCAGACAGACTTACTATTTACTTATAATAATAACTTGACCAGTTCTCTTTGTGAACTTGGAGTCCTTTTATGAACTCACAGTAAGGTTTGGGCGTCTCACAAAACTCAACAGCCATGCCCATTCACCTGTAATAAAAATACCTGCTACACTAATGTGGGATTTTCCCTGACTGACTCTGATTGTGTGGAGCATTTTATAGCATGAAATATATTTGTGTATAGCTGCTGAAAGCTAGAGAAGCACTTTGTTTGAACTCGTGTTACTGTTACAGAAATGTTTAATTAACCTTTGCAGTTATTGTCAATGTTTTTATTACATTCTTCAGCTCCCCCTGGTGCCTAGTGAAAATTCTTGATTTTCTTTGCTAAAGACACTGTGTGAAAAATGATGAATAAGGCAGCTGACCTAGGGTTTTCCCCTGCCCAGCAGCAGACAAGCAGACCCCAATTTTTAACCTTTTGTATAAATAATACAGTCTGCRATGGACTGGAGTTGCTTCCTGCTGGTTTTGTTTAACTGTCTGACACATCCCTCACATAAAAGCTGTTTTCCCCATACTCTGGTCTGTCACTCTGTCTGCTGAAGACTGTTCCAGTCACAAAAGGCACATCGTAGAGTGCTAGTTCAGGAAGAATTAGAAAAGCCATCATTTGAAAGACCTGACCCAAAGTAGACGGAAAGACTGCCTTCAGCTTTGAAATTAACTGCTCCCTTCTCTCTTCCTTCCCCTACGCATGGCACATTCTCCCCAAACCTCATATTTGGATTTATTTGTGATTTTGTAAATTAATAGGACTAGAGGTTCCTATTTTTTTAAAGAAAAAAAAAAAAGTGTGTTTTCTGGCTACTTATAGGACCTAACTTGAATAGTTAAAATAGGCTGAACAGTTAAAAAAAAAGAGGACAGATACTTGATGACTCTGTAGACTCCTAGCCTGATAGCGAGTCTTTCAAACTGCTATTTCAAGACCTACGTAGTAGTGTCCATAGTTCATTATGTTTTAGTGGCTTTATGAATTGCTTATTGATTTAGGTTCCTGTTTGTATATCAGTGTTAAAAGGTAAAACTATATCACCAGCACAGTTGGCAGGCTTCGTTGGAGTCTCTTCAAAGCTATTGATTAACTGCAGAAGGGGTTCTAATTTAGCCTTAAATGAATCTTGGGTAGCTACATTTGTTCCCCTATGTTCATAGCCTCTGCTTTGACTTGCTCTGCATACCACCTTCGTACCTTTTCTCTGGATAAAGATATGCAGTCAGGCTGACATGTTTCATAAAGCACAACTATCACTAAAATAAGGGAAAAGGTAGAACTTACTTCATAGACTACTTCAGTGCAAAATGTAAAGCATCACCTGTGAACGTAAGTCATGTTTGTATTTATAGAAAGAAGTGTTTGTTTATAGCTTAGAAATTGGCTTTGGAAGAGCTGAGGTAACACCTGTCCTGCTAACCTCACGTAAAGACAGCATACCCATAAGCACATACAGCTTTTAAATTCATGGCACCTTTCAAAACTTAGGAATTTACACTTACCTTTATTTTTAATACAAAGAATCTTTTTAAAATCTGTGTACCATGCATTTCTAGAAGAATCTCAGAACAAGAACATAAAACTGAGTAAGATATACACAGTTTTCTATTAGAGACAAACTGTGCAGTCTGTGCTTTTTCTACTCAGTTCTTAGGAAATGGAGACTGACATTTTTACGTATCTCCTGCTAAAAAGTACATCTTATTAATTTTCCTTTGGGGTAGAACCCATATCTACACAGAGTCTACAAAACAGAATTACTGACTAATGCTGTTCAATTATATCTGTAGGTACAAACTAGTACCTAGTTTGCAAGTATTTGGCAGCAGATGAAAGTTCAATAATCGTTCATAATGATCGAAAGATATTKTAAAGCACCAGAACATTTTTGCATATTAATTGAAGCTGGTAAGAACTTTAAACAATTTTAGTATTTGTATGTCAACTTCATACATTTCTGAACATTTATTCCTTTTCGTATTCCTAGTATAAACTTTTGGCACTATTCCACAGAGAAGGAGCAATGCATACTTGCTCTGGAGATTTCTCATCTGAGGAACCTCCTCTGAGGACATTCTTTTCGTAGCTTCAGATAGTATCTGCAAGAGAATCAAGGAAGACAAAATTCGGGAGACAGACTTTTCTTAACTGGTTGCTGAGACGCATACACGCGTGCGAGCCAAATGCTTTCTGCACTCTTCCAACTGAGACAGAAAAAATGAGCAATAGTCTTTCTGGGCTTTATCTATCAAAATAGTAAGAAGTAGACTCAAGCCTCAAAAAGCATCCAGAAAAGGCTAGGCGATTTGCGTAGTTCCAAGGATAATACCATGGTTTTACTTAGGAAATAKGGTGATGATGCCTTTGTGAGAACTCTTAATATTCAAACTAATTCACTTTGGCCTCTAACATTTAAAAAACAAGATTMATCTCTTTTTATTTTTTTTTTTATTTTTTATAGTGTATCTGTCCTCTCTTTGAGGTCAATATGCAGAAGTAGTAACTACAAAGCTATTCTCCTATCTATCTAAATTTGTTCATCAGATTGGTGTGCCAAGTGTTCATGCATAGTTTCCAGCCCGATATTTACACGAGAGACACAAATTCAGAGAAAATTTCAACCTAAAGGTATCTTACTTGCTTGAAYCATCCATTCATTTTCAGCTTTGCTCACTGAGCTGAGTTTGTGATCTTAGATTTCTGAATACCCACCACACAACATAATGAATTACAGGTGAGTTGTATATAGCAAGATGCCAGTAATTTAAAATGAGGTACTCAAGGAACCTCTTAATTAAATGTCTCTTCATAATTTTTTGAAAGTTTGGCATTAAGGTACCAAATGCCTTTCCACCCAAGGCAAAAAAAACCCAAACCCCAAAAAAACCCTGGCCCTTTTCCCCTCAGGTAATGTACCCCTGAAACAGAAATCAGAATTCATAATGTCTAATCCAGTCAAGGACTAAATGCATTTTGTAACAGAAATCTGCATTGTTTCACCAACATATCTTTAACTGTTGAGTGTTTCAATTACTTGCTAATTAAATTCTATTTTTGAGATGGCTAAATAAAATTTATTTGTATTATAATGAATGCAATGTTTGGCATTTTAGCACACTGCTTTTAATCAATATCTTTATACTTACAAGCACGAGTAAGAAGAATAGTATGATAAACATATTGTTGGTGCTGTAGGGTACATTTTAAATGTCTAAATAGTAATCAATACTAAGAAATTAGGTATTGACTAAAATACTTTCATAATAAGTAGTTATTGGTTTGCTCTTTTGAAAATTAGACATTTTCACTGTGGGAATAAAGAGTAAATATACGGTCATGAAATTAGACTGTGACCTTTTGATACAACTTTCTTCTTTCTATGAAATCAGTAGGTTTAAATATGGTTGCACAGCTGTATTATGCTCTAAACATCAATTTTTAATTATTATAAGGTCAAGATTGTAACGTATGTGATTAGCACAATCCTTTGGCACACTTCTGGTTTTGCTACAGGACCTTCAGCTTTTTCAGGTTATACTCCCAGTACTGCTGACCTCGCCAACACGGTGTCATTTTTGGTCAGCGTTTCCCAAAGTATTCAATAATTGTCCAAATACCCTTTTACTAACATCTTTAGTAAAACTTCCGTGGACTTCAGAAGGAGCTGAGTCTGGTCAGCAATGAACAGTGCTGAAAATCGCTACTGGAATTTGCCATTACCATTTTGGGTCTTCTGGCCACTGATTCCGCCCACAGTCCGCCGTCAGTCCCAGCTGACAGCAGTACAGATGTCTCAGCCGGGAAGCTTGCAGCGTACAAGCTTACACTACTTTCTGGTTTTGTGTTGCTACTTTTTTAGTTTTCATAGTCAAAAAGTGAACACTTTTTGATTATAAACCCCCGATTTTTAAATTAAACAATAGATCTTTTACACAAAAAGTTAGCCTGAGGAATATGGGGAATTACTCTGGATATTTTCGTTGTTGCTTTTCATTAGTTTGTCAGTGGTAAGGGTTTATCATATCACGGCAAGATGTTCCATGCATATTGCGGGACAGGCAATAAAATCGCTTCTTGTAGATAGCACGTGCCAACACTTCGGAAACGGTCCACAAATGCACTCTGTGAGGGTGTATTCCTATCAAGTGGTGCATCACCGGCTCATCTGGCAAGGAGACAGGGACCACGCTGTGTGGCAGCACAGGGTAGGCTGCACCTTTCGACTTTGTCAGAAGCTCGGGTGATGTGGGAAATACAGAGGCATTGTTTTTGAGAAAAGATTTGAATATGTTTTTAACAGAAACATGCTTTTCCCAGCCCTCCAAAATAACTGAAACGAATGGGACCTAAATGCTGTGACAAGAAGTAAGTTAAAATAAAGAATTCTTTTTAAACTTCCTTTCTTTTCCTTGTTGCTCCAGCACAGTGCAAAACTCTGGGAGCTATACCGAGTTCTTGTAGGACCCGCCGATTGCCCTGAATGCAATATGTGTAGCACATGTGGTGCTGTGATCTGGGGACCTTGCTGGAGATGCAGGACTCATCATTTGCATAGGACAGCCGGGAAAGGCAGGGGTGGTCAAGGAAAAAGAAATGTCAGTAGTGGAACTGACCCCTCTAGCAGCAGCTTTATACTTCTTTAAGAAGAATCAAGGGAATATGGTAATTTCCTTAAACTCTTAAAACACAGAATAAGTGTTAGGCTAAAGAATTTATTGCTTTTACTGGTTCCAAATATGAAGAAGTATTAGGACGGCACCGGTGTATAGAGTGGGGTCACTTTCCTTAAGTCCATATTTTTCCACCAGGTTTCTCAGTCCCTGGTCAAAATGCTCTAGTGCAGGATGCATTTGAATCTGAACATATGCATTGTCCGTTATGTGATATTGAAATTAATGTGGCTTTATTGTCACTATCTAATTAGAGTACTTATGATTTTGTTTTGGATAAAATCCAATACTTAAAACTCATAACCTCTCATTTTTCTGTGTGGGGTGCCCCCTGCCAAACACGAATAGCTCAGAGAAGGTAATACATGCTAAGTATGTTGCATTCATAAGTAAAGTAAAAATATTTGAATCCACAATTCCTGCTTGAATGTCACAGCTTACCGTCAGAAGAAGATAACCATACTAAAGCTAAATCTCAGCTACCTCTAATGGCTTGCACCAGCATTAATTCTTTATCACTTGCAATGAGCATTTCCATACCCATTTTTAACAAATTTGAGCAAATATGTCAGACTGGTTTGATGCAATCACAGACAAAATTTTGATGGACGAGGCGGATGTACTTCTCTGAAACATTGCTGACAAAGGAGTCAATGGAGTTATGCTTTTTTAACAAGGACCTAGTTCCATTATTTACAGGGTAAAATACACAGGAGGCTGTCTCAGCTTTTCAGTGTCTATGTAGAGCATATGTAGAGCAAACTAATTCAGTGTACACACAGCGTGCACCAAAACAAGCCCAAGCCTTTCTTTTTCCTCCCCACGCTCTACTGTAACCCAGATAAAACCCGAAACCAAATTGCTACCTATTAGGTGAACAGGCTGTTTTTTAGGCTTTTCATAATGCTGTGCACTTACTTCTGTATGCCAGACCAGTGCTTTTCTGCAGTGGTTTGTAGCAAGGAAATATAATAGTTCACAGAGGCTTTTGCTTTGCATACGTGTACACTGTATCTACCTCGCCACTTTTCTGTAAAAATATTTCTGAATGAATTACAAATGTAAAAAAAAAAATATTCAATCAAGTAATAATAAGTTAGTGATAGCTCGATTTTATACTTAAGAAGGTGCTTTCTGCTGGAGCGGTGTCTGTTAATGAGTTCAGTGTTTCATTTATGCTTCTGTACTGTTTTGAGCTGAACACAGGCAGAAGAGCAGCTGCAGCATAATTCAATAAAAAAACTAATTTACTGAAGGGAGTATACTTGGAAGTGCCTGCTGGATGTCATATTATGGAAACAGTGCTGTGGTGTATGTACCAAGAGTCATTGTCCACTATTTCATTTTGTTCAATGTAAGCAGAGGAAATATAAGATATTGTAAGTGTAAGATATTGTAAGATACTCTATTGTATTTACAGAAAGGCAGCCTGAGGGACAACTACAGCCGCCTGCACTATATCTGCCAGCCTTCTRTGTAATCCATCTTGCATAGTCTAACTTGTCGATTATTTTAGATATTTGCAGAGTTTATGTTATGCTTTATTAGCTGACAGTTCAGAATTTATTTTCACTTTTTTAAGAATGAAAGACATTTGAGAATGTTTTATTTCTGCACTGATAAGATTATTTATTATTTAATTCAGWGCGATCCGTGTCTTTTTACAGACAAAGTTGGCCAAGCCATGTAGCATGTGAGGCTGTGGCCTTACCCCCTTTTTGGAAATGTCTTCTAGCCTGTGTACTTTTGAAGAAATGTTATCATTATGCTGTCTAAAGAAATGAGAGTTGCATGTGTTGGGATACAGGTCATGAACTTGCATATTATGTATGCTTTAAAGCTCAGCTATAAATTTAAGATTTTTGGTCYTTTTTCTGAAAGGGTATTCTTCTAAGATGCAGGGAACAAACAGGATCACCTTCTACGCTTTTCATGCGTATGAATAGGGATATTTTTATGTCTAACAAAATTCAGCCCATTCAAACTGGTTCTGAATTAGAATAATCTGATTAAAGTATTTTGGCTGTCTGTTTATCACAAACAAGTCCCAAAGCTGCACTGAAGAAGCAGAGTGATGTGTGTGTGGGAGATGTGATTCCTGTACATTAATGTCCAGAGGACTCTGGCCAGGTAYGGACTGAGACTGGTATTTTTTTTTCTGCAGTCTGGGTGTAGTTATRACTGTCAAGCCAAGTATGATGGCACAGAACCACACTTGTTCTTTCCGTTCAGGCCTGAAACCCTGTCTCTGGAAGGGAAGAAAGAGATTGAACTTTATTTGTTCATAAAAGGTGACTTTCTGGCGGCTGTAAAGGAATCTGGTGGAAAGAAATATGACCTTAGCAACTGGCCTGATGTCTGTAATCCAGTATGAGGCAAACTCCTTTCTATACAGTTTCCAGCAGTCCAATTTTATCAGGGAAGGATGCATTGAAAACCAATATCAACCTGTCATGGTTATCAACCTGATCTTGGCTAAGTAGATGAAACCATCTTTGTGTCATTTGATTTGTGTGAGCTGAAGTGCTTTGCATGGAGAATTGTTTTCTGTTAGTGGTAATTTTGACTTGCAGAATTGCTGAGCCCTAGGCATTCAGTGACTGATCTGCCCTATACAATGTTATTGAAGAAATTAGTGTTGCATACTCATCTAAATTTTCCAGGTTAATCTTGAAGCTACCCATCAATCACCTGATCTGCAGATGTTATACGACAGCTGGAGCAATGGGTTTAGAGTAAGGGATTCTGTTTTCTTTTTTTTTTTTTTCCCCTACCATTGGACCATTAAATGACCTGCAACTAGCCCCAACTCTGCATTATGCAGTGCTCTAAAAACGGGGTGCTTTCCAGCCTGATGGAAGTAAGCTTGCAGGTATTCTGGTGCTCCCTCCTGTAAAGGTAGTGTTTGGCTTGCTTTTCCTCCCATACTTGTCTCCATCAAGGGCTTCTTAGGAAACACTTTCTCAATCAAAGAGTTAAGGCGAAAAGGGAAAGAAAATACTTGCAAGTTTCAGTAGCCCCGAGTAGTCAGTTCGGATTGTTTAGTGGCAGGAATCTAAGCCTTATCTTGACTTTGGGGGTCTGGACAAAGCCAGGAACTCAAAACAGTATTTTAGCAAAATCTCATCAAGAAAAATGGCTTACAACAGCAATCTTCTAAGGGACAAGGCTCCTTCACYTCCAAACTGACACTCTGGAAAGAAAGTTATGTGAGTCTTCCCCTGCCCTAATTGTATTTTAAAAACAGTAACAGAAATTTTGGGTTAATTGCTATGGCTTTGTCTTCTAATACTTAAGAGGGTATTGCTCAATTCAGACCACACTACAGCGGGAGGGAGTCTCCGTGACAGCCAGAGGTAACACAGAACACAATCTGGTTTTTTATGAACATAAAGATTAGATCTAACAGATTATTTAAAAATCCTATTTTCCCACTGATAAAAGTATGGGAGCCTGTGTATGAGTTGTAGCTAGATCTAGCCTTAACACTTTTAATTACATTAGCCATTTTTAAGTACTTTTATTATGCACCGTGTAAGAAAAACCCTTGGATCAAATAATTCTGGAAAAATGGTAGATAGCCTAAGCATATTTGAGCTCTTCATAAGGGCAAAGAGCCAAAGGTTTATTAAAATGGAATTCAAATCTACTGCTTGCCTTTTTTTTTTTTTTTCAGTGTAATAAAATTATTACCTACTTGCTGAGGAAATAATCTGCTATTTTTCTCCTGATGTATATTTTTTGTTCCAGGGCTTTATGGCTGAACAAGGCTCTGCAAGGTGTCTACAAATTAGGCCGAGCTCCTCTTTCAAAGCAAATATTTCTAAAGGAAAGTATACTAACAGTAATAACCCAAAAATGAAGAGTATAACAATGAGATAATAACAAGGAAGAAGAGTGTTAAATTATCACAACACATTTCAGACTTGAAAACATGCCTTGCATAAAATTAATGAAAGCTTGGATATGACATACGGCATCTTCTCCCCTTTAAACAGTGGAAGGTATTTTGGAAATTGTGATGTGGGAGTGTGTCTTCTATAGACTGATAGTATTGTACCGAATTGCGTCGTAGGTGTATTTAGTTCTGAGTGCTGCAGACTAATTGCAATGTGTTGAGCTGTAGGTGTTTTTAGAAGCTGTTTTATTTCTGAAATGTTTTAACTCAAAATTTGCAGTAGACCCCTTCCTTGAGCAAATGGTGAGTGATACAGGCAGTAGGTTTATCCCTGGAGTCAGGGGAGAAGGGATCGGCTTCTGGTCGGATCTAGTAATTATGGCTGGGATACAACAAAGTGTGGTTTATGGTAGGAACTGCTGTACCAGACCGGACTTCTGTCACGACTGTGACTTGGGTGTACCCAGGTACTCTGGAGAAAGGTTGAAGGAAGTCCGCTATGGAAAATTTACAAATAACCTGATCACATGAAGAGGTTCTTCCTAACTTCAGTTGGCACAAATTTTTCTTTTTTATTTCTCTATGATGGACAGATAAAAGTATACTAGGCTGCGTATGAAGAAATAGGAGTAAAGTGGTTATTACTGTGAAATACTCTCAATCCAAAAGGACAAGAGAAAAAAAGAATTAATGAAGGACATACTCCTCCCCCTCAGGCCTATGATATATGTTGTCTTTTTTCCAAATCTGCCTTTCCAGACATGGCTGGCCAAGCTATTTGAGCATCAAATAGCAACGTCGTATGCAGCCTGTTCTGGTGGGTGTGAAGGGCTGCGACGTGCTGCAGGTCGGGGTGTCCTTCACAGGAATACCCTACACTCACAGCGGTCCAGGTACAAATTATACTTGCCTGCAGCAGCTGTGAATTATCGCTTGACTGAATTTTTGACTACAAAAATAGTTCAGACTTCTCAACATTTGCAGTTTAATTCTTTTGTTTTCCTATTATTTTCCTAGTATGTGCTGTTATTGTCCTCCCGTATTGTCCTATCGCTTCATTTACTCTAGGCTCCCACATCTAAGCCATTTGAAGCTGAATATGGCTTCCTYCCCCATATAAAACTTTGTTGCAAGACACGTAAAATATATATGCAAAAGGTGAATTTGTATTTAGAAGGGTTTAATCAAGATTCTTGCCGTTCTTGTTCGACGTTGCTTACTTCCAACACGTAAGAACCGAGTCTGTGGTATCTGAAGGCCACTGTGACACAGCAGATGAGTTCCTTTCCACCACCAGAGTTGCAGGGAACTTGGAGACCTCAGGAAGAAGTCAAGATGGTTATTCACGAGGGGCAGAGGAAGCAGTTAAACATCTGTAAGACATACCATTGACACAGACTATTTTAAGGACAGTAAAAGAGAAAGGCAAAACATAATGGTATTTAGTGTAACGTCCCTTCGTGCTGGAAGAYAAATGTTGTTTTCCCATAAAAGACGTCGACTAAGACCTAGAAAGTTCTCAGCAGAGTTTTCCTGCACTAGGGAAAATACGATTTTGGTAATTTGCAACTAGCTTTTGTCACTTTGGCTGTGATTCCTTATAAGGAGAACAAAAAAAAGAGTAGGGATTGTGAAGGAATTCTGTGGTCTCCAAACACTATCAAAGTGAATCGAATTTCTGCATTGCGCAGTCCCCCCACAGCTGGGACTCTGCTCTTTACAGGCAGGTCTTGCTATTTTTTTTTAGCTATTTTTCTAAAAGTTGCGGTGTCCTAAGTTGAGTAACTTGCATCATATGCTTAGAAGAAAGAAGAATTTATGAAACAAGGAAAAATGCACTAGAAAAGGAAAACATTTTACAATTTTCTTTTTGTGAAAAATGAGCTTTATGGGAAAAAATATTCCTAAATATTTTTGCTCTTTCCCAGGAAAAATGATATTTTAATTTCTCTGATTCTCAGTAGGCTATTGAGTATGTACCCATTTCCGAACAGATGAAAGAGCCTTCACGTCTTCTCGGTTAGCTACATGATCTGTGATGCAACTTAAATGTGTCATGTCACTTTTCCCTGCAAACGTTATTTGTCACACCATTTTTGTCTTACCTTTGTTTCCTTATCTGTCACTAAAAGCGGGCTAATTGTTCCTGGAGAATGAAAATAGATCGTCTCAGCTGGTCTATGCAAGGCTATTTTAACTTTTGTAGGAAGGCAGGTGGCCCCTCAGCACCTTGCTTGTTGGATCAATAACACAAAATTGTTGATCCTAAAATTGCCGCCAGCAAATCTAGGAGACCGACTCGCAGTTGTCCTCCGAAGAAGGTAGGTGTGGAGCACTCTGGTGTGCATTTCTCTTTGGGCTGAGAGTCTACATGGTGGACATGTAATCCTTCTGCTGCCCCAGAGCCACGTGTACTCACAGTCTTGGAAACCTGGGCYGTCAGTCTTTGACCTGCCCAGTGGTACGTGGTTATGCTTGCAGAACTGTTTACTTCAGCGGAGTTTTTCGTGTAAATCCTAGTTARCAGGAATGAAAATTGACAGATTGAGACCTCTAAAATCTTTAGTCGAAGCAAGGAAGGATTTTTTTGTCTCTCTCCTTTTTTGTTGGCGATATATTTATTCARTTTGGAGTGATTTTGCCACTTAAAATGTTACATCTTATGCATTGTCAAACATTAACTGACTGAGGATACTTGTAAGGAACCTGTTGCCTTGAAATCTAACAATTTCCACCCATTCCTTCATCACCTGAGCATGTGCATTTTTCCATGTGTGAGTGTATAGTCTTTCTGGTATTCAGCAAGAGAATGTAAAAGCAAAATATTCATGTTAAACTTGTTTTAGTATTCTTTGATAGCTCTAAGCATCTGCGCTTTGCTGCAGCCTAATGTAAAGACATGTTTTAATGTAGGTTGGTTATTCCAATCATATATTGGATAGCGTTTGAAAGAGCTTTACAAGCACAAATTGTTTTTCTTGCAATTGTCTAAGAAATAAATGCAGTAGTTTTCTGTGAATAATAAATAAAAAGACTGTGTAATATGCAGAGAAATGTAATGAAAAGAGCTTCTTTGCTTAGAGAAACCTGCTGCGCGCTCAGAGTGTTTTAAAAGCAAATTGTAGAGCTCAGCAATTGCATTATCCGGTTAGGGATGCCTGTGTCCATCTGAGTATACCACAGACAGAAAAAATGCTCCTGCTTGTGCTGCACTGTCTTTAGTGAGGAATTTTCCTCCAGTTCCTTTACTTCACAATATTTACTTGTCTTTCTCCCAGGCATCTTTAGTTTGTGGTAAAAATAATTTTGTATCATCCGGTTGCTTTCCACAACAATTAGCTCTCTGGTAGTACCTAAAACGATGCTTGTTTGCTAATTCCAGTGGTGTCTGAAGGAGGCAAGAATGGCCTTCTGAGCTGTTAGACTTTGAAATGAAATAGTAAATCAACTGCTGATAAGACATATATATCATATTAAACACAGGGAATCCACCAGAAAATCATTACACTAAAAAGCGACAATTTTGATTGATTAAAATGGTATGGGCTGGATAGTGTTAAATCATAGTGAGTGATGTGACATTACAATTTTACATATCATATTTCTGTCAAGACAATGAAGGTAAAAGGCATTGTCATCAGACGATAACGGACAATAAGAGGAATCCTGATGTTAGATTTATTACTTGGTTTAGATTTAGAAAGAAGTAATTCTTGTCTTGTGCCACTTATCAAATGACTGTAAATTTAGTGATGATGTAAAATTCAAAGGCAGAGCCACTTATAGTTTTGACAAAGTGCCAGCTATAAAGTATTTACTGTTCTCAGTGGTTCTGCCTTGCACACTTAAATATTTATCAGAAACATGAACTCTTCTGATAAATGTTTCTGATCTTTGCTGTGGATTTTTTTTAACATTTAGATTTTTCATCAGAAGCCGATCTCCCATATTTCACAATAGTAACAATCCTTGGGTCTCTTTTAAATTAAAAGGACAAAAATACATTATTTTTCACAAAGCACATTCTCAGCATATTTATTTCTTAGAATATGAARTGCATAATATTTACAAGACCGCATTCCTTTCGTTTTTGATGACCATTTGTAGAGATAATTGGTGCCATGAATGCTAAGGACAGTCATAACTCATGTGTGCATTTCGAAGCAGCAGTCACGGAGCCTTGGCACGGCTCGTGTGCTCCTATTTCCTCCCGCTGATAGGTTAAACTTCTTCTCATATTGTTATTGCATTTATTATCTATATTTGTGGCTGGAAGGCCAGTGTAACACCCATGTTTGTCACCTGTGGCTCTTACCCTTTACTGAACTGCCTGCCCCACGGAGCTTGCAAAGCAAGAAGTAGGCGAGTGCTGGTTGTGCGTGTCTGATGGAGCCCCCTGAGGCTTCACTTGCTTTTAATGTTACTACGACGGAGTCAGCGGAGTGAGACAAGGTGGAAACAACCCAGATATTGAACGTCACCGCAGACCTCCMGTCAATGGTGGAAATGCGTAAAAAGAAGCAAGGGCAAAAGCTCCGCAGATGTCGCTGAAAACGTTTGCCATCACACCTGCCATCTCAAGGTCCACTGGCATCCTGCGCTGCTGAGAACAACGCCGTGCATTCAATTACGCTAACTCCCAAATTGGTTCGGGGTACGAAAGCAACAGCCTAATTTTGGCCTCACTGTGGCCGTGATCACCCCCCCCCCCCGGCCCCCCGCCTCCCCTTTCAAGATTTCATTACTGGTTTAGCACAGGATGTAAGTGACAGACCATTGCCTTTTATACCAAATGACTACAAAAGTATTTAGCTGCAGAGGATTAATTTTTTCACATTCATGGTCAGGGAATGTGAGACTGACTTACATTAAATTTCCCATGCCATTTGGCTTTCTGAGGCCTGTGCGGTGAAAATAAAAAAGTTTCCATGGCCTGGATGAATTTCTGATGAATAGATAAGGCTGGGTGCGGAGCAGAGATCTGTGACCCTCTGCAGCTTGCAGTCAGCCACTCCACAGCTTCTTTTGACATCAAAGGTTGCAGATTGTTGTGGATGAATAGAGCCCTTGCAAATCACATCTGCTAAACACAGAAGAGCTGGGTAGCCGTCATCTTAAAAAACTAAGAGTCTGTGAATTGGGGCAGATTATTAAGGCCTTCTTAAGGTACCTCAGCAGCCTAAATCCGTGGAAACTTTACCCGAAAGTTAGCTCCTCTCTTACAGGCTTCTTTTCTTTCCTCACACATCCAGTGGACGCAGATAGACATACACTTCATTAAAAGGGAAAACAATAAGGGCACCTCATAATTAAAACCACTGAGCTTTGCAACGTACAGAGTGCTGGAGAAATATTCAAATTTCCTGTAGGAGCCGTAAATTTTAAAATGACAACCGCACCTCCAGATATTTTTATTTTTGCAAGTAGTTTTAGAGGGCTAGCATTTTCTGTAGGCGGAGGAAAGTGGGAGGCTGGAAAGCTGTCCTGTTTTGTAGAAGTTTTCTTTTCCTCCTATACAATCTGATTACTCTGAAAGCTTGTTTGTCACAAACTTTCTTCTAGATTGTTACAGGCCTATCTTTGGAGGGCTATAATCGAGATCTTCGTGATCCTGTAGCAAGAATTTAAGGGGTTTTGAGCATTCTGGCGGCCTGCCTGTGTTTTGCCTATTCTGGCCAGCGTGTTCTGGATTTATAGAGCACGTTCATCCCATCACCTATGTGAATGAAGAAATTCCTGAAGTGAAAAAAAAAAAAAAAAGTATTTTCTATAATGGACTGTCATGAAGCTATTTCTTCTATTCCTGACCATTTTATGCAGAATCACTTAAAAAAAAAAAAAAAAAAAAAAAGAATAGAATCCACTGCTTTTGCTAAAATCAGTGCCAGTTCTTCCAAAGCTTTAAATGGGGAAAAAGTTAGGTCTTTTGCTCATGAATTTCCACTCCATAAGTTTTTGCCCATTTTTGATTAGTTACCCAAAGGAAATTCTCTTTGTTCTGCTCATGCTGTGGTACAAATCGCTTTAGCTCTCGGGTGCATCGCCTACGCCAGTTCGCAGTTATCCCATTTTTTTTTWATTTTTTTTTTAGAACGCCTTGTCCCGAGCGGTACGGGCAACCCGTCCCCCCTTCTTCCAAGGAGAACCAGCGCCTTGGGAATGACGCTGGCGGCATCCGACGGCTTCGGCGGAGCCGTGCCTGCCGCGGCCCGACGCTGGGTGTCACTGCAGGACCGGGGACGCGGCGGGCGCGGAGCGGGGCGGGAGCGTCCTGCGGCGGGTGCGGGGGCCGGGGGGAGCGGGGGCCGGGGTGCCTGCCCTGCMGGCAAGTGACGCGAGAGTGTAACCGATGTGTCTGCCTTGGGACGGATGAATTCTTTCTACAGCTTTCCTGTAGGAAGAATCTTTCTGATTCGCGTTGTAAGACCTTGCTTTTTTAGGTCCCAGAGCCTTTTGCAGAACGTGCGCAGGTAAAATCAAAATTACAAATTATTTTGGGATACTAGTGTGTTTATTTACTGTTGTGTTCAATACAGTCAAATACAAGAGTTGAGGCTTTGCTGATTTTTAATCTTCATCTCCAGTTTTTTACCAAAAGTAAACCACGCTCATCTCAACTTGAAACATTTTAATTTTTTTATTTTATTTTATTTATTTTATCTTATCTTATTTGATTTTATTCTATTCTATTCTATTCTATCCTATTTTTATTTTATTTTATTTTATATTTTATTTTATTTTATTTTATTGTATTATTTTAATTGCTTTTCTCCCCAAATATTCTCCACTTTTCACTTTCCATGCCCTCATGTATCTTCCCTATTTATACTTAAAAGAATACTTTCTCATCGCCAAAGCTCACTTTCACTTACTCTTTATGCACATTTTCAGTATTTTTAAAAAAACTTTTCACTCTTTTCTACTTTTATTTCTCTTTCCTTTTTTTCCCATGTTCTGTTTCTAGATGCAGCATGACCTTTAGACTTTGTGTTCTTCAGCTGGATTCTCTTTTCTGTCATGTTCCTCTTCACTCTGTTGTGTTAAACATTTTACTCTGCCCACCTTTTTCCATGGTTCAACCAACTACAATCTCCTTTCCTCTTCCTCCCCCCTCACTTTTCTTTTCCTCCTCATTCCTCTTTTTCCTGTTTTGTGTTCCCTCTGAATGTCATCTTTTCATTATTTTTTCTTACCTGTTTTGTCCCTTTATTCTTCTGTCTCGGTCAGCTGAACTGTCCCCACCCTTACTGCACATCTCTTTAAAAAAGTACCTGTGTACTTTCGGACTCCTTATTTTTCTCATCAGTTCAAGGACAAGGGGAAAAGGACACACAACGACAGACTGCTGCCTGGCCAACAGTTTTGGCCACTGCAGTCAGATCTGACTTGGCTGCAGTTAGGTACTGAAAAGTTAGTAGTTGTAGTTTCCAATACAGCTGGTTGAATAACGTCTTACAAGCCGAACTGTGAATTCAGTCTCCTTTGCTCGCTGGCTTGCTTTGTAAGTTGATTGTGTTTTTCTCTCAAAGACTTTACGATTCCTTGTTGTTAACCGTGAGTCCATACAGGGACATTCMTCATGTATGCACCAAACATCTTCATTCAATTTAAGTGGTTGAATCTGAATAATCAGTAGGCATCAGAGTGAACATATGACACACAGACAGGTGATAAGGGCAGGGACACCCAGTTATGAGTGAAAAAATGCTTCTTCAAAATGTTTCATACCACTCTCCCAGAACTGATTGCTCAGTTCTGAGCCTCATTTAAGACATGTAAGATATCCTCAAAAGACCTAAGCCTGGAAGCTGAAGTTTCAAACCCAAATGGAAGCCAACAGTGTGTGAGTAAATAAAAACTTCGGCTTTACAGCCTTTTACATATGTTCCAATGATCTCTTCCTTTGCTAGTATCTTTCTAGGCTGCAAGTGCTAACTAGTTTTCTTTGAAGCTGATTATCAATTTTATAATCACTAGTCTAAACTAATAAAAATCATTTCTAACATCTACCCAGCATGGATTTTACTGTTTCTTATGATGTCTGATAGAGAAAGTTCAAGCCTGAAAGCTGGCACATTATTTCCAAACATACGAAATCATTAGGCCAAATCCCCCTACAACCTTGGTTATCGTCTCTTTAGACCATCACTGCTACAATACCACTAATATTTGCTTATATATAACTTCACATAGAAGAGTTTGGATGTAATCTGTTATGACTATAGGCTCTGTACTGAATTTTTCATTTTAGCTATTTGTTCTTTATTAATTGGGATTGCTGGTTAGCCTTTAGCACAAGGCATTGTTTTTGCTCACCCGCCAGACAGCCGATCAGACAATGAAAGATAATGTGTACAAATAATTCAGCTGGGCTCCTAGAGCGGGTGAGTGAGTTGCAACACACAGTGATACAGCTCCATTCCCATCCCGTTTGAAGACCTAGTGGGTGAACACCTCCTTCTCTTCCTTTGTCCTGCCCCTCAGTGAAAAGCACTGCAGCTCTTTGGCTTCTTGTTATTCATATAAATGTTTTTAGCTCAAAGGAGAAGGTTTTTTTGGCATTGCCAGAGTGTATCAGAAGAGTCTTTGTTAGACAGAAGCTAGAATCTGCTGTATCAGAGTGCGAACTGCACTGTGGAATAAATTGCCCTCTCAAGCCGAAATAGTTGGTGTTAAGCTTGTGTCCTGAGACCCAAGGCTTCTTCTCCTTCCACCAATCTCTCCCTTAATGTTTATTATGGTAGCTCTTGATACTTTTATAAACCATTTAAATATTAACTTTTTGAGTCCTGGTAACATCTCCTGCTGCTATTCAAGCAGCTCTAGCTTCTGGGTGGGTTGTCCTTGAAGTTCAGTGGTACAGCTGTGACAGGCAGCCTCCCATCGAACTACGTTTTTGGGCACTGCAGCAACAACCCCACGCTGAGCACTGCTGCGTGGCGAATGGTACACACGCTCAACTGCATGCAAAATGAAATTAAGGTTCCGTTTTTTAAGTGTTTCTGATTAGTGCAGCGATGTAGCCCAAAGAGTCCCAAAGGCAGAATCACCAGTGAAGTAAATCTATCTTAATTAATATATTGCAGGTAGACCAACTGTAAATTTGGATTACACTGGAAGCGTACTTTTCGATGTACTAGACTCATAAAACGCTAATGGGACTGGGCAGGGGCTGGCGTATTCCCACTTGCTGCTCTCTCTCTTTGCTCAGCAGGCTGCTAGCCACACGTAATTAAGGCAAATATAAACTCTCCTTTCTCTGGCGTTGTTTTAAGCGTGTTTGCTGTTGCCGAAGCAGCGTGGTGTTGTTCGGTGGGACTCGGCAGAGAAACCAGATGAGGCGCTGCGAGACGTGAGGGTGTAAGACATAGCTTACCCTTAGCTCAGGACACCTTGCCGTGCAAGTACGAGGTAAATTCAGAAAAGAGGTTGAAAGAACATGCCAAGCCTCCTCCAGCTGTGAAATGTCCCCTTTTCCTCCTTTTCCCCCTCTTTCTCATTCCCTCGCTCCCCTTCTCCCTTCCTGCCTCCCTCTTGCTCTCGCTCCCCTCCCCATCCTGCAGCTGGTAATAGTTTACCGGGCACGTTGCTGTGTTAATACCTTGTTAAGGCTGTTTCAGCTGCTGGGTCTTCGAGAGGTCAGTGTCAGGACCGTTTTATTGTGAACCCTTGATGTGCAGGGTAAAGCCGGGGACAGGTAGAGCTTCCACCCTCTCGCACCGCGGGGAGCCGAGCTGCGGCGGGCACCCCCTCCCCCGGCGCCGCGCCGCTGGCAGCGCGGGCAATAAAAAATAGCATGTTTCTGGTCAAAAGTAATTAGGGCAACTTAAAGAAGCACTTCTGTTAATGGACTAGATGCAACATCGCTGGCGTTGCTCGGTGTTTCTCAGTTCAGCTTGGTAGGGCTGCAGGTGTTAAAGAGCTGTTGAATGCTGTTGTCTGTGCCGTTCTGGCAGGTAGCAAAAAATCGCTCTGCAGCTCGTAAAGTAAAAGTGAAAATAGGAGCATATGCGATTAAAAATATAAAATGTCAATATTGTTGTGCTTCTGGCATCGCATCACTGGTGCCTGGGCCTGCTGGGCTTCTAGCACAAGCAGATAGTATTAGGGATAAGCCAACGACGAGGTGGGAAAGGCAGGGTCGAGACATCATTTCTCAGTTTGAGAAAATATTCTCTATTTTCTAATAGAAGTTGTTCGAAAAAGCATATATTACTTAGGCTGTGAGAAAGAAAGAAAATAAAAATCTATTTTAGTGGTCAAATGCAAGAAGAAATATCCACTTTGCATTTCCTAGTATTTCCAGCACAGAGGGGAAAAAAAGGTGACTCAAAACACAGCATTTTTCCTTCTTTCTTTTTCTGGTTAGTTTTAACACGCAGGTTGACCGGTCAATTTTTTCACTCAGTTGGTTACGAGGTTAAGCATGGGCCAGGCATATTTATGGTTTTGTAATACCAGCTTTACTCACTGGCTCTGCCTACATTTTTAAAGATCTCTTTATTTTATAATACATAATTAAGGAAAATTAATTCTTGTTAGTTATTTATTAATGAGAAATCCATGAGAACCAGTGTAACATTTATATCATGTTCAGTGTATGCATTTGTATCCTGAAAGTAAGAATGCAACCAATACTCAAAATTAGAGAGTAGGCTTTCTGAAAGTCTTCTATTGGATGTGTTTTTAATTGTCGTATGAATCAATATTTCACTTTCAGAAATGGAACTGGGAACATAACTCGGATATAGTCACACATTTTACAAATTCCTGTTTCCCTTTCGTTTTCCTAACTTCACGTTTGTTTATCGAAGCAGCTTTATTTCACTACGTAAGTGTCCCAGCTATGCATATCATCTGTTCACGAGAAAAGGAAGGTGTAATTGCCTTTAATACGAACATAACGTAATCCTTCACTTTCTGCTAAATACACATGACATGTAAGTGAAATTCAGCAGCAAAAATACAACCCTGACCTAGACCCTGTGAGGAAAAGGCAAATTCTGAGAGATAAGCCTGGCAGTGTCCCCTGAACCCCAGCAGACGTCAGCTCAAATGCTGTGTAATCAAAATATATTCTGCTTCTAGGGGTGGGCAAACAAAATACTGAAATTTGCTGAATAGCGTGAGCATCAGCAGCACTGGGCAATCTCAACTGGAAAGCGTTCGGTTACTGGATATCTGCAAGCGCACACGCCAAAACAAGGTTACGGGAGGTTTTCGAGTCTCATGAATCTTGTYGGAAACTAACAGGGGAAAATCATTATTTTTGTGGTATCAAGAAGCTAGAAACTGCAGTAAATTCTAGTGCCTCCTATGATAGTCCGTTTGGAGATAGAAGACGGGGGATTAGGCAGAGAAAGCCTGCTAGTTTTTCTCGTTGTTGATCGAATTGTTAGCACAGGAAGAAAGGAAGAGAAACACATATGCCTCAGTAGTACATATTTGACAGGTTGCAGTAAAAATCGATGCTTTCATTCTTCTTTGAGAGTCCATTCAAGCTGTGGTGTTGCCGCTGAACCTAGTTTTCTGTAATTTTAGACATTTGGTACATCTTTTTTTAAAGGAATTTCAGAAGCATGAAACAAAGCTGTAAATAAGACTTGCATTGCATTTGCAGTGGATCAAGTACCTGCTGCAGATCAAGTAGGTGTATGTGAAAATGATTTGCATTTAGAAGCCTTTTTGGTTATTTACTCATGCCTTTGTATGATTGATACGTGCAAACTAGGCTCATAACTGTACAATTATATTTTTGCAAAACTGTCTTCTGTCTCTCCCTCTTCTSTGGTTTGGACGTTAGGGCTTTATGCTATTGTTAGTTACAGTTCAAAAAGACAGGTTTTCTCTTGTTCTGCTTTAGAAWGCGTGTATCAGAGCAGTGACAAAATACTTCCTTGGACGGTTAGCCTCATTCTGGTGGTCTTTTGTCTATCCCCAGCAATCTTCCACGTCCTTCCTTTGCCAACTCCTCTTCCACTATTTCTTCTGTCGCGTGAACGTGACCTCCTCCAGAGCTATTTAGAATAGTATGTGGTCCCTCCCTTGTCTGTTGTCTCTGTACCAGGGATGATAACTGGATGGGATGAGTGGGAGTAGCTTAAATGGGGGAGGTTAAAAAAAATAACAAAATGCCACAGCACTTTTTGAGACTCTGGAAGTTTAGACTGAAAAAAAAAAAAGGGAGGGGCAAAGTTCATAGCCCCTCTTTCATATTTTGGGAGAGAAATCTGAGCCAGCAGCAGCTGGAAAGGTAATGCAGAGAGGAGGTGATGAGGAATAAAACTGATTAAGGCCTGAGTAGACAAAAACGAGTGTCGCTGTTGCCTAAAGTGCTCATCCTTCCAAACCTTCCCATTCAATCAGCAGAGAAGACAGAACTATAGATAACCTCGGTAATAACATCTGTTCAGGACGGATATCAAAGAATATTAACTGGGGGAGCTGCGAATGCTAAAATAGCTGAGTCCTGCTGGAGGTACGCCAACAAATGATAATGTGGCAGTCTCTTCAAGAATTAATATTCTTCAGGCACTAAACTGTCCTTGTCTTGTATATCAGGCCTGGTGGCTAAGATTCTGTATCTCCCAACACAAGACTGCATCAAGCAGATAGCGCGTACGTGGCCAGAGAGGTCAAATAATCACTTTCTGTGCCTTCTCATCAGCTTGCTTTCCCTCCTGAATCTGGCAATTAAATAATTTTATATCTCAGAAGTGACCATTTTTATGTTAATTCACTCAGTTAAAATAGGCAATTTTTAACACGGTTTGAGCATCGTATATYGGTTACAAACTGGAACGACGCCGATGATGTGGTACGTTTTCTAATGATGAGCAGAGGAAACGGTTGCTGTTTAACTCCTTTACCATTATGAAAATTTTACTAAAATTTTGAGCTGTTGCTAGAATTCGCTTCCTCTGAAACTAATATAGTGGCACTGACAAAGTTGTGATGGTCTTAGGCGATGTTAGGAAAGCTCTGGAAAATTATTCTGAGCACAAAGAAAGTGTGAGGGGYGGACTACTTTTTGAGCACAAGACTGGGGGATTCGTAAGCTTGACTYCCGATTCACTCTCTACTTTAGAAAAGTCATTAAAATGTTAGACAATAAGCGAGCCTAGATTTCTCTAGGAAGGAGAATGTGTACTGRCTAGATCTAAACAGGCACTGGAATTCCTATCCTCTGGAAATTAAAAATAGCACCATTCAGAACTGCCGCAAAAAGGACATTTTGAAATTTTCCACGTAATGAAAATTCTGACGCTTCTCTTAGAGAAGGTCGGAGTGACATTTCATTCTGAAATACTGAGAGCACTTCTGAGGCTTCTTGGGTCATCCCCAATCATCTGCCAGGTAGAAGCCCGAGGATTTGGGGGTCCTGCGTAGGGCGATGCCCCTGGGGTGCTGAGGAGCAAAGAGCCTGGATGCGTGGAGCCTGCAGCAGCCTGCCCGACGGGCTGCCACCGGGACAGATGGACAGGCTGCTGGGGCGCCAGGCAGGTTCTTCTGAGTTTTACTGGGATTTAGCAACAACCGCCATGTTCTCACCAAACATCTTGGTTTTGATAAATTGGTATTTTAGAAAATCACAAAGAAACCCCTAACTGCTTATGTTAGTAAAGTGCTTTGTTATCTGTGAAAAAACAATCTCATAAAACAGCTAAAGATCCTTATTCTTTCTCATTTCCTGATCATGTTAAATGTTATAGAATATGGCATTGCTTTTTTAAGGCAAATAGAGAAGTACAAGCTTTATACATATATATATATATTTATTTTTTTTTAAAACTTTACAGTGATTTTACATTGGCTTAGTCATTCTGTGGCTGAATTCACTTCTTTTGGGCCCTCCATTATCTGGCTGATGCCTTACCCTTTATTTTCTTTTTTTTTTTGCCAGTTGTGGCATACAGTATATTTGGGATAATTCCAGAGGTTTAAGAGCCTCTCTTCCCATCTGCTTTCTTGAAACTGTGCAGTCTGAATCGGTACTGCCATCTGGGTAGGAATATGATCTTCTGATGGAATGGAATAATTTTATGTAAACTACGACGAATACATTATATGAATGGGAGACAGAGATGTCAATGAAAATCTAGCCCCACCCTTTGATCGGAGAAATCTTTCCCTGGCTAGAGCAACTAAACCATTTCCCATTCAGGTTCTTGGGTGTTAAATCAAGCTCTTCCAGCAAGCTGTATTTTCACTTAGAGTCCTGGAAACCGCAAAATGGAAGTCATAAGGGCACAAGAACTCACACATGATCTATTTGTGGTGGACCTATATATCCAACATCACATCAGAAGCAACATGGGAGTTGCTAGATGTTACAGCCTCTCCGGGGACACTGATGTTAAATCCCTGACGCTGTTATACTGTAGAATTCAGTTCTGATATGAGGCAGAGGTTTCCTGCCTTTTTTGTAACCTTTTCCTGCTTTTTTTGTAAATCGCAGTGGAGAAGACTAGCAGATATCCATGTTCTGCCCTCAGCAGCAGTCCCAGAGAACTTCACGCCCACCTTTTTTGTGCTGTGTTCCTACCCTTCCCTCCTCCCAGGTAAGGAACCCTGGATATAGGGCATGCTTGATCTCCAGGGTACTTGGTCCTTTTGTTCATACGACAGTGATGTGCCCAACGTTTCCAAGAACCAAGTTACATTTAAGCCCATGAGTGAAGGTGAAATGTATGGAAATAAATGCTGGTCCTGGTCCAGCCCTTGGATAGTCCATGAGGCTGATTTCAGTGTACCTGGTTTAGACTATTGTACAACAGCTAAGCTGCACCTGGAGAATCAGATATCTTTGTGAACCAGATGAATACTTACTTCTATTCTTCAACTTCCACGATTATTTTGGGTGAAATTAATACTAATACAGGCCTTCAAATTATTTATGTAAAAAGCATTATAATATAGATAAGCTCCAGAGAAGAGCTTAGTAGAAAATCAAACCTTTAGTTTTCTGCTGAAGAGAAATGTGTATATTATCTATACACATTCTAATACTGTCCCTGATTCATTGTGTTGAACATTTTCGAAAGTCCTTGCTATTTAATATAAACAACGTGAGCTATATAAAATTGGATTTACTGATGGGGAGAATAATTGGCAATAGTTTGGCCTGATTACCCTGGTTTGGATAGTGTAAGGATTACAAAATGACCCAAGTAATCTTATTTAGGTATTTTTCTTCTAAAGATATGTAACTCAATGGAGATCTAGAGCAATTTTGCAGATCAGGTTGTGACTTTGCTGTCTTCGTAGAATATGTTTCAAGAAGCTCTGAATCAAACCAGTGCAGAAATTTTAAGGAATTGCAAAAAGTTATGTCCTAAAAAGTTTTGCTTTCTTTTAATTACAGTAAAAAATCAGCCTTATTTAAATTAACTGAAGAACAAGAATTGAAAATGAGTCATGGAGAAGAAGAAGTAAGATACAGTTGACAAAAATATCAAGAGAGCAAAATGGGGGATGGTGGGGAGACATCACCCCCCCACCCCTGCCAATTATGTCAAAATAGTAATTTGTACTGGCCTTTTATATTTTCACAGTGAAGTTAGTAACACTTAGAGAATTGAGGGAGAACTCGTCTTGTTATCAAAAGCCAAAGTGGTTTTGCTTGCATTTGCATATCAGTCTCTACCTGAGAGAGATGTAAGAATGCTTCTGGAGATGTAATATAGTAATTTTGTTTTCTGCCACCCCACCTAAAAATGCACCAGGCTATTCTGCAGCAAGAAAGAAACCAAGCAAACAAATGAAAAAAATCCCACTGCCTTTGTCAGAGGAGCTTCATTGATTAGTTTTAGGTATCGCTGAAGCAAGGAGATCTTGCAGAAACGTTATCTCATCATGCCTATGGGTTGGCTATTCAAGTAGAATAAGGTAAAACAAGAAAACAAAACAATTTACGGCACAGGAATTGATTTCTGGAACTGCACGCATGCRTTCCCTTGTGCTCCCTGGGGAAACGGTGAGGAGTTTCCTTTGGTAGCTCAAAGACCTGTGCGTAGGCTGCTTTGATAGCACTGCTGACTTCAGAGAATTGGGATCCACAGAAACCTCAGCTCCCTTTCAACTCCCTTGAGCTACAGAAACCTGTTGGGTAGTTCTGCTGAAGCACATTTGCTCTATGATATCTGCTAAAGCTATTTAGAGCTACAAGGGAAATTACAGCTGGTGACTAGAAGAGGTTTGAAGGAGAAAGTGTCTGTTACCCAGATATATAAATTCTTCTTCCATTCTCGCAGAGGAGGTGACTTTCTGACCAGGAACAGGAGCAGCTGTTCCCAGTCCACTGACAGCATGGGAAGCGCAGCCTTGCGAGGGTACCCAGGCTGCCTGGAAAGTGACTTCAGAGCTGGCTGGCTTCGAGCTGAGCATCTGCCCGAAGAGTCCCGAAAGCTGGAAGCTGTAGTCTGCTTCTCACTTAGAAACCCAGTTAATCCTTCATCAACCTTCCTTTAGTCGAGCAACACTGTTATGCTCCAGAGCATTTAAATAAAAATTTTAAGTTTTGGCAATTTCATTAAACACATTTACCCTCCTGCGAGGGGTGCGAGGGGGTTGATGGAAGAGGGCAGAAGACGACGCTGCTATTGTTCCTTGAGATTGTCTAATTTATAAGCGGTACAGAATGAGTTCATAATTTCAAAGTKTAAGTAGGGTAAATTCTGCAGGTTTCAGATTAATGGCTTTAAACATGTGATACAGTAGATGGTGAAACGTGGAGGTGTGTGCTTTGTGGTGGGATGGCTACCCAAAAMCACACACTCTTGGAATCTATTAGGGGACTTCAACAAAAAATAACAAAAAACAGGAATTGGCAGACGTGCAACAGGACCCCCCCTGACTTTCTCTCCTCTCTTCTGCTTGTAATCACATCTTAGACAGATTAGGATTTAAAAAAATAAACCAGGATGGCCATCTTAAATTTATTTTCCTCTTTCTAAGCATTTTCTTAAAATAATGGTTCTGTTTTACTCTCTCTGAAGAAATCACAATGTAAAKGAGATTTTACCGAAGGTATTTGAAGTTAGTCTGATCCTCTGGCGAAGAAGTTTCATATTTGAAGACTGGCTGGCTGTTCTTGGAGTGACCGGGAAGTGTAGTCTGGAACAGTTTCCATGTGTTGTCGCTGCTAATGTTCAGTAGCTATTACAAAATTCTTCTTGGCAGAAAACGACACAAAAATTGTTCACTTGGTATGGAACACACTAAATGCCCAGCAAACGAGTACCAATATAGATTCAGTAAAGAATATTAGAGCTGCTATTTTAGCAATGGTTGTTATTCTGATGGCAAAAATAAATGTATCTTCAGTGCCGAGACATCACTAGCGATCCAAAGGCTACAGGRCTTTGATCTGCTCTCTATGCCAGCCTAGAAAGGGTCAGATTTAGTAGGAGTAAGAAAATGTGGAGGAGGGGGAGGAAAGTGCTTGAAGTCCAAACGCCTATCATTCAAATTATTTTGACAATAACCCAAACTGGGTAGAGAATACCCAAAAGAAAAGACTTCCTTACACAGAGGAGCTGATTTCTTGCAGAGAACCGATTACATGATTCCTGGAAAGTTTGAATTATGATAATTCAGCATCAGAAGAAATATCTGAAGTTCTTTTTAATGTTAGAAAGAATTCTGCAGAAAAGCATAAAACTTAAAATGGAAGAAATTTGCCTTCTGTTTCCAAGATAAGAATGTTCCTGAAAAGCTTATATTATATATTTATTAGCAGAGAGTTCACAGATGGCTTCCCTAGCAGTTCACTTTGCAGACACACATTGCTGACTTCACGAGCTAATAGAAAGAAAACCCTTTTTCTGCATACCTAGCCTATAGTGGTTAGATTTATTAGAGAATAATGCACATAATTCCCATATATAAACCAGTCAAGGGATATTTTCTGCAAGCTTAAGTGCCTCACATGATTTTTTTTTTTTTCAACCAAAGGCTAGTAACTTTGGCTTACAAGATTACTGAGCTTTGTGTTCTAGTTCTTGCCATTAATTCATTCCTGAACCGGTAAAATGCAAGGGTACTGGTGTGTATTTGTCTTTCTGCTTCTTCAATGTGCTTCTTCCCCACCACAGAAGCTACAGTCTCGGCAAGGATGTTCCTCACCACACTGGGAGAAGTAAATACTGGAGTACATGATTTAATTTGTCATACGTCCCTGTTTGTCAGAAAAAAGCATAGGCATCCACGCTGTATTTTAGGCCGAGATCATCAGCTAGAATAAATCAGCACAGCTCTGGTGACTTCACATGATTTCCAGTGATACAAGCGGTAGTTCATGAAGCAAACAGAAAACCTGATTTGTTGCACATGAATTTCTACGATGCGGAAAGAAAATAATAGCTGCAGAAGGTAATGTGCTGATGAGAAGACAAAGGAAAGGCCTGCAAGTTTGCACAGTTACCTTAGGAGCTATCAGACACATCTGCAAAGCCATTTTTTGAGTAGTATGAGCTTTTCACTTTAATGGGAGCTAGTATTTGCAGAAAAAAGTTTTGCTAAGGGAGGAAGGGAAAAAGGTGTGATGCATAGTATCAGGAGGAGATAAGGATCTTTATAAAAGAAGACACAAAAGGACAGAAGCATAATTAAGCTGGACTGACTGTGGAGGTCATGATAGAATAACAGGTATCAAAGGATGCAAAAGCAGAGAAGCGTTGGCATGGTGACTGGGAGGCACTTTAGTATTAAATATAGTACACTTCGGATGAAAACATAGAATAGCAACCTGATCACAAATAGTGCTGGATGTTCAGTGATTCACATTACCAAAACATAAATGAAAGCCTTGGTCTTCCACAGTACTAAATAAAAAATTTATTTTCAGCTAGATATAACTTTTTATAATTTTATAGGTTTTGAGGCTAGTAGCGACTACTGTTACCTGCTGTGTATCATAGGGCGTTAATTTTCACCAGGTTACTCTTACTCGTTTCACTTACAGTCTTTTAAAAAGTAATTTCCTGTTTTCTTTTAGACCATCATAGTCTCCTGGTTGTTGTTGTTATATTATTGTGCCTAGTTAGAAGATGCTGTGCTCCATCCTCCAATTTGGGTGGTATTTCAGTGATCTCTGAAGACCAGGGAGCAGTTACATAAAAAAACTGCCTTTACCTACACATGGTTTGTATCATGTTTTTTGTTGTTTTTAAACAGTATTTTGAAAATAGTTGTTTATACCTCTGGTGACTTTGAAAGCTTTGTTTCCTTAAAGGACATGAATGATAAAATAGAGACCTGTTCATCCATCTGTGAACCATAAAAAAGAAAATTGGCAAAATGACCAAATCTCTCTCTTACCTGATATCAGTTCTCAATGCTCTTTATAAATTTTCTGAAAGTCTGGTTGGGAGACAAAGCTTGTGATGCGTTCTCTGCACCACATTATTTTATTTCAAACCAGGACAGCCTAGTTAGCCAAGTTTAGGATTTAATTTTAAGTGAGTGGGCGCTCTAGCTCCCAGGTGTCTACCGACTACCGTTACAGTCAGATTCAGCTACAAAAAAAAAGTAGTCTTATCTAGACAGACTTTGAGATCTTTATGTGTGTTATTGGTACGTAATCTGTATTTGCATGCTGGTGAGTTAGGCTGCAACTGACTTGTGTTCTTCATGATGAGACAAAATGCATAGGCTCTGCAGATTTAGCAGCGTGTCACACAGGCACCCCGAGGAATCCCATCGCAGTTGACTCCTTAGAACCGTAGTGCTCTGCTGAAAATGCAGACAATCAAGCTTTTAGCTCCAGAGGTCTTGTAAGAGTCGTATTTCAGTGTAAATTGCTGCTGTCATTTTTCATTTTCCCTCTGGACAGCAGGAAATATTTCTATGTTACATTTACAAAAGCTTATATCCTTCATTATTTTATTTTCCTTGTGCATGTGCATGTGTGTTTGTGTGCATGTGCATCCATGAAAAAATCTGTCCAAATAGCTGTTTGGTGACTTTTTCACACTAGTGTTCTTTATTGGGACTATCTCTTGAGGCTTTGAAGTAATACCCGTTCAACCAAAGCTGTGGCAGAGATGGTGTAACTAGCATCAGGTCAGCTCGGTCTGTTTAGATTTGAAAGGCAGCCGCTTCATYGCACACTTACAAATTATTAACAAGGCCTTGTGCTTACCTTCCAAGCTCAGTTGGGATGTCTCTAGGTGCTCTTCTTGTGCCTAGTTTCTCCTTCCTAGATTTTGCCTTGCCTGGCTGAGTTTAGTTAAACCTGTAACCTGTGATATAAATATTAAAGTACATTTAACATTCAAATATTCTCCATTGTGGCGTTTCCTCAAAAAAAAMCCCCACAAACCTCTGATCCAATCTTCTTTTTTTCCTTTTAAAGTAGGCTTTTTTTTATTTCCTCCTTCAATGTGCAGATGTTGTTTTTCTTATTGTATCATGTGTGATAATGACATTTTCAGCTCTAGAGTACACAACTGTGGGGCTTATGCAGTGTGTTTAAATTTGATGGGGAAGAGAATTCTMTGTAACTGAAGTATTGTAAAATTGATTTCCCCTCTGTCTCCAGGTATTCTTCCTTCTCTTTTTGAAACTAACTTACTCTGTGATGCTAAACCAATTTGTCGGCACAAAATCTGACAGCATAAGGCTTTAATATAGTAATACGTACATGTATTTTATATCTAAATCGACAGGTAGATTAGGTATCCATCTGTCTATCTAATCTATCTAGATAGCTATGTTGTGAAGGTGTTTTAGTCCTTTTTTACATTTGAAGGCACGAGGTGGTTATTTTCTTACAGGTTTATTGGATAATTCAGGTTGGAAAAGATCTTAAGAAGTCATATAGTCCAACCTCCTGTTCAAAAAAGCAGCTGTAAGGTCAAAATTGYCGGGGGCTTTATCTAGTCATGTCTCGAAAACCTCCAAGGATGGAAACCGCACAACCTCTCTGGGAC
Organism: Oceanodroma leucorhoa; assembly: GCA_030449065.1. Taxonomy (NCBI): domain Eukaryota; kingdom Metazoa; phylum Chordata; class Aves; order Procellariiformes; genus Oceanodroma; species Oceanodroma leucorhoa. The sequence goes on along the minus strand of JASVER010000072.1, from coordinate 430,262 downwards.
ACCTGTTACACTGCTTGATGTCCTTGAGGTGAAAGATATTTCCTTATATCCAGTTGGAACCTCTCTTGCTTCAATTTATACCCATGGCCTCTCATCCTCCTACCATGGACCATTCCATGATAACTTCCAAACTTCCGTGATTCCTCTGATAACCTCCATAGAGGTACTGGAAGGCTGCTATTAGGCCCCTCTAAGCCCACACTCTTCTCCAGGCTGAGCAAGCCTGGTTCTCTCAATGAAATGGCCTCAAGTTGCGCCAGGGGAGGTTTAGATTGGATATTAGGAAAAATTTTTTCACTGAAAGGGTAGTCAGGCATTGGAACAGGCTGCCCAGAGAAGTGGTGGAGTCACCATCCCTGGAGGTGTTCAAAAAACKTGTGGATGAGGTGCTTCAGGACATGGTTTAGTGGGCATTTGTACTGGGTTGATGGTTGGACTCGATGATCTTAGAGGTCTTTTCCAACCTTAATGATTCTATGATTCTATGATTCTCAGCCTGTCCTCACAGGTCATGTGCTCCATCCAGCCCCTGACTATCTTGCTGGCCCTCCAGTGAATGCACTCCATTTTAACCAACGTTATTCTTTTATTGTGGTAGACAAAGCTGGGTGTAATATTGCAGATGAGGTCTAACAAGTGCTGACTAGAGGGGAAACAGTAATTTCCTTAATCTATTGGCTATGCTGCTGTGAATAGTGCCCAGGAGACAGTAGACTTGCTTTGTTGCTGGGGCACACTGCTGACTCATGTCCAGCTTGCTGTTTACCAGGATGCCCAGATACTTTTCAGCAAAGCTGCTTGCCAGCCAGTCAATCACCAGCTTGTACTAGTGCAAGGGATTCTTCCTTTCCACGTGCAGAACTTTGCATTTGTCCTTGTTTAATTTCACAGGGTTTCTGTTGACTCCAACCTGTCTTAAGTGCCTCTGTATGATGGCCCTGTCCTCAAGCTTATCACCTGGTCCCACCAATTTGGTGTCATCTGCAGCCTTGAAGAGGGTGGGTCTCCTCCAGGTCATTGATAAAGGTGTTGAACTGGACAGGTCTCAGAAGATACTACTGTGGTACTCCTTTTGTTATTAACCTCCAGGTAGAACATAACCCATTAATTAATACCCTCCAAGCCAGCCCATACAACCTTCTGGTTTTCTACCCAGATCATAACATCCTAACTTGGAATGCAAGAATACTGTGGGAGACAGAGTTGAAATCCTTCAGAAGCTGAGGTGAATGATGTCTACTGCTCTCCCATYATCCATGGATCCAGTCACTTTGCCACAGAAAGCAATCAGGTTGGTCTGGCATGATTTRTCCTTGGTAAATCCATGCTGGTTGTTCCCAGTCACCTTATTCCTGTAGCAAGACCAAAAATGTGTTCCAAGAGAATTTGTTCAATGATTTTCCTGACTGATTGAGGCTGACTGACCCTGAAGGTCCCCCTTTTTGGCCTTTTTTGAAGATGGCTGTAATGTTTGCCCATCTCCAGTTGTCAGGAATCTCCCCTGATCTCCATCACCTTTAAAACATGACAGAGTGGCCTTGCAAGGACATCAGCTAGTTCTCTCCACTTTCTTCTGGATGCATCCTGTCTAGACCTRTGGATTTATATGGATCAAGTTCTTTCCAGTAATCCCTGTCTTGACACTCATTCACTGCTCTTATTTCTTCTCCTTGAACCCTGCCTCTAAGTATGGAGGCCTGGGAGACTTTGAAGGTGATAACTGAGGCAAAGAAGGCATTRAGTACCTCATCCTTTTCCGTGTYTGCTCTTGGAAATCACCCACYCCCTTCAGCAATGTCCCCATTTTTTCCTTGTTCAGCYATTTACTGCTGATGTAAAGTAGAAGCTCTTCTCTTTGCCTTTGACACTCCTTGCAAGTCTCCAGTTAAGCTGGGGTTTTCCCAACAACATCCTAATACCGTGCCCAGGTAATGTTTCCAAATTTTTTCTTTGTACCCAGTCCCTGCTTCATCCTCCTGTACGCTGCACCTTTGCATTGGAGCTCTGTCATGAGTTACCCACCAAGCCAGGCTGGTCTCTATTTGTCCACATGTTTTCCAGAGTGTTGGGTTAGACCATTCATGCACTTGGAGGTTGCTGTCCTTAAAGACCGACAGCATCTCTGAGCTCTTCTTTCATGTTCCCAGGACCAACACATACAATAACACTGCTGACATATTATRTTGCAGACCCGCAATGGGATTTGTGGTATACCTTATTGAGCAACTGACTTTTTCCTTGTTTACAACAGATTTCTTGTATTACTTGTTATGTGAATATCAGGTTTCAGAATGTAATAATCACTTAACATCATTTGAACCTTAATATTCCTTGGCTGAGAAGGCACTGAAGCTATGTGCAAATAAAACGTGTTCATGCTGCCTAATTCCTATCAGAGTTACGGCACTGTTCCACAGTATCTCTGCTGGATGAACCAGAACTGGCACATCCATTGATTTCTACCAGCTGTTTTCTGCCAATTCCAGTTCCTGACAGGTAGCAAGCTGTGTAGCTGGCAGCAAAGAATCTCAAACAGTTCAAATATGCCCCAGGGAGGGCAATTGCTTACCCTAAGCCCATCAAGGAATCGCTATTATGCTTCGCAAGATACATGTACATTCACCACATCTGTCTCCTATTATTTGTACTYGGAACTGACAAAGGACTGAGACAAACATGTGCCTTTTTAATACTGTGCAAGAACAGGGTGCTTGTAAAAGACAAACGTTGTAGACGTCTCGGTGAATAATTTCATAATGAAACTTCTTTTGTATATTCTGTAAAATGTTTCCGTAGCTGATCTCTACTTTAACTATAAAAGACCAAATCATCCATTTAAATACCAAGACAGCCTATTCAAGTACTTTAAATCTAAATTTGTTCATTTTCGTCTGGTGCTTTGACAGTCTCACAACATAGTATAAGCAGCCTTAATCTGGGGACCTGCTGCCTTCTTCAGTTCCTTTTTGATTTCTCTGAGAGCTATCCTCACAAAGATTGAACCAAGCAGAGGGTGCTGTAAAATGCTTTCTAAAACTTTAATGGGTTTGGAGCAAGCTACCATAGCTTGACAAGCTACCTCTCCTCAAATGAACCGTGCAACTGTCCGTGTTCAGGCTCCTAGCTCGTTTTAAATGGAAAGAGCTTTGCCTTTGCTTTTGCTTTTGTAATGAGGTAAAAGCATCCACGTTATTAGTTAATGCAGGTCAGACGATAAGCGGTAAATTYTGAAGCCATGACAATGCAGTTGCTTGCGATTCCCTGTCCTTCTCCATGTTGCTTCAGGTAAAAGTGAGGTGATAAACTTGGAAGATGTTTTGTGCCCGTAGCTTCTTTGGAAGTGAATGGGAGACGAAGGATGAATAGTACTTTACAAAGTGAGCTTTATTAGGTAAAGCAGAGACATGTTCTGGTGGAAATATTAATATGTCTCTGTGGGAGAGCTTACTTTGGTAGCAGTCTTACAGGTCTCAAAACCTGTCCAGTGAGTGCACTTTTAAGATCTTGAATCAGCTGACAGCCATTAGTATAAATTCCCGTTTCATCTCCAACCCAAAATTACAGTACAAGATCAGGCATTTGAAGTAGAAATAGGCAGGTGCCTTCTATCTAATAAGATGGTGCTGGATCTAGCAGGTCAATATCTGGTATTATGCAGAAGAAAGACATTCGGGAAGCTGCCGGTTGGCTTCATTTAAAGCCGTTCATGTTCAGAGGCCCAGCATTTGTAAGTAGTGTGGATTTTTTTTTTCTTTTTTTCTTTTTTTTTTTTTTTTTTTCCGCTTGAAGGCTAAGCAGAGAGTACAGATGCTCACTTTGTAACTGATTTGGAGTGACAGGGGTTTAGTGTAGCCCTGCAGTTACTGACCTAAAGCATTCATGATTCTGTGCCTTAAGCAAGAAGGAATAAATTATTCTACTACCTTTCATTGTCATTTTAAATCTGTAAAGGAACTGTGCAGTATAAAAACTTTAAGACTGTGATTCTATTGTTAACATATGATTTCTTTAAATGAGCTGTCAAAGATTAAAACAAGCTGTTGCCCAGTGCAAGCGTTGTTATTATTTTTTCAATCAGAAACCAATAAAACATTATATAACAGGATTCTAAAGTGTATTGGTTAATTACAGTGATCATATAGTCTTTCAAATGCTAATGGTCTGACTCAAATTTCACTTTGTTTAGTTGTGTTAGAAGTTATGATTAAAGAATGGTATAGCTTTATAGTTGTTTTACTGCCATCTGTGTGCACCAGGCAATAACTATGTACAGATGGTTGTGATTCAGAGACAGGTTGCCACATGCAAAAAAAGTATGTTTCAGTTATTTTAATAAGATTTATTGCAGCAGTCACAGTTAAATGCTTGAACCTTAATGATAATTGCTACTAATCCTTCAAGAAAAATGATCAGAGCTCAGTAAACCACAAGGAACAAATTTTGCTGTGAACTTCAGAAACATTTCACCGCAAAGGTATGCTTCATGTTTGCATTTTGTATTTGCTCCCTACCCCCTTTCTTTCTCTACCATTTATTCCTATACCTTTGCACTTGCAGCATTTGGTATGAAAAGGCAAGAGTTCATTCTCTCATCCTCTATTTTCCTTCCCAGGTGTCGATATTTATTTATGTTAAACATTTGGAGGCTCTCGAACTAATTTCAATAAACGGGAACAAATCTGATAGTAAAACCAGTCGAAACCTCACAAAACTCTCAATTTCTCTGTATTAGTGATTGGGCCACATTCAAACCCCAAATATGGCCTTTCGCTTCTATTTCCATGGTGGAAGTGATGATTTGGATTCTGTATTTGGGCTGGCATCTTACATCCGTACTTGACTTCTGTACTCAGTAGTCACTTCCAAAATATGATAGTCCAGGCCAAGACTTAGAGGACCTCTGTAATATCCTAAGGATGTGCAGACTGATGCCCTTTGTGAACTGACAAGATGAAGAAAGTCCTGTGCCTCACAAAAGTATAGCTAGAATATGAGTTTGTGTCTAAGAGATTTCTTCAGCCTAAACACTTCAATGCTCCAAGAGGTCCAGTTCTTCCTCCTGATTTTTAGTTTAGATTATTCTTTAACTTCTATTGGATAGTGAGATTTTCAGCTAAATTCACGTATGTGTAACCGTGCGTAAATTAAGTGTATGTGTGCGCGCATACAGGGTTGTATGTGTACATACATATTTAGTGTCTATATATAGTGTACAATCCTGATAACAGATGGACTTAAATACCCATTTGTTTTTAGAAACCATTCTTGATTTTTTCTTTCAACATGGTTCCTCAGTTGATTTTCATTTAGACTGGTACCTTTTTCTGTGGCTGGGACAAGATCTGACAGACAACCGATAGAGAGAAGCATGTGAGAGCCAGAAAAGTTCAGGAGTCCAGGAAAGTTATGCCAATTTATTTTTTTGTCCCCATCATGGTTTTCACTTGAGATGTTACAGAAATTTGGAATTATAATGCATAAATGTATGATAGAAAAAGTAGCATAAATACTAGACATCCATCTTGAAGATTTCGGGAAGAAATATGTTCATTGTGACACGATTTTTCTGCTTGCTGTTGGTGTTGGAGTTCGTTCTGTAAACTCTTATCACCATAAGCAGTCACACAGAAATCACAGCTACTATGGACCTATTATTTACTAGGAGTTGCTATACCCTTAGTATCAAGTGGTTCGGTATCAGTACCAATCTGTTTTGCAAATCAGTGGTTTTGTTAATGTCTAAACCATAATACAATAAAAATAATTGGAGTAGCGTGTAAAAAAARGATGTTTTCCTTTTCCTCCTTCTTGTGTGTGACCTCTTTTCCTTTTGTGAGCCTCTCTTGCTTTGTGGATGAATTTCAGGACTAGAAATAAAAAAGAAAGAAAAGAAAAGGGCAGCGAAAAATGACCTTTTCTCTCATCTTTCTGTATCTTGTGAAATACAGTTTTGCAGTGCCCCAAGGTGAAGAAGGTTGTCACTTTTTGTCTGTGTACATTATTGTTCTCTGCCACCATGAAGTTGCATTTAAGGGAAAGGGTGCTGAATCGTATTTTCACTCAAGGCTGTGATGAAACGGGCTGAGAAGCTACCTCAGTTTCTGGATTGTTGACTTTCTTGTTGCTGGTTAAAAAAACCCAATTACTAAAGAGGAAATTTTTAACAGTGTCCTGCCTGCTTACAAAATTATATGTTTACAGGTAGTTTGGGCTCCAAAACAATTCTTCTGAAATTCTCAGTCTCATTAAGAGAAGTAAACACTTTAAGCTTCTCTTTCAGACTGAGAATATTTAAAAAGAAATATCTTAATGATGGTTACTGAAACCACTTAAGACAATGGTTTCCCAGGCATTTTAATACTGTACACCATTTTTTATTAAAGATTATCCCTTGGATGAAAACTTAATGGTTTTTCGCTGATACCTGTGACTGTTTAAATCAAAAAGCAGTATTAAGAAAGTGTTTAAACTTCTTTGAACCCTCTTTGGACAACAGAAGGGAAAAGAAAGGCTCAGTCCTAAAGGCATACCTGGAGAAGCTGGTGACTGAAGCAGCTTCAGGTGAAGGATGGCAGAGTGCAGATCAGTCTTAGGGCTGCCTCATGGTCTTTGCCACCTGCCAGCGTCTTCCAAAGGTTATTCCTGGAGCTATTGAGAGGTTTAGCCTTCCAGTCTGGAGAGGTGCAGATGATAAGCTTGGAGCGGAGGAAGGGAAGAATACTGACCCTGCAAGGATTCCCAAGTGTCGAGGAGTTAGATCATTTTTCTGACTGCTTTGAAGCATTGAGCTGTGCCAAGGAGCTGGAAGATGCCAAAGAAATGGCCTTGAGCTCCATTGGGAGTGAACGCTAAAATTGCGCTGTGTCTCCCTGGCCTCCTGTGCACGATGCACGGCAGATCGGCAGATCTGGTGGTGGCAACCAAACGAAGTAGGCTTTGCACTAGGGTTAGACGTGCTGTTAGGAGACAGCAGATTTGTTAYTAGGAAGTTGTGGAAACACTGACTGTCCGACTGGAAATTTCCAGCCATACTGGCAATTGAGTTGAAAGTCATATCCCAACCAGGAATATTCAAGCAGTTWTAAATGAGCACGCAGGGGCTCCAGAGAACTGCATCCCTTTCTGTCCTAGCCTTACCTGCTGTGTGTCTGTCTCTATGTACAATAGTCTATAAATATGTGTGAGCATCTGTTACTGTATTCCTTCCCGTCTTCCCTCCACAAGCCAAGATTTCCATAGTCTGCTGCCATGGCACTTGTATATGACATTTTGAATGCATGAAGTGCAAAAGCATGACATTTTGAATTAGAAATTAATTTAACAAACGTGTCTGTGGAAAAACGTTTGGATCCTCAAAATTTGTCAAATGATATTTTGAAAAGTTAAAAAGAAATTGCACAAAATGAACTGAGGAAAGTTTAATGCAAAAGTTAAGGGGAAAAACATTCACCGCTTGAAAGGCATCATGAGCCTAACAGAGAGGACATGAATCTGATGAACGACATTAGGCAAGTCACTGCTTCGTACTGCTGTTTCATTCCTGCTCATCCTTTCCTGTCTAGACTCTTTTTGGGCAAAGACACTTACAGTAGGTAATCTCTGGTGGTGGCCCAGTCTTGGTTGCAAACTTGATAGCAGTAGTCCCTGCAAACTAAGGTAGTGTAAGTAATAATTATTTACCATTTCTGAGTTGCTGTAGCAAGTTAAAAATAAGTTAGTTGAGGACGGGTAAAGTTGTCAAATTATGTAAGTATGCAGATGGAAATGATTTGCAAATTCAATTGGCTTGCAACAAAAATCGATGCAAATAAGTACATATATTTAGTTATACCACATGTCACATAGAAGCTCAAGGCTGGTGACCTTGGTTATTAGATTGGCCTGTTCTAGAGCGAATAAAATCTAAGGCATCCCTGTATGCTATTTTAAGTATTAATTTTCTGCACTTTTTGAAAATAAAATTTTAGAAGGGACTAAATTATATGAAGAAGTTCAAAGCTCAAGAGTGGGTGCCAGTCCTGTTTTTAGATCCACAAAGATGGAGGCTAATATTGTGGCAAGGCCTAATTAAGACCATCGAGCTTCTTGTGAGGCTTGCTACAGGCATCTGCTTGCAGGATCGGGGCCAAATGGTGGCAGTAGATAAGGAAAACTATTAAAGAGCTTACATGTTAGGTGGTACCAGAGGTTTTTCTTTACATCTTGAAAGCAGACAGTATTTCTGCCTCTTCCTGGTTCTGTTAATGTGCCCAACTCTGAGACACTCTGAGATGGCAGTGAATGGACAGGATTTGCCTCTTCACTGCTGAAAGCACAAGGACGCCGTTCTCTGAGAGTCAGAAAGCATCTCTGCCTCTCTCCCTCTAAAAGGGAGAGACTGGGAGGAAAAAAATCTATTGTGTATCTACTCTTGTGACCCTTTTTTCTTCCTGTAACTCAGGATTTCACAATGTGTTTTAGAATAAAGAATTTCGATGAGATCGTTAGGGTGATTTCACGTTGGGACACTTCTTCAGTGGAGGTCTTCTCCCAGGCTTCTGCACGTACCTCTGCATTGCTATGAATTGTTCTGTCACACCGTGGTCTGACATTTGATGCATGTGTAACATCAGCATCTCTCATTAATGCACAATGTACAGTGGAGTAATATATTCATGTTTATTAATTTAAAACCCTGTTTGCTATGAGCAGTAATATCACTTAGCTACAGTCATTTTCCACTTCATTTGGTATCCTACTAATTTTAACTGCATGAGACTATTTGCTAGTCTGGCAGCTAAACCTTATATCTTCTTTGTGTTTCTTTTAATTAAATTCCTTTTTGTTAAAAGTACTGATGGAAGCATATAAGATTGAATATCTGACCCGTTTGAGATCTCCTAATCTTACCCCAAACATTTGCTTTGTCTCTGTATGCAAACTCTGTGTACTTCACAAACTGTACACCTTCTCTGCAGGAGCTCTGTTGTTGTTTTTAGTTTCCTTTGACATCCAAGTTTCCTCTTTATCTTCCTGCTCCCGGCCTCAGTCACAGAATCACAGAGCGGTTGAGGTTCGAAGGGACCTCTGGAGGTCATCTGGTCCAATCCTCCTGCTCAGGCATGGACACCTAGAGCTGATTGCCCAGGACCATGTCCAGGCGGCTTTTGAATATCTCCAAGAATGGAGACTCCACAGCCTCTCTGGGCAACCTGTTCCAGTGCTCGGTCACCCCCACAGTGAAAAAGTGTTTTCTGATGCTTACATGGAACCTCTTGTGTCTCTGTGTGTACCCATTGCCTCTTGCCCTGTCACTGGGCACCACTGAACAGAGCCTGGCTCTGTCCTTTTTCAGGTATTTGTGCACACAGATAAAATCCCCCTGAGCCTTCTGAACAGTCCCAGCTCTCTCAGCCTTTCTTCATAGGAGAGACGCTCCAGTCCCTTACTCATCCCAGTAGCCATTTGTTGGACTTTGTCCAGTCTGTCCATGTTTCTCTCTTACTGGGTAGACCAGAACTGGACCCAGCACTCCTGTCCAGCCACCAGCGTACCCCTGGTTCCTCTGTGTGCCTACTTTCACTACCCTCCTTTTGTATTTTTGTTGTTTGTGCTGTCTTCAAACTATTTTCTGTTTCTTCTTAGCAAACCATACTGTAAAGTGAGATTGGAGAAGAGTCTGGAAGTCTTTAGAGCCTGTGATGTGGTCACTAGCAATTGAGATGCAGGTGGGAAGCAGAATAAAGATCAAGAAAACCTATATAGAGACAGAGGAATGGTTTGATTACAGGACAAGCAAGAGATTTCAGTACATGGGATATTGAGAAAATATATATGCCAATGCGAATTGCAAAATSTATACAGAAATTTGCAAAGTTTTCTTTTTTTCTACTGACCAAGTTATTTTCATCTCTGCTTTCCCCCCCACAACCTAGCTCTTATCCTTGTGCCATCAAGTAAAAATTTATACTTGAGCCACAACTAAGCACTTTTGAAGCATTTTAAGTGCCAGTATTTCAAGGTATTTGACAATTGAGTGGTTTTAATTTCACCAACAATTTTACTAGAGGAAGAAGTGTTCATTTTTAAAAACAGGGTATCAGAGGCAAAGGGAAGCTGTATGTTGCCCGAAGCTAAAGCAGTAAGTCTATGACAAAGAACTGAAAATAAACTATAGCTCTGAATTCTTCTGAGCCAAGAAATGATMTGACTCTTTTCTGCTAAACTTATTAGGGGTAAGCATCCTGACTTCTGTTTTAAGAAAAAAGTACTTAAACAGGGTCATACAGAGGTGGAAAAGCAAGCTCATTAAGTGTGGAAACTGGAGCAGCCTGCTCTGCGTGTTCAGGATGTATAAGCATTCCAGAAAGGTACAAATTCATACAACCTCTCTCTGTAACAGTTACCCAGAGAGTCCTGCTATTTCTTGTTTTCATTCTTCTATACTGCATCTCTGTAGGATGGTGTCAGCTTTTCTGGATGCAGCTATGGTCCAGGACTTGCAAAACTRCTTCTGTTCCTCAGACTTTTTTCCCTCTGCCCAATTCTATTTATCTGGTTCTCTCTCATCCTTTTTTTATATATTCACAAACAGGCTGAAGATCAAATTCAGTGTGTTAAAACTGAATATCTGCATAGATAAAATTACCAAGACCTTTTTATTCCTGAAGGTGGCATCAATGACAATTTGCTATAGTTGTTTTTGCAGTCTTGGAGGAGTGGAAGTTTTTCTGATTTTTCCTTGGCAAGTCCATTTGTAAATTCACCTATCACTTCCATTGTGATCAAAACATTATTTGGGTTCAGTCATTTTCTCCTCAGGATACTCCATCCCTCTCATCTCTGTTGTCAATGCTGTTTTCTTCCACTTCATCAAAAGTCTATCSTTTTACTGACCTTCCCATATCATCTTCCAGTTCTTTTTCTGGTTTTGCACTGTATTTTTTTTAAAGCCCCTGCACAGTTGTGTTTGGACCTGCCTATCAGATATCATTACTTAACCTTTAATTGTAGGTTCCCTTAATTTTTCCAGATCTTCTTTGTGTCCTTTGAGGTTTCTTCAGGATTCCTCCACAATGTATTCCCTAGTTCAGTAAGCCAAAACTTCCTTTCTTCAGAAGACACACATCCCTTCCAATCCAAGTGCTATCAGTCAAAAGTTTTCTTTGCCCCACAGTAGCATAAAACAGGAAATAAGAAAAGGATCCAGGCAAGAAAATCAAATAACATGTAGTTGAGCTTACAGGAAACATGAACAATTCCAATAAATTGTGTAAGTTTACTGTTTTAAGGTCTTCTCTCTTGCCCTCTTCTACCTCATTGTTTTCTTCTGGGTGAAATATAAAATTAGATCATAAAGTCTTCCTGGCAGGGATGGCATCTTTTATTCATTTTTAATGCACCTAGCACAGCATGTAAATAACCACATTGTAAAACATGTACAGTCTTTTTTTTTTTTTAAAGAAACTTCCAAAAAAATCATGAATAATGTAAAGCTTTATTTTGGCTCCTGATTCTGAACTGGCCGTAAAGTCTCATCTCTTCAAGTCTGCTTTCCTTATCTTTAAAGCTATCTATAAATGTTTTTGTGTTATAACAGTTGTCATTGGTTTTGGACTTTTCTACTACAAAAAGAAAACTTTTTGTAGTAGATTTTTGTGACAACACAGAACACATTTAACAAAGTTTGATTTTAGAAAAAAGCCACTGAAAGGCTACTAAGTGAAAATGCCTTTTCACCAGTTGATCCATGCCATTTATTCTCAAAAAGGCTGTTGCCATGAGCCTAGGGACAACAAATTGGAAGGGACCACGTCCTTGTCCTGACATATTTCTACTCATTTTACTTCTACATTATTTTGGAATATTTGGAATTAACATAACCAGCTATGGTGATGCACACAAGATAGCCAAGAATATATGTCTGATCCGTGATAGTGTGGACCCATGGACTGACGGTGATAAGGAGCACTTTATTAACTTGAAGYCTGGAGGAAGAGGTGGATTGAGCCATTCTGTATTTGCATTGTTGGAACCCACCATGGTAGAAGGAACGTCTGGATCCTTAAAGTAAATTTGTTTATCTTTTGGATAGATGGTCATCCTCAGTGCTGTTGTCATTATCTAATAGATATAATGTTTTAGTGAGAGGTGAAAGGTGAATAAAAGCAATAATATGGACTCTACTAAAGATAGATTAAAGATAGTGCCATGGCTCTGAAGGTGGCTCTGAAGTGGCTCCTGCTTCCAACAATGAAAGCACATTGTCATAGAAATCCACGTGGAAAGCCAAAAAGGGCATTTAAATATGTATTTTTTGGGCACTGGGTTTCAGAAAATAGTGCCAGCAATCCAGAAAAGAAGSGAGAGAACAAAGGAAGAAGGAAATTTGAGGTCACCATCCATGATTTTCGGACAGTCATTCTTTTTTCATGGAAAAAAAGATACTGCATTATACTATCTTAAATGAATGATCTGTTACATCCTTCCTTCATAGCAATTCYTGTTTTTCACATGCTTGATTGGGTTTCCCCTGTTTTAGTTAGGTGCATTTATTCGTTTTAAGAGGAATAAAGACTTAAATTTTCATTGCTGTGAACAGCTGGTTGAAAAAGACATATTTAGTAAAAAATATCCTAGAACTAAGAATTGTTGCTTTTTTCTTTCACAAAACTCAAATAARACTTTTACTCAACTCCTGGCTGACCATTCAAAATTATGTATTTCAAAGCAAACTATGGTAATTGAAAGGCTCGGGACTTAAAAGGAGTGTGGATGGAGTTTCAAATTAACAGGGAAAATGTGCACAACATCCATGACAGCGTTTCGCTGAGTGCCCTGTAAAACTCAGTTTGTTGCTTACCTGAGGTGACTGTCGTAAAGGGGTCATCACTTTCAACGGAAAGCCGTGCCTCAGGTGATGCTTCCAGAGATGGGCAGYTCAGTGACAATGACAATCATTTTATGAACTACAGTGTTATTGTTAAAGATGAGGATGTATGATTTAATCTGCTTTGATTTATAGTTTAATCTATTAAATATAAAGATATTCAAGTAACTCCAAATGGAAACGGAAAAATACCAAAAGGCAGCCTTTTGGTTGGCCAACTGGATGGGTAAATATTTGGGCATTTTATTGGAACCTGTTCTTCATAGCTTTCCATTGCAAATACGTTCAATACGGACTGACGTTGAATTTCCAAGGAAAGGGAGTCTTAAGCATTTTAAGGCATATGCAGTGCCATTGTATATCTGTAGTTAACTTATACTGCAGGCAGTAAAGCTGATATTTAATATTTTGCTGTATGCCAACTTCTGAGAGAAAAATTAGGGGAGATTACAGCCTTAAATTCCAATTTACAAGTTTTTTGCTGGGTTTTTTTTCCCTTCTTTTTTTTTTCTTTTTTTTCCTGTGTGCCTGTGTACACCCACACTCTAAAGGATAGGTTTATGAAGTAATTCATACTTATAAAGTAACGCAAGAGGCTCGAGTACTCTTAATAAGCTTTGTGTATTGGTATGCGTTATATTACACAAAGCATCCAAATCTTTTGGCTGTTACATCTGAAACACACATTCTGCTTAGACTATTTTTGTTTAAAAGGTTTATGGGGCTTTCACTTTCTTCCCCTCCTCCCATCCCTTTTCTCATTTATACTCTGTGCTTGAGGCTTCTTAAGGCAAGCCGAGAGAATAATCTGCTCACTTCTAATTAATTTCAATGGGAACTGTGTGGCTAAATCCCCTAGTTTGAAAATACCAACCAGTTTTCCACCTGCACAGACTTTCCTCTGTAGTTAAAGAGATTTAATTTGTCTTTGCCCTAACCTTACACCTGCTCTGTACTTGTGTAAGTAACTCCATAAGGCAGAGAGAAACAAAAAACAGGCCCAAAGGGACCTGAAGAGATTAAGATTTTTATGGGTAGAGTAGATGTTTTTGCAGTTTATGCATCTTATCTATGTGTGATTGCACTGCTTGACTTTTCTCTACAGCATTTCTATTCTGGAAATTACTAGCAGGAAAAAAACATCTTGTTTTTCTGGCATGTTTTTAACAATGGAAGGAAGGTCAGAGCAGATTGTCATTTATTTAGATATTTTTAAAACAAACAAAACACAAGACAAAATATGATCCACTTATTCAGAAATGCCAGCAAAATTCTTTCAGCCACTTTCATAGTAATTGTGCTTTTTTTTTCTCTCCCAACCTTTTTTTTTTTTTTTTAACCCCCACCTTCAAGTCTAAAAAGAAAACGTTATGCTTCTTATCCACGCTCCCTTTACATTCGGTTGGAGGGAGGAAGACCATCAGCCATCAAAAGTAAAGTCCCCAAACATCTCACAGTCTGGAGGAGAGCCTTTATCTGAGTGGCAGAAGTAGGGAAGGTTTTTCCTCAGCTTGGTAGGCTTTTTTGCTGTGTCATTTCTGGTACAAACCACTGTTACATGTTGAAACTGCCTCTCAGAGAAGACTCTTGCAGCTTGGAGCTAAGATTGTAATTTTCTCATCTGATGAATGGATTCATTTTTTTTCCTTTTATGGGGAAAAATTTCAAAAGTGTCTGAGCAATGTAGAAACCTAAATCCCATCGAATGTCACTTGGAATAAAATTATCAAAAGCTCTTTTATTCTTAGAGCTTATACTTGTCAGATGCACAATCTGCCATGGCTGTCAGAAATCATCTCTTCTAGACCCATTTTCACTTCTAATTTCCTAATAGAAAAAAAGAGTAACTTAAAAGATCAGAGCAGCAGAATATAGTCCATCTTATTTAATGCAGGGGTAAGCCGGGTAGGAAACAGTGTGTTTTGCCGGGTAGACCGCGCACAGCTGTTCAGCTCTAATACGTTAAAAGATATTCTTTTGGACCACTTGACCTTTTTGTTATGCAGATATTCTTGCAAGAGTATAGTGGCAAATTGAATTTGCCTTGACACTCCTCCTGCATTCTGGCAAAATGACACAAAATCCATACTGTGCCCATTAATGTCAGACTAACACATACTTGTTGCTGCAGGTTTTACTGTTATTGCTATTCCCTCAGCTCTCCTTTGCACCCCAAGGTATGTGCCTAAAAATATGTGCACTTTATGACTCATAAGATATATTTGGTCTGTGCACAGATACAAGTAAACAAGCAGAAAGGAAAATGGTGGCTGCAATGGCCTGCATCAGGCATGTTCACCGAACTGCCTGCTAATGATCTGTKGTCTGCTCCTCTGTCACCTCCAGAGGTGGAGCAACCTCTGGAGCAGCTGTGCTCTCCATCACCTCCCCTCCGCGGGGCTCCTCTGGCTGCCACCTCCCCTCTCGGGGTGGTCAACCGCCCTGCTTCCAGTAGTTGGAGAGCAAGCTCCCCGGCTTTGCATTGCAACAAATATTTGTTGAACCTAGAGCATCTTCCTAACTGGTAAAAACTACTTTCTCCGGAGAAATTCACTTCCTCAGACACAGATAAGCTAGTAGGTTCAAAGTGCTCTGGATAACGTGCAACCATTCACTGTGAGATTAATCTGTCACATTCATAGATTCTGATTGTTAATAACTTGTGTCGTGAGAATATTTTCTGGTTCTTCTTGTTTATTGCCTGCAAACTCTGGTTTCAAAATAAATCTTTCTTTTTTTGGTCAATATTCCGAAGCTTATCTACTTAGCATTGCCCAGCAAAAATAACTGCCTGCATGTTTATTGATAACATAATGTAATGAATGTCTATTTATCAGCTCAGTCTCCTAATATGACCAAAYGCTTTATCTCTGTTGCTTATTGTTCCATTTTCTTCACATTATCTTCAATTTCTGTAGATTTGGGCAAAAGTCAGTCTGTGCAGAAGCTTTACCAGAAAGATTTGATGTCTCAGTGTTTTCAGAAAAGGTGATATAAAACATAGAAAACGTTTTATAAAGGGATTAGGAAAGAACTCCTAATACTCCAGAAAGTATTGTGGAATCTGGAYTCTTACCTGTGCAGCTGAGATATTTCAAAACAAAAACACTAATATAGTTCCTTAATAATTCATTAGTTATTATTTGTGAAACAAGTCATTTTACATTAGTAGAGGAAATTCATGAAATAACGAGGTAAAGCGGATGGCTGTTTTCACTATCGCTTATAGGGAGTTAATAGTACTGCTTTTCAGTATCACTGAAGTGGTAGATCATGATCGTTTATATGTACCTAATAACTAAATGCAYGTATTCAAATAAATGAATGCCAACGGGCACAGGACTAGCTAAGCATCTGATTTCTTTATGTGCAAGTCTAATTTCTGCACACAAACATGCTGATCTTTTTTGTATTTTTTTCAATGTAGAAACCAAGTGGACTGGTTTAGAAATATGGTCCCTAGCATCAGCATGGTATGTGGGCATRTACTACTTTCTTAGCCAATAAAAATGTCAACTTATTTTAAATTTTACATATAAATATAGGTATTTCTAGGATTTCTTTGGGCTGATTGAACTGTGAATGAGGCTGGCTGATCCTGGCAATATATTATTAGAATTTGCTTAATATTTTTCAGGTTTTGGTTTATCAATACAGTTATATATTTGATTCCAACACACAAATCCTTCTTCCCCATATACCCTGCTAAATTACTTTTTACATTCAAGATAACAATAAGGATACTCCATTCTGATTAAAACTGACCAGTAATTAATCCTTCCTCAGAAAAAGAATATGCAAATGGGACCACCTAAGAATGTGTGTGAACCAATCCACGCTTGAGAGCACAGTGAGAACTAACTTATAGAAATTTAGTAAGTTAAAATGTATTTTAATGTTTGGCTAATATCTTGTTAATATTTAGTTAGTATCAAGTCTGCCAGGCCAAGAATTTCCATGAAATTTCTACACCACAAATAATTTCTAGAATTGGTTTATAAACAGTCAATTTAGAACTTTTTGTTAAGTATTTAAACATACACTCTGAACATTAAGACTAGATGTTAACATGACTGTGTTTAAACCAGATAGATAGGGAAAACACACTCTCGTTGCCACAAGAGAGARACGGAAAAAGAGTTTAGAGGATCCAAGACTCTCTCGACTTCAGTATTCCTCTGCTGAGCTGGAATGGACAGGAAGAATTTGAAGTTGATCTCCACTTCTCACCTGATCTGACAGACAAAAGAAATGTATGTGAAATGATAACAACTCCAGATTGCATTATAGCTCCACCAGGAGATGTTTACAGCAATGCATACTGTACATCTGGGATGAAAATGCATCATTTTCATCCAGGGAAAAAATTTTTTAATATTTGTGGGTTTGCTCAAAAAAAAAAAACCAGAAAAACCAACTGAAAAAACCTGGAACATATGATAAAGCACTGTGCTAGTGTATGCAAGTAGCGTGTTCCTCTTGATCAGGATGGTGTAAACCCAGGATGAAAGATGCGCGATAAAATGGGAATTACTCAGCCGCCCCGCTGGCGTAGTCAACAGCACGTTAACTGCAGCGTGTGTTTTACAAAGCTGTGCCTGTGTTTTCAGCTTGCCCTGGCCAGTGTGTGACCCACCTGGCAGGTATTTCACAAAGAATGGGGGAACGTGCAGAACTTCTTCCCTGCGCTACTTACTTACCGGAGCGCACAAGGAATGCGGCGGGCTGCGTGAGCTTTTGTGGCACGTGGAGGCTGATCCCAGAGCAGCCGAGGTGAAGAGCGGACAGCTATTTTTTTTTGGTACTAGGAGGCAGCAGGTTTAGAACAGAAGAAAAAAAAGCATTTTTTCCTCACATGGTTAGGTTGTAGAGCTCGTTTTCTCATACAGTGGAGAAGGAAGTTACAAATGGCTTCTAAAATGTGTTAGATGCGTCCTTGGATGTGTCCACACGAAGATGTGGATGTGAATGCCTCCTGCGGACACGTGGCAGCACCCAGCTGCCAGCAGCTGGAAGGCTTTCTGGCAGTAGCAGGGAGTGCATTACCACCCTGTCTCTTCATTCCCTTTCCCTAAGCGTCTGGTCGCTATAAGGGACAGGACCCTGGGCTGGATGGACCCACTGTGACCATTCTCATGCTCAGCTATGTGATTAAAAACTGATAAATGGCTCAGCTCCTCTGTGATAAACGGGAYGTAAGGCAGGGACTGCTGTTGCAAACCGGGTGTTGTAGAGCAGCTGTGGGATGACACAGCCTCCTCAGTTCCCCCGTTACCATCCTGAAGTCCTTTGTAAAAGTCTCCTTTGGCAGCTACCTTTCAGAAGGCATCATGATTTGACCCCTGTTGATAGCTGCTGGTAGCCAGTGGTTGGATCTACGTATGCTTTACCTTTAGAAATTTTTCAGGCCACACAGATGCAAAGCTTGGACCTGTTTTTGYTCTTACACCTGACAGCTACATTTCTCCAGCAAGGGAACAAAGCACAACATACCCTTTTCCAGCTCACGGATTTTCTTCCAAATCCTAGCAATCCCTCTTTTCCTGAAAATTTCTTGGTGCTCTGCTACTCAGTACCTGCCATGCTTTGACAGAATTTTGTCTGGACATGGATAACAAATTGAGGAAAACCAATGCATAGTGTTTTGCATATGATAAACTAATTTAGATGTCTGTTATGCTAATATAYCAAATAACACTTTTGCGAGGGTAGTAAACAAAGTTCTGAAGTTTCATTTTTGGAAATTAATTTATTTTCTTTATTCCCCACYCCTTATTCCCCTTATTTGCAATATTTTTTTTCAGAATGCTTACTCTGAGAAGTGAAAGTTATTTTCTGCCTATTGCAAGGTAACTGTTGCTTTCTGAGAGTTTTTTTAGAAGCTGTTGTTCTTCTCCTTTATTTTCTATACACTATYTTTCTATTACACTATATAATAACATTGTGAGGACTGCCACTTGAAATCTAACTTAATCTATCTRCAGAATAGCTTCTCTGGTAAAAAAACATCTGATGTAGAAACAATAACCACTGTGACTGACAGGGTCAGTTTCAACTCTGTTTAGGTTTTGTTTCTCACATAATAGAGTATATTTTATTTTTATGGTGTCTATTTCAAGTAAACTTTGTTACCTTTTAGTATAGCASGATGGGTGATATTTTTGCTTCTTTTGTCCTTCTGATTTTGTCAAGGTTTTTTTTCAGTATATAATTGTACTTTGATGAAGTYGATCGGACCTGGAAATGTGCGTGTCATCATGTAACTACCTGGTAAAGTAACTACTCCTCTCTTGTCCTTGTTTTTCTGCTTGCACTTTCCCATTAGTTTGAAGATTATTATTTCCTCATGCCTATAGTGAAGCGAAAACCTTGCCACTTTTTCCTTCCCCYAGTTCTGTCATTATCCATCTAGGTCCAGAAATAAGTGTAACCAGAGCTGGGCTGCAGTAGAGTATTACCGCACTAGCCTTTCGCCTCCAGGACCCAGTTTCGCATGCAGGTGTCAATTAGAAATAATTTTGCTCTCCCTCTTGCCCCATTTGCCCACAAAATGAGAGCCACCCTGCAGCCTGAGACTGCCGTCAGTCCTCGCTCAGTAGAGGCACAGGGGCTGGGATAGCAGGAGTGTTGCCTGGGCCAGGGACGAGGTGCTGTGCCAGAGGTTTGCAGGGACACTACCAGGGTCGTGCGCTGCGCCATCCTTTTTCATGCTTGTGAGCACAAAATTCACTCCCTACTCTCCTGGAAGTAGGGGAGTTCAAGTCCTGTAACAATTCATTCTGCGTCTGGAAAGCTTTAAAGCGCTTAGTCCTTTTTTTTTTTTGTTTGTTTGTTTGTTTTCAAAGTCTCCTTGTTGTGTTGTGGTGTGCTATTACTAATTTGGAAGTCCCCGGGTARCAGGAACACAAGGCAAAATAGCTATTGCAAGTCTGCTGCTGTACTAGCAGCTGAGGGGTGATTACTGCTCCACAGCCAGCAAGTAGGTGTATAAGAAACAATTATTTGCAGTTTCATTGTGTTCCTGCTGGTTCTTTTGTTGTAAGAAATAACCAGGCTGAAAATGAACAAAAAGAATTGTTTCATACAACTCCTAGCTGTGTTGTGCAACTCACTGCCATGGGGTATCATGGAGGCAAAGGGGRTGAATAGGTTAAATTTGGTTAAGTTCATGAATGGTAAATCCATTCGTGGCTAGAAAATATGATTGGAATGCAAACCATAGCCAGGAAGACCCTACATTTCTAACTGCTGGAAGATGTGGTGGTGTACTAGGATTTCTCCATGCACCTCCTGTTTTATATAGACTTCTCTGGCTGGTGCTGGGGACAGGTTCCTGTACTGGATAGACCTTTGGTCGGACCTGTTATGRCAATTCTTTTGTTTTTATGTCTTCTGAGATTTATTTTTTTAATCACAGCTGTTGTGAACAATTGTATAAAGTAAAGCTTCTGACAGTTCTAGGGAAATGTGGGATCTGTCTAAGGAATGAATTTAGCGTGGAAGGAGTTCATTCAGAGATGTTAAAAGTTTATGGTGATAATAAACATAAACAGAAAGATGATAGGATCACTTCCTGCTGTTCTTGCTGGTTTTTGGTATCATAAGGCCCTAAGGTATTTTCATAGCTTTTTTGTTGATGTGTTTGTTTTCTGATTATGTCTCTTCTCCGTGTCACAAGCCCTGCATGCCGTCTCCTGAAAACAGCAATRTGGTGCTAGAGAGGGTTGTCAAACAAGTGGTTCCAGTCTTAATATATAAATTATTGTTTGATATTGTTTGATATTTATTCCCATTTAACCCCTCAACTCTTTTTTTTCTTTTACATAAATCTGAACAGAAATAAACCCAGATGAATAATTTAAAAAATGGCCTTGTTAAAGGCATGTCTGATATGCGGCTGGCAGCTTGCCTTTTCACAGGTTTACCTATGCTAATTTTACTTTCTTTCATAATAGTCACTGACTCATGCCAGTGCATTAAGTTTCCCCAAAACTATTATTGCCAGATTGTCTAAGAGGCTTTATTACTTCAGTTTTTAAAATGATGCAAAGTAAAGTGATATGATCTCAGAGTTGTTCAACCAGTTACACATTAAAGCTCTCATTTTCAGTGACTTACAATGCACAATGTTATCAATTCATTACACATAATTTTACTCCTCATTTGATTGCAAGATTAGAGCTATGAGTCTGTATTGGCCAATTTAAGAAACCCAGTTTACTAGTTACAAAATTGCAAATTTTATTYAGTACAAATTAGGGTTTTCTCTTTCTCAGTGTGTTTGGTTTAAGGTCTTTCAATTGCTTGCTGGTTTATGCAGTTTTCCATCCCTTCTAAGCAGTAGTTACAGCAAGTGTAAATGTACGCCCCGGATAAATAAGACAGGAGAACCAGTGACAACCGACATGGAGAAGGCTGARGTACTCAGCAATATTTTGTCTCAGTTTTCAATGGTAATCTCTCTTCCCATATGTCTCAAACTCTTGAACTTCAAGGCAGGGACAGGGGGAATTAAGTCCCTCCCATCGTAAGTGGGATCAGGTTCAAGACCACCTGAGGAACCTGAATATACATAAGTCCTTGGAACCCAATGAGATGCATCCCAGGGTCCTGAGGGAATTGGCTGATGTAGTTGYCAAGTCACTCTCCATCATGTCTGAAAACTTGTGGTGGTCAGGTGAAGTCCCCAGTGACTGGAAAAAGGGAAACATCATGTCCATTTTTAAAAAGGGTAAAAAGGAGGACCCTGGAAACTAGCGACCAGTTAGTCTCACGTCTGTGCCCAGTAAGATCATGGAACAGATCCTCCTGGAAGACATGTCAAACCATATGGAAGACAAGGAGGTGATTAGAGACAGCCAAGTTTGCTTCACCAAGGGCAAGTCATGCCTGACTAATCTAATGGCCTTCTGTGATGGAGTGACTGCAGCAGTGGACAAGGGGAGAGCTATGGATGTCATCTGTCTAGACTTCTGTAAGGCCTTTGACATGATCCTACAGAACATCCTTATCTCTAAATAGGAGTGATACAGACTTGATGGATGGACTGCTAAGATGGGTAAGGAATTGGCTGGATGGCCACATCCAAAATGTTGCAGTCAATGGCTCAGTGTCCAAGTGGAAACCAGTAACAGRTGGTGTCCCTCAAGGGTCCATACTGGGACCAATACTACTTAATATCTTCATCAACAACATAGACAGTAGGATTGAGTGCACCTTCAGCAAGTTTGCAGATGACACCAAGCTGAGTGGTGCGGCTGATACACTTGAGGGAAGGGATGCCATCCAGAGAGACCTGGACAGGTTTGAGGAGTGGGCCCATGTGAACCTCATAAAGTTCAACAAAGACAAGTGGGGTGCAGCGTGGCCAGCAGGTCGAGGGAGGKGATTCTGCCCCTCTACTCYGCTCTGGTGAGACCCTCCCTGCAGTRCTGCGTCCAGCTCTGGGGTCCTCAGCACAGGAAAGACATGGACCTGTTGGAGCGGGTCCAGAGGAGGGACACAAAAATGATCAGAGGGATGGAACGCCTCTGCTATGAAGAAAGGCTGAGAGAGCTGGGATTGTTCAGCCTGGAGAAGAGAAGGCTTCGGGGAGACCTTCTTGAGGCCTTTCAATACTTAAAGAGGGCTTAAAAGAAAGATGGAGAGAGACTTTTTACCAAGGTCTGTAGTGACAGGACAAGGGGCAATGGTTTTAAACTGAAAGAGGGTAGATTTAGAATGGATTTAAGGAAGAAACCTTTTACGATGAGGGTGGTGAAACACTGGAACAGGTTGCCAGAGAAGTTGTGGATGCTGCACCACTGGAAGCGCTCAAGGTCTGGTTGGATGGGGCTTCAAGCAATGTGATCTTGTGGAAGATGTCCCAGCCCAAGGCAGGGACATGATCTTTAAAAGTCYCTTCCAACCCAAACCCTGTGATTCTGTGATTCTAAAAAGGGCTCTTTAAAGCAAGATGAAAGGTTAGAAATACTGAAACAAGCAGTATTCCTTTTTCAAGGAAAGATGTGTCTTTTATTAGTCTGGAAGTTTCACATAGTTAGAGACGAGAACAAGAACAGCCTAAGACAATCTTTAGGAAAATCCCTAGGCATTTTTGAATTGCCTYGTTTAGGGTCTTTGGGCCAGTCAAGATTAGAAGGTAGTGATTTTTCCCCTTGCGAGAACCACTGTAAATACAGAGAAGTTAATCAAGTCATTTTTGGGTCTACCTTAATAAAACTGAAAGAAGCATAGATCTCTTTTTGAGATTTGTGTGTTGTGGTGTGTACTATGTAATTACTTTTAAGCATTATTATTATATTTACCATGATATTATTGTTACTTTTATTAGTAATAATATTGTGGGGGTTTTGTATTACAAATAGACAAAGATCACACATCAAAGCAATACGGTGTATCTTTCCAGTAGCATTATGAAGGATATGAGTAGGGCAAGGTTTTATTTAACAGGGTCATGGAAGATGATGTCTCMGTAATCAGGATGTAAGTTGGTTTAGCTATGAGGATGAATAGATAAGACAGTATATTGGAGATTTTTCCTTACGCAGGAAGAATCAGCACACTTAGCTGACGCTTAGAATTGAAGCCTTAGGAAGAGGACCTAGTCAAAAATGATGCCCAAATTATCAGTATGAGTAACAGAACTGGGGTGGTTTCCACAGTCAGTGAGAAGAGAATGATAAACCTGAGAGTCTGAATTCAGGCACATAYAATGTTTGTGGCTTGTTGTTGTTTTGCTTTGTTTTGTTKTTTTAAATAAATAAACTGATCAAAATTATGACCTTCAAGTAGGTCAGAAGAAAAATAATTCCATTAGTTCAGACTTTGCAATAAAACATAAACAGTAGCCAGGAAAACCTGGCATTTTGATTTTTGAGAGAATTCCAAMAACTTAGTGTTTCTGTTGGCCTTGTATTGGTAAATGATGGGACACCTGAGTGGACAGAAAGATGAGGGGTTTTCTTTGACCACGTTAACATTGCACTGAGAACTGGACGTCCAGAAGGATGCAGACCACACCTGGACCTATACTGTTTCAATCCTTTTTGAATCCTTTTGTGCTTGACAGTGTCCTGAGACAAAGATTGCATCTGYTTATTTGCATGTTGCTTTTGGTTCCTTTTGTTTGTGCTAAACCTGCTTCTCTGAATGCCTGCTAGTTCTCAGGGTGAAATAACTGGTAATTATTCTCTAAACACCGCACTGTACCCTTAATAATTGTACAGATCTTTGCTGTATCATCCCCCTCCTTGTTATGTTTAGGCTCTCYTCCCCCAGTAGATTCCTAACCTGTTATACCTTTCCTCACAGAAAATTCATCCCTGCATTGGATCATTCTTTTGTCCAGTTATGTGCCGTAACCCTACCTTGCTCTATGATACTTTTCTGAGTTGGAGTGACTAGATTTGAAGTAATATTCAAGATGTGGGTTTATTCAGGACTTGTAAAACAGTTTTCTGTTACATGACATATTTTCTGTTTGATTCTCAAGTCCATTCTTAATAATTTTTAACATTACATTTGACTTTTGTAATGCTTTCCAGCATTTTCAGAGAGCTCTTTCCTTAGCAGTACTAATGTAGAGCCAAGGAATAGGGATGTTTATGAGGATTATCTTTTTCCCCATGTGATGAGTCACAGAAATTATAGGGCAAAAGAGATTGTGTCATTGATGTCATTAAAGATATTTATTGTTTGAAGAGGAATAAGGATGAACAGGAAAAGGTCGTTAAAGACTCTTTCCAGGGTGCAAGTAGGATTGGGACCATCACGGTTTGATTCGGAGAAGATTAATTTCGTCACACAATGAATGTAAAGACCTCATTAAATTACCTTAACACAGAAACAGAGGAGAGAGAGCATTGACTACCAGAAGAAGTAACGGGAATGGGATTCTGTTATTTGTTTAAATGCAGAARCTAAAGCAACTAAATTGTACCATCCTAATCAAAGCACCGTACTGTGTATTGGCTTTCCATTGAACACAGATCCATTCAAGCTTGTGATCTACAAGTCCTGACACGGAACTAGTCCTCACACCAGCAGGAACTTTTCCCAGCCACAGCCTTCCATCGCAGTGCTCTGTTGTAGCAGTCAATTTGCCTGACAATGAGGGACTCTCAATACTGCCAGAGCCCAAAGCTTCAGAGCAGTCACATCCAAACTGTCTGGAACCCAATAATGGGTGAGGGAGAGCAAAAGAACCAGCCAGCCAAAAAATCCTGGCCACCAAAATTGCTATTTCTGCTATATTCAGGGCTGGATGCAAAGTTTGCTTTATGCTGAAACGTTTTTATAGTAGCACACTGTACCTGCTTCRACATTTTTTACTCGTACAGCCAATAATTTGTTAATTAAAAATAATTCTAAAATATGTATTGCTAGTGGGGAAGAGAGATCTGGTTGTCATTGTTTCTTTTATGAGAGCTTCAGCTGTAGCAGTCAAAATAATATATTTATCTAGCAAGATGGGTTCATCATTATACTTCTGCTATATTATGTAGCAGGTTTTCATGCTTTTGCTTCCTTCTCTCCAGAACATAGCTATGTCAGAAATGCCAGAATACAATTAGTTAATTAACAAATTTATAGACTACTTTTATCCCATTTCAGTAGTGAAAACATGAGTTGCCTAATTAAGTAGAGTTAAGACACTGAATTTTTTTCTAGTATGACATGGATGCCCTGAAGAAAATCAGTATTTATTGCAGTAATTATCATTTTCTGCTGGGCTGTTTTAAAACTGATCTCAAACACTTTAGTTAAGCAATTTGTGTTAAGCAGTGCCATCTGCATGTATAGCTACTGTGGATGCTAGATAAGCAGACTGCCAGGTAAGGTATTATACAGTATCACATTTAAACTATGTGGTTATATTATTAGTATTAGTACTTTCTGAAATTGCATGCCTTTTTAAAATAAAATGGATTATACTATTACTTGTCCTCTTTTAGCAGATGTATTTAACGTTTTAGTTATGAAATATTTGATGGGAAAGCTCACTGGGGAGATTCTTGGCACTTGAAATCAACTTCACTTGTAAGGTGGAGAAGGAATTTTAATAATTGCGGCAAAGGTAATTTGATACATTCTTAGCAATAAGTGAGCCTATGACAGCATACTTATTGCCACAAATCAGACTAAAGGCTCTATTCATGAATGAATCATGTCCCGTTTACCCTCCRTTTTTATGTAGTGTAAGTTTAATGGAAATATCTTGTCATGTGTCTTTTGTGTAACATGTTTTAACATTGCACTCAGTCCTCTGTGTATTAGGCATGTAACAATACCTTTTTTAAAACCATTAAAAACCAAAAGAAGAGAGGAGGTGCTAAGCATGAGTAAAACAGAAAGAAAACTTTAAGCAAGCTTGTAGAACTTTTTTTTTTTTTCTGAATATCACTGGGTTACAGGTCTACTTTATGTTTTTCAATTCCCAACATTATTTAGCCCAGRAAACTAGGAGAAAACTTGCATGATGTTGGGCAACTGCAGCATCTGCACGGGCTGAAACAGATGGAGGAGGAAAGAGAATCCTCTTTCCTTAGATACTCTTTGCTATCTCATTCTTCATCGTCTTTCTCCTTTTCTTCTAAAACCTTATTTTCATTGCCCTTTTCATTAAGGATGGACTGGTTTAGTATATCCAATGTATTTAGCCTGGTACTAGGTAAAGACATGAATTAGACTAGACTATGGGATGGGCAAACGAACAAACCAACCTAGAATTACATAGTTCTTTTTGTCTGACTCCTGGTCATCTTGTCATAATTCAATGTGTTTTGTTTTTTAGTTTTTTTTTTACTATTATGTCCTAATTTTGAGCTTTTTGTTTGTTTGTTTGTTTGCTTGCTTCCAGAAGGTTTACTTTCATATTTGTTGAATTTGTAATCTGGGACAATGCATAGGTTTTAACCTGGAATATGTACAGAATAGCAGCATTTTCATGGCGTGAACACTACAGGACTTTGTTAACCCACAACAGAGCATTACATTATTTTCTAGGCAGCAAGTCACCTCCAAATGTGGCTTTATCTTCCCCATTTCCATATCAGCTCTTTTATCCTCCATGTTGCTTTTCTTTTGTGTTCCTTCCAGACTGGACCCCTTCTGCCCCAGAGGGGTCCTCTACCTGCCATTTGCATCTGGACCATAAATATTTTATATAGCCCACAATGCTTTATGCATATTTTAACTGAACAATACCCATTTTGTAAATTGTCTGTCAGTATGATGTATGCCTGGTTACGGCCATGAAAAATGCGTTCAGTATTGCAATAATATCAAAATATCAATTGTCCCTCCAAATTTGGTCAATTTTCCTGCAGTGTTAGCAAAGTAAAAACAGTCTGGAATTTTTGAACCAGGCTTCTGAGGAGATGTGACAAACTGTGTCAGTTTTCAGGAGTCTGCATAAATATGCATGGCTGTTCTGCTGAGTCTTACTGGCAACCAGACCAGGTGGGTCTCATTAGACCCAACTCAGGAGAATAAAAGGTAGCAGTCCAAAATGAACTTATGCCTGTTTGCTGTGATGGGAGGTTTAAAAGCTCAGACTGTGTTTAGTATTTGTAAGCAATGCTCCAGGAAACAGCATACACTACCATACAAAAGAAATATCAATTCTTTCATAGCTATTTAGCAATTAATTTGTCCATATACCTATGTTGTATTCTAAGCACCACAGTTTTATGCACAATTCTACTTTAAGAACTAGCAAAATCATGTTAAACAGGCTTATGTCATCGAAAGTAAATGGCCTGCTGGTTTGAGAGGCATCGGGTATTACTAAACATTTCAGTCATGCATCAATAAACAGTTTTTCGTGTGATCACYGGCACTGTGTGAATGCATGCACATTTCTGAAATAAGTGGTGGACATGGTAAGACCTGAAGAACTGAATTGTATCTTTTAGGAAGGAAATAAAAGACAAGGCTCTCAATCGGGTTTTTACTATGCATCCTAGCTTTTGGAACAGTTCTGGTAGGATAGTGTACTTTTCCACTGTTTTATCCTGAGAATTATTTGTGCAAGTTGAGAAAGGGACAACTTGATAAACAGAGGCCAGGGCCATATGCAAAACTCTACTGCTATTAAAAAAAAAATCTGCTGGAAGAGATCCATCAGGAAAGAATCCCTGAGGACTGGAATTATCTACTCCTTAAAAACCTTCCCCCCACCCAKTGAAAAAAAAAACAAACMACCCCCAAATCCCTCAGAAAATGAACAAAACAGAAAATCTTTTTTCTGGTTCTTCATGTAAATTGTTMTGCCCTCAATCATATGAGTATGATCCTGATTTTCCTTTTGTTGATATCATGTGTGATTTCTAATATTTATAAGCAGACCCTTGCAAAAAAACCCCTCGTTCCTTTAAAAGTATTTTCACTGAATTTAGAGGAATTTCACATAGCACTGTGGCTACACCAACAGTGTATTGAAAGGGAATTTTTACTGTAGTTATAAACCTCCGAAAAACTTGCCAATTAGCTGAAAAGCATTATCTTTCTCCTGCCTGAATGCTATGTCCTTCTTATATTGCTGCGTTTAAAACAAATATGATAGCAAAATAATTTTATATGCTGTACTTTTACTACACAACACATACCTGTGTTCTTCTTGGTACTAAATTTGCAGTGAAAAGTCACTGAGTTGTTATGTGGGTGTTCATAGTGCATTTTTATGTGCATTGATTAATTTTACATTCTTTATACCATAAATCAAGGTAATAAGGAAAATTTTCAAATGTGCCACTGCAGATATATCTTTCACATTGCCTTTGTTCTATTTATAACCTTGTTTTTTTGTACATAAAGTGTTCTTATATACTGTRGAGTAGCTGATGTATAGTAACGGGTGTAGAGCTGTAAAAGTCTCTCTTGGCACTCTTAACGTGGTCAGATTATTACTGTGTTCTCCGATTCAGCTAGATGTGTTCAAGGATCTTCTCTGGTCTGAAAGGTCAGCTGCTTTTAGTTGTGCACTGGTGGAATACTAATACTGTCCTTATTCAAATTACCTGCTACAGTACTTATTAAATTGATGGCCTTGTGCTCTAATTTAATACTGTCGTCGTTCAGAGGCAGGTCGCAGCTGCACTCTGTGCTGAATTAGGTGGTGCTGAGGCAAAGTTCAAGCAGAAACCATAGTTTTGGGCTGCATTTTCCCACTAAATTAGCAGTCAGATGTAGTGTATAATTAATTAGCACAAACCAGGGAAAGCTTGTCATTTAATAAGCCTTTTTTATTTCCACATTACACAAACAGTGGGAATTGATCCATTAAGTGCCTAGCTATTAATGCTGTTTAATGTATGTCTGGTTGTTAAATTGAGATGTCTAGTTACATACGTTCAGTATTTAAGAGCTCCTCACAGATTGTTCAGTGTTTGCTGAGATTTTAAGTCATGTTCCACAAATCAATAATGGCTTCATTAATGAATTTGAACATTGCTGGTTCAGATAAACGGATCTGAACTGCATAGAAAAGAAATGGTGTCTGTTGTTGTGGTAGCCAAGACAGTGTGTTATTTATTTTGTTGTCCTAAACGTTAAATATTCTGCTTATATCATGCCGCTTATACTCTACATTGCAGCCTTCTTTTCCCTTATAATCCTTGTTCATAATTGCCTAAGGCACTCTGTAACTTTATCTCCTCAGAGTCCTACGTGATATTAAATGTGCAGAATAATACATTTCAACAGCTCCTTCAAGATGTCTGCAGGAGCACAGAGGATTGTTGTCCTTAAGAAAAGTAAAAGTGCAGTATTTGAATCACCCTTATTTCTTGGCAACTGCATTTCTGTACTGGAAATAGCTGCGTTCAGCTTAGTCTTATAATATTCTAGAATATAAAGGTTTTAACACTCCATATATACTATAAGCAATGTGTTTCTAGAAGAAATGTATATTGGCAATGAGTCATTAGACTAACTGCCAAATATAATGTGAAATCTTGTCTGTTTTACTCCTGTATGTTTATTCCATGTGGGAAGTGGGGAAACATGATATTTTGTATTGGGGTTCTGTAGGCAGAACACAGCGATCTGGCTTATTCGAAATAAATGACTCGAACCTAAACTAAAGGCTCAAAAACAGGGAATACTCTCCAACATTTCTGCCTGACGAAGGCAACATGCTTGCCACAGCAGAGATAAATACTGTACTCTCGTCACAGTCTCTCTCCTCTGCATCTTGGTTGATTCTGCAGTTTCTCCAACAGATCCTTCAGTCTGTTTTGTCTGGGTCTTTCATTAGCATTTCAAATATTCCCTCGCTGCTGTAGCAGAGTTAGCCCATTTAACACAAAATCTCTAATTGCAACCAAGTTGAGAACTCCCAGGCAGGTAAAACTCAAAGAGCAACTTTTTCTCACGAAAAGCGGAGAATTCTGTCCTGTGTGCAAGACCCGGCTTACGTGTGTTTTTAGGCACCAGTGGAAGAATACAGAGTTCAGCAGCAGACCTGCAGGCTGATGAATCACCACCACGTCTGTTCCTATGTGTCAACAGCTATAGAGGTCTATGGAGAGGGAGGAGAGCACAGCAGCATCGGGGGAGAGAGCCAAAAAAGATCACTGTGTGCCTAAAGTAAATGAAATGGGTTTGGAGTTTACGTATTTACACATTTTTGTTTGCAAAACCCCAGAACTTAAATGAACTGGAGGAGACACATTTCCAAAAAAATGTTTTATGTTAACTTCATTAATGTTAAATGTACTTGTTAGGAAAAAGTAGCTGATTTTAAATTGTGGTGAAGGTTGTTTGAATAATTAGCTACCATTTCCTAGTCRTTGTAACTATGGGTTTCTCATGCATTAACTGGTAAGAGTAACATCTTCCACCCACTTTTAACGTGTTGCAGAGACCATAGTCACATATTTTTTGGATTGCGGATTGGCAGTGTGGTCAGCGAGTGAGGAAGGGGAGTGCACACCTGAGAACTGATAAATGGACCCAATACGCTCCAGACTGCTCATCGCCCCTCTCAGTACGTTAGGCAAGCTGCTGCTTTGTACACCAACCTCTCCTGAATACCTGTTTGATGGGGTCAGTTAAGCCTGGTATGTGGGATTAGGTCACATCYTCAGAAAATTTCAAGGCTTCCAAGCAGAATAAAAACTGAATAAGAATAACGTTCTTCATGCCTGTGTATAATAAAAGGCTCGAACGAGGTAAATGGAAGGAGCTGACAATGCTGTTGATGCTCTATTGTTTCCACTTGGCTACAAAACAAACAAGACAGCAATACATTGATATACAGGGTGAGGGCCTATATGTTGAGCTAGAGACTTCATTTTTTTTAGCAAAAAGAAAGTATACATATTTCATATGTCCCGGTTTTAAAGCTTTTTGCAATGTTTGTGATAAAATGTACTGCAGATTTGCATGTTCAAAAACATCCTTGACAGCTATGGAAATTGTGTAGTTTGACAACTCCTCATCTTAGCAAAGGCAAACAAACAAGGCCAAGTTGACTGAAATTTAAAATCTTTCTTAATCCTGGGGATGTGATGGCAGCTTGTTTGCACTGGCATCCAAAAGCTACAGTATTGTCAAAAAATTTAACAAARCTGAGGTAGCTTTGACTGAACTGACCTCAAATATGATGTGAACAGCTGCGTGGAGAGGGATGGGAGGTTGCGGAGGGTTGCTGTCTACACGCTCGTTTGATCTTCAGTCAGCATTATGTGTAAGCACAGTATTTAGATGCCTGAGAAGATGATAAGTCACCAGTTATGAAAGGAAGCAAAAGCATTCTGTATTTTTATACTGTCTATTTGCTCCAGCACTGGATGAGGGTCTCACTGTGGTGGGCACTGTGCAAAGGCAGAACAAATAATGTGCATGTAAAGATTAAAGGCTTCTTTTTCCAAGCTAAACAAACCATGCTGTCTTTGATTGACTCAAAGAGAGCTCTGGTTCCTCTTGTCATCCAGTTTAAGTATGTGCTATTTGGTGATCACACCCAAGAAACGGAGTGGTGAGGCCTCATTCATAGGAAAGGTGTGTATATTACAGGTAAAAATGGTATCTCCTAGAAAACTACGCACTTTGCACCAAAAAGGTCGTATCAACATGTCTCACCTCTGAGGGCCAATTACAGGCTTCTTTGCAGAACGTGGTCAGTCAAGCCCAGTCTCCGACGGTAACAGGAGGTTTATCACAGCAGCTAGCCAGAGTGTTGTTTCAGTCTGGGGATCACAGTTCAGTGTTTCTGTGCTTAATGACAGCAGACGGAGACCTGGTCTGGAGTATTTGTGCTGTGCAGCACCCAGATCAATGTAACCCAACGGATGTGCTGCAGTGGCTTCACTCTTTTAAGATGAAGAACGCTTACATTTTCTTTCCTTGAGCAAAAGCTACTGCC
The DNA here is from genome assembly GCA_030449065.1 of Oceanodroma leucorhoa. Classification (NCBI taxonomy): domain Eukaryota; kingdom Metazoa; phylum Chordata; class Aves; order Procellariiformes; genus Oceanodroma; species Oceanodroma leucorhoa. Next base: position 398,022 of record JASVER010000072.1, on the reverse strand, counting down.
TCTGTCAGTTGATCTCCCCATTACACCCCAGACACAAGTTTCTTTTTAATGATAATATTAGCATTTATTTGGCTTTTGTCATAAAGAATGACATATTTATATAACATTTCAGTTCAGCAACTGAAGCRAAGAGATTAAAAACAGACTAATGCTGCACGGTAAAACAGCTGCCTTTGACATATTCTCCCCCATCTGTCTCACAGGTGTGGAGAATTTGCCAGAATTTGAGTACGCCTGGGGTCAGGATTCAGGATGCCGCTCTCTCGGGTGGGCCCTGTGTATCTCGGTGTACAACAGAAACGGGACAGCGGCGGGAGCCATGCCCTCGAGGGATGCCTTGCCAAGGCTGGCAGGATGGAGGGAGGACGGCAAGTAAAATTACAGGGAGCTGAGCAAGAGCTGTGCAGCCTGGAGCTGCAGGGTGTAGCTACTCCTGGGTATTTTCTTGAGAGGCATCGTATTATAACTGTGAGTAAAGGCGGGGATTTGGCTTACGGGTCCATAATGATGGATTTAATTTCCTGTTTTAGAGACATTGTGGATAGTGAACACAGTGCAGAGAATAATGGCACTTTACAAATGGTATGAGCGTTTTCAGGAAAGGTGGGATTTTTCATTAGAATTGAAAGTAAAAGGAAATATTTTTCTCCTAGAGTCTCCCTCGTGGTGACCTGCACTTCCAGCATAAATAACTGCTTGAAGAAATGCTTGAAAGAAAAGAAGAGAGAAGGTAAGCAACTTACATTATTTGACATCCTTCTGAATTTTTTAGGCTTGGTGAACTGTTTTGGTTTTAATTCTCCTGACTGAAACGACTATAGCGTGATATCATCTGAGTAATTTCTGAAAGCTTGTTTATTTATTTCGGTTTGGTATGGTGTCCATCGCAACTCACAGACATATGAAAAGCTACATTTACTCTACTCTTGGACAGCTGGGAGCATAAAGTATGTGTCTTGTCTTTCCAAAGTCACTCCGTGGGTTCAGTTAGGATGCCAGCCTTGTTCAGCACACTGGCAGTAGCTGTTTAATCTTCTAGGTCAGTRGAAGCCAACCTTTAACAGCTGGAGACTTCAGATTGAAATTTTTAAGAGATTTGAGATGCACGTATGCATTCTCAACAGGTTGCACCGGAGTGCATGAAATCCATTGCACACCTCGGTGAAGGCACAGAAACAATTCTAGAAGGAAAGATTGCACCTCAAGGTTTGGTGATATCCTCATTGTAGCAAGGATATTTTGTTTACATTTTCTACAAATCAGGGTTTCAGTCCCGGAGGAAGTCCACTCCCATAAGAGCCCTGAGCCTAGGCAGGGTCCTTTTACCGTCGATGAGATGCAGAGAAACACCAGCTGGCTGTTGGAGTAGAATTCAGATTACTATGGGTGTTTTTTGATTATTCATGTATTTAGTACCACTAGGTAAATTGCTGTTTTACAAATAACTTAYCTCAGATTGAATTAACTCAATGTGTTATTTTTTCATAAAACTAAGTAAGATTAACTTTTCATTATATTGAGCATCTTTGCTGGGTGGCCTAGTAAAATGAGTACTTCTGTTTTCTAATAACTAAATTCTTAAATAATTTTGTTTTATTCATTTGTAATTTGTTGAAAACATTTTATTTGTAATATTTTAATTTCTTTTGTAGTCTAATAATGTTACACGGTTAAAACTCAACTGCAAGCCTGCCAAACCCCGAGGTCATACACAACTGAAGATTAAACAAAAAAAAAGTTATAAAAATGGAACAAAACAGTAGACAAAAGCATAAATCAGAACTGAGTAACAGAGTTGTAATAAACACTTTATTCGTGATTGATTCACATGTCCATTCATACCACATATAACTTGTACATGAACGGAGATCCAAATTCAGTCTGTACCGCTCAGTATATAAAAGGCAGCTAAATCTGCCTGTATAAATCTCACTGATGTTGCACTCTGTCACAAAGCAAGTATTTTGCATAATTAGCCTGGATACTCAGCCACMTTTTTCAGGAGCCAGCTAGTTCACTGCCCTCACTGCAATAGGATGACACCCACTATAATAGGAGCTCCTGGCTGCTTAGCGGTCTTTGTAAMTAGGCCTTTTATTTAATTGCCTAAGTATGGCTTCAGAAGCCTAATTTTAGGCACGTCTTTTTTTCTTTTTTTATTCTTGGTGTCCTATTAGGTATTACAGTGATGTTAATCTGAACAGCCATTCTCTTCTCTCTACAACTTATTCTTTTTCAATACTCCATTTCCAAAATACCCGCTGTAGTAGAATTCCTCTGCAGTGTGCAAAACAGACGGAAGTAATATGCAGTCCAGCCATTAGATTACAGCTGAAGCATTTGAATTGTTAGATYGTACAGTAGTGCTAAATTGTCTAGGAACACCTTTTGGCCCAATTTTGCAATTTTCATCTTTCCTGGCTGTTTATTCCACTAAGTACYGCGAATAGTCTTGTTCTTTATTGCGATCTTGGGACACTGCTGATATAGAGCTATTCCTGTTTGCAGCGAAACCACGTATTACACATGCTTTGGGCCTGTATGTAGTCATGAGAAAATTAATTATTGTTAAGACGGACCGTTTTCTACACTACTCTGTGTAAGTTTGCTGAACGCTGACCTGTGAAGCTCTACCAGCAAATAATCTCTAATGCTGATTTGTGCAGAAAAAAGTGGGATTAATAAAGTTCCGGCTTCAAGGCGGACGCTCACACTCGTTGGGGTCAGAAAGAGTATGTCTTTTTCCTTGGACGTCCCTTGTCTGATACATTGGGCACTGGCTGGGGCTGCAGGCAAGATTCTGAACTTAATGGCGCAGTGGACTGATTTAGTGTGACAAAGTCTTTGTTACCGTAAACTGASATCATCCGAGGCATTCTGTTTTTAAGTAAATTAAAGAAAGCGTCTTGTTCATGTAAAAGGACACACTTTCCTTCCTAATACAAAGGATTTTATTTGTTTAACTTCCATCAGTTTCAGGTGGGCAAACTTTTTGTTTTCTCTTCCAGACATCTTAGGAGACGGTCTTAGATATCTCTGAAGTATGTTAGTTACCAATGCTTAAAATTCTATATGAAATTTTAACTAGAAAGGTGGTGGGGTTTTATATTTCAGCCTGTGACTTTGAAACCTTTTTGGGAGAGGAAGAAATCAACAGATGTCAGGTAGTGTGAATCTGTTGTCTGGAATTGTGAACTTTTTAGAGCTTTTTAAATCTATAAAATTAAGCAGAGTGTCTTGGTGGGTTTGGTTTTGCTCTTTAACAGTATTGTTTCACCATCATTCATGACCTTCAGTGATATTTTTGAAATTTTCTATTCAAAGAGTAGTCAAAGAGTGGAAAGAGAAATTCACTCACTAAACATTTCACAATATCAGTAACAATTTATCACATCAAAGAGAGTAAACTGGTTGCCTTACAATGTAGATTTCCTTCATAATAACTAGTCCATCTCTCAAGAAACACAATGCTGAACATTTTGCCCTTTTTGCACTGATTACTGTTTTTTGTAAGACAACACAGTATCTTACAGATGTAAAAGAACACCGTATTTTTTCCTTTAACTCACATTAAAATGCCTTCCTTCTATATCTGCCATAGTGTTATAGAAAATATGACATAGTCATTTAAAACAAGGCAGAAGAAATTTTTAAATATCTGCAAYTGGGGGAGAGAAGGATGCTGAAAATTCACATAAAGGATTTTTGCATACTTAGAACCTAAAATAAGGAGTAATTAACTGTTCCAAATATCCTCCCACTTATAATAATAGGATGTCTTCAGTCAAATTTGCAGAATTTATTTTATTTCGTTAATTGATTGGTATATTCATCATTCAATGATATATTAGGTAAAGCTGGATTCTAAATGACTTTTCTCTGATAAGCCTTCCAATTAATTCTTCTCACACTATTTTCCTAGTGACATCTGAACTTCTTTCATTATATAAAACACATCTTGAATAAGACATTGCTGAATAATAATCAGGGATCCTAACATGTTCAAAATTAGAACCCCTGACAAAGTCAAATGCATTCTGATTTAGACAATGACCTCACCTAATGTCATTTTCAGTGTATCATATTGAAGGGGAGCATATAGCATTCCCCTTTTTGCATATCTACCCTTAAGTTAGAAATTTTAAAGAAAAAAAAAAGAAGCAATTGTAAATACTGTTGGTTGTGTGGCCTCGCATATTAAAGCCTGATTAGAACATAGAGCATCTGTGATTATTATATTTTTATTCTACATTGTCTGACAATTTTCTCCCTTTTTTGTCTTATTAATCTTAGAAGAGTATTTCTTTATTTGGGCAAGCAGACAAGGAAATAAGTTATTCTTTAAAATGTATGTTAAATGATGTACTGTATTACATTTGCTTGCAATTTGCATTTTTCTTAATACATCCGCCRGATTTCTTTTGCATAGATAGCATTTCATAAACCAGAGGACACTGATAATATCTGATTTAACTGACTTGCTAATACAAGGAGCAGATCATTTTAAATGGACCTTACATCTTTATAGGATGTTAGAAATGAAGACATTACTTCAAAATGTAGGTAATTATTGCCTCCTCTTTTATCAGTGCTATTTTCTGAGGTATTATCATAAGATAGCACTTTAGTATTAAGCAGGGCCTTAGAGTGGCAATAAATCAGTCCAACTGAGTCATCATTGTCCAAGGCATCTGAACTACTGAAATGTTGTGGATCCTACAGAGAGTGTGAAATCACTTGACCCTTGGCATTAACCTTTACTGAATGAATAGACACTGCTTTCCACATCGTGGAACAAAAGCAGAATAGTATTGATTAAACACCACATTCACTTGATATTAAATACTGGCTGAACTCACTTCTTGCTTTCCAGCTCCAGTGGGAGAAACCCAGAGAGTTGCTGAATCTCAGGAGAATGCGTGTTTGTAATTCAGAGCAATGTTTTTCCTGCAAAGTTTTCTTTTTTTTCCCCTCCTCGGATCAATAACTGGCAGCCATGATCAGCCATGAGTATGTATTGTCAATTCTGACCTGTGTACTTTATCACTTGGGGTGAGAGGTCACAGTGCTGTGACTAATAATGCAGTCGTCCCAGGCATGAATTGTTTCCTGCCTGTAATGCAAGCATTTATATATATATATATATATAAAAATACATATCTATATGTATTTTAACACTCTGCTTTATTATAACTCTTGCTTACCAAACCCCYCAGCTATTTGCTTTGAAAATCTGATTAATCTGCTGGATGGCATCCTATTTACAAAAACTCTTAGAGATTTACTGAGTGGTTTTGCTCTTGGCAGGAATGTGAGTTCCCGGGAACTTGGAAGTATCAAAGTGGGAATCTTGGGAATTAACTCTCTACCGATGTTGTGGAAGAAAGTTGTTGCTTCATTTGATAAGTGAGGAAACGGAAGAAGTAAAATCAGGAGAAGGATAAACAGAAGGATTCTTTCAGTAAGTTCTCCCGTGTTTCATATTAGGGCAGATTCTGCTCTCATGTGCGTAGCCGTAAGCCCAGAGCAGCTCAGAAACATGCTCCAGTAGTGAGTAAGTCCTTCCCTAGCACTGTTGATTCAATGCATAAAAGGTTGACAGTGAAGAAAACGTGAAATACAGTATAATGAATAGAAGCAGCTGCAGCAGCATCACTGTCTCTCTACAAGCAGRTGACCATTCCTGCCTGAAGCTGCATTCCAAAAACTTGCCTGAATTTAGTTCCTTTTTCAAAACTGAAAGAGTTCTGAGTTTAGCTCCATAAATAATTACATATTTTAAAAGCAGGCTTTATACAACGCGCAATGCTTTTGGGAAAGCCCGCCACAAATAATGGTCCGTACGAGCAAGCCTAGCGTTGTGGTTTTTTCCAGTTCAAAAGATTTTGTAATATTGAAAGCCACTGGTATTGCATCACTTTTCACAATTGTTTTCATCACCAGGGTCTTGATGGGTTTATGTTCTGCCTGCAGATTCCTAGCTGTGTAAATTGTGAGTGTAACCCATGTAGCTTTTTGGCTGGGTATCAGCATTCAGTCTGTGGAGTATACTTTAGATACGTAAGATTCTGTGCATATGAATAYGATTTTTAAAAAATAATACTGAAGAAAATGGTCCACAAGATCATGTAAATAACAAAATTTTCAGCTACAAAATCCCCARAGGATTAAAAAAAGACCAAAAAGGAAAATCCATGGTCTGATTCAACCCATACAGAAATGTTGATTTATTTCTCAGAAAATAGAGATGTTGAACTGTAATAATGATGATGATGATAATAATGAATAATAATAATAATAATAATATTAATAGTAGTAGTAGTAGTAGTAGTAGTAGTAGTAGTAGTAGTAGTAGTAACAACAACAACCATCACAACTGCCACCACCACCACAATAACAGCAATTATTATTATTAGCAATTATTATAATTATTATTAGCAATAATTAGCAATAATAATAATAATAATAGTTATTATTGTGGTGGTGGTGGCAGTTGTGGTGGTGGTGGTGGTTGTTGTTATATTATTATTATTATTATTATTATTATTATTATTATTATTATTATTATTATTATTAAATTTGTTTTGGAAATGTGTAAGAAACCTTAGGAGCACAAAGGATAGAAAATTTCTGGAGAAGAGTACCCATCAATACTTGCTTAATTCAGCAGCTGGCTACTTTAGGACTGTACAGAGAATTTGTATGATGCAGTTTCACTGTGCTTCTCAGTCCTTGCTCCTAAGTCAGAGACTTTTCAGCTGAGTAGCAAACATCCTGCTGTATAGGTTTATTTTCAAAAGCTAAAATGGAGACCCGTGGCTGGGGAGAAACTGTGCAACTGTTTTTTCCCACCAGCAGGAAGGACTTGAGCTGTTCTATGGAATTGCAGCACAAACATTTCATWTTGTTTTGCGTCTCTGTTATTCTTTGTCTTGCAGACATTTTTCTTCTTGATGACCCAAATCACATTTAAAAAACAAAAAAATGCTGGAGTCCAACTTATTCCTTGCACTAAGGCCATTTTACCTTTACTCCAGCGCTGACAAAAATGTAATAGATACACCCAAAACTACTTAGTGGCCCTCAGCTAATAAAAGCTAAACTCTCTACCTCAAAGTGGCTTCTCTCCAGACTGTATAATGCTGTTCTTTATGTACCCAAAGGGAGTTTCACAGAGTGGACATTGTTCTCATACCTTTCTTGACCTGCCTGTTTATTAAGCTTGTGTGTAAAGGCTATTCCTTGTCCTAAGCGATCTTCAGCTATGCAGCAAATACTTTGCATGAAATTGTATGGATGTGCTGTCTGCCAAACTTTCTGGAATAGCTTTTTTTTCAGTTACAGCATTAATCATACATAAAGAACTAATAAACAGAAGGAATATGTTTATTTARTATATGTCTAGGCACACCTAATGAAGACTATGCTACTATAATCKAAATGGGGATGAGGCAGGGGATGTACTTTTCCATGTAATACAGGAGCATATACCATGCTGGCTGGTAATGACGGAAAGGATAAAAGAGTAAAGCCTCTTTAGTCCTTGCTTCTCTGCGGTAAAGCTGTTAATGTTTGTACATACATGCACATTTCTACAGAGTAACAAGTAATAAGGGCAGATAAAGTAATCCGGAAGTTTACTACAAACAGGAGAAATACAGTTAAAGATTGTCTTCATGCCAATCACTGCTCTACTTTCTCTATCCAAATTAATATAAATCTSCAAAAACAGCAGTAAAAGAATTTATTAATTCACCAAAGGCAAAAATAACTCTGTAAAAAATTCTGACTCAGTCTTTTTTCCTGGAAAATAAAACCATGTTCACTTTTCCAAGCGTTATTTCTGTCAGCTGGAGGGGTGATGATGGTGGTATTTCCTCAGATGCTAAGCTGTTAATCAGGAATGCTGTCTAGTCACACAGAAATAAGATTAAGATTTTGAGACTATATCAGTCAACCCCAATGAGTGGGTGCAAAGAGAGGGAGTAGCTCCGTTACAGAAAGGTCCATAAAGACATTTACCTTCTCAGATGTTTACATGCTGCAAACTACTCTGTAAATTATTAGTAGCCRGACACTGTTGTGGTCCAGATGTCCTTAGGCAACCTAGATTTTTCTCAGAAAGGACACACTTCTAAAAATGTCCACCTTATAAAGTCAGGTGTGCTGCAAATGTGACACACGCCACATAAATAGGCAACTTCAGTAAGTGATGTGCCTGCATAGTCTTAACAATTTGGGATTGTGCTGTAATCTGTGTAAAATGTTTTACAATGTGAAAGAACACCTCTTAAACCTGAAGTATTTCTTTAACTCATCAATATTATCCTTCTTTAATCTTCAGTTAGTTTACTAGCTTAAACTTCAGCCTCACTCTTGCCCATGTAATAGGAAAAAAATGCATTTTGCCACACCAATGAAATGCCATTAATTCACGCTCATGACGCTACACCCAAATTATTTTGGCAAGTTTTCTCATGACCAGGGAGATACAGTGATCTGGGTGGGTTATAGACAGAYAAAAGTACTTCGTTATCTCACATGAGAGTGTTTGTGGTGTAGGTGAGTGTTGTCTTCACACCCAGCCAAATACGATTACTGTGGGTCCTCACCAGGAGTAAATACCACTCCATTTCATGCCAAAGCAACTAGCCATAAGGGCAATAGTTCCTTGAACTGATAGCAAATAAGAAGCAGGGTAGATCCCTATAGAAAAATCCTGGTCCCACAGATGCCAAGGAGAACTTTTTATCATAGCTGTCAATCAAGACAGATTTCACTTATTTTGTCAGAAAGAATATCTTTTTTGAACAATGGATTCATAGCATATTCATAGCCAGGTCTAAAGTAGGTTTGAAAAGCATTTAAGCAACTTTCCAGACTTCACCATCACACACATCCTTTGTATTAATCTTCCCAGTCCAAGAACTAGTAGAATCGGGTAACTGTTTTCTTGATATTCTGTTTTATTTTTCTCAGGGATTAGCCTTTGAAATCTCACCTATCTTGAACTTTTATATATCAACCATTTTGATTTATTTTTGAAGGGAGAGGATTGTGACAAAAGCTGAATAATTCTACATTTAAAAATACATTTTAGAGGAGCAGATTTCTAAAGGCAGTTAATAAAAAGAAACCTATTCTGTTCTGCCATTTATTAACACAGAGAAAATACTGCTCTAATACTGATATAAAATATTGCTCAGGAGGAGTAAGAGTGACAAAAGTGGGCTCTTTGGAAGAATAGACAAAATACATCTTAAGATTTACAAGCAGTGGTATAGTTCTGTAATCTTTTAGTGAACAAAATCTGTCTTTTGAAAGTGTGAAGAACCAAAAGAACCACAACAGAAAATCCTTTATGCACTTTTTCCCCCTTCAGTCTCTCTTTCCCTACCCAGAATAGCATCTCCACCTTTGTGGGGAAAAAAAAAATCTAAAAAAAATAAAATCACTGGCTATCACTGCATTTTTACAGAACCAACATATTTTAATTAATGACAATTATTGTTTACAGCAGGGCAGAAATAAAGATAAATCTGCATCATATAGTTGAGAATCTGTAGCACGACCGAGGGCCACTGTGATACAGAAAGTGTGGCTGAAGAAATGTGAAGAGTAGAGTGAAATCAGTTTTAGAAGGTTGTCTCACAAGTCCTTTTAGCATTAAATTTAATTAATAAAGACTTTAGAGTCTCCACAACAATTATAATTGTTCATGGTAGTCATTTTAAGACCAAGCAAGGCATGCAGAGCTCGGAAAAATAGGTTATGTGCTGCAGTGCAGTGTCTAGAAGAAAATTTGTAGGGGGAAAACTGGAATTTAAATACAGTGAAGGAATGTAACTTTTGCAYTTATATTCCTCTTTGACAGCTCAGTTTTTCCGTTTTGCATCAGCAGTTAATCTGGCAGTCTTGTTAAGTTGGTTTTGGCCTGTTGGAGTTTTTTCTTTCTAACAGCAGCTCTGATAGAGAGGCTTGTCCTGCATGGCCTCATGTGCATGACTGTAAATTAACTTGCGTTGCTTGATGCACACATCAGGATATGTGGCATTGACTTTGGAATGAAGATCAATATTCTTTGATCTTTGAATCCTTTCTTTTGTTGCAAGTGGAAAGTTGCATGAGGAGAGCATGCAATGTGCAACCAGGAAGACGAAGGATTGGAAACAGTGGAAAATTTTTCTGCGATAGGTCATATTTATCAATGTAAGCAAAAGTTAAGAAAAAGAAAACAAGATATATTCCAGTAGATTATTATGTTTGAGGAACTGTTTCCAAAGTGCATTGTATAAAGATTCTGATTATTTAATGTATTTTTATCTTTTTATTATTACACCTTCCCAATTGAGACTACATTTCCTTATAAAAATAGAATCACTGCATCATTCACACCTGGACTTACTTTTAAATCACCTATAGCAGAAAATGACACTATTTTTTCACTTTGAGAAAATGACACTATTTTTTCAATTTGCAGAAAGGATTGAGTAAAAGGATGGTTTGCATATATGTTTTTGCATGTGTGTGAAATGYTGCCTACACTGCCTTAAGAAATGGTGGTTCCCAGAGTAAAGATCTACAGAAGCATCCTACAAGTAGGATGTAGGTGTCTTGTATGTCTTCTATAGTATAAAAATTCRCTTGGACTAGTGTACTGGTTCAATAGTTTAGGAATGAATATCTTAATACAGGTTTATGAAGTAGACTGCTGAGGGTCATGTTAGACTTTTTGGAGTTGCACTGGACCTTCATTTGCAAGACTGACTTTACAGGGAACCTTGCATCTGCATTTTCCTGCACTGCTGCAGTGAAGTGGAACATGTTTACCACAACAGACAAGGTTATATGGGATAAGAGTAAAGCAAAGACTTGTTTTCCAATAGAAATATCAACCAAACTTCCCACCGTTTAACTTCAGTGTTTAGCATATAATTTACTCAGTGGGCAATCCTATTGATTTTCTTGTAATTATTCAAGGAATGGAGTAGTCAAAATGAGTTGAGTGTCAAAAAGGGACATTTATTGCTGACACCCAAAACTGRGGAGTGATCCTATTGGGCCTGTTTATGATTTAGTTTAATGTGTACTTGCTATCACATGGATATTATAGTTGGCTGACTTATCAAAAAAAGAAGAGAGGGACTCTAAACGCAGGGCTTTCTTTAAGGTCAGGGGAAATGCTATGACTCTCTATGTCTTTGGAAAAAGGAGCGGGAAGTTGTTGTGTCTCCACCTTCATCTATATTTACCATTTTTGTGCCTCTGTGCACAATAAGTTGAGAAAGCAGTATTTTTATGATGAATACTGTCCAAAAAAATCATGATACTGTTGATGCTGACAAGGATAATTGCCAAATGCTCTCAACGGCGTGAGACTCAAACAGAAAACGCTGCWTTTCGTAAGGGTCCTTTTGACAGCGGTTCGCTTTCTTGTCTCCTGTTTAGCTCTGTTACTGGTGGCTGAAGTAGAAGCATTTTTCTGAATAAAATTTAAGTGGCTGCTGACATTTTAGACACGACATTGCACAACTGAATTTTAGAACAAGTACGTGATTTAAAAGCACTGGCCCTAATTGTGCAGGTGACAGATGGGCAGTGGTAACAGCTGAGATTTTGTTTCAGGAGCTGGACTACCTAAAGCAAAAGATTGTAAAATTCATGTGCCTGTGACGTGAGGGGGCCTTAAGATCCCAGAACTCACTCTCCCTCCTTGCAGATCTTTCCCATGGTGTCCTGTGTAATGCTTTAAAACAGGTATTGCGACGTCACCGTTGTAAATCAGTTCTGCAAACTGAAAGCTCACAGGCCCTTAAGGTGTTAAGGTGAAAGGCACAGCAAGTTTTGGTTCTGCAGCGTGTTCCTCTCCCCTGCAAAGCACAACTGCTCGTACCCTGTTAGAGCTTTTCCTCGTTTCGTGGCTGGTGACGCAACGCTAAGTTGTGTTATCTGTGTGCGCTGATGTCCACGCTGGCATTCCCTCCATACACCCCGTGGTGGGAAAAATATTGGAAAGGGTTAGGTGTCGTTCAGCACACGTGAGAAGTGTGAATGCCTCGGTATTTTGTAAATGATTTGAAAACCGTTATACTATGTCTCTGCTTAATTAACTGGAAAAACTGTGTTTAAATTCTGAACTTGAGAACTTTCTAATGCTGTGGGTATTTGTACTTTGTCCTAAGCCCTCAGATTGCAGCTAAGAAAGGCACATAGAACTGTGTGGGCATGCTAGTGACATATAGGTACGTATAGGTACATACAGAATTGATATATATAACTGTATTTGCAAATATCCATAGGAAGACAGTTGATACAGATTTTAAATCCTCATGTTTTTCTGGAAATTTCTTAGCCTGTAAGACAAATTCCAAGTTCAGCTTTTTCATCAAGATACTGTCTTCCTGCAAGAATTTGTGAGAAAGTTGGTTAAAACGTCATATTGTTCACTGACATTACAGCAACAAAGACGGTGAAATACATTAGAAAAGGGTGCTTGATCCTTCTGGCATTTTAGCCACCCTTCTCCAAAACAAAGACAAATAGAAAGCAAAAAGGGTAAGCTGGTAAGAGAATTTTTTTCAGTCAGTTTATAAATAGTGAAAATAAAAATATGCAACCCTTGAAAAATTAAGGCTTGTGATGGAAACACCATTGACATCCACTAGTGTTTTAGTTTTGCTATAATCTCTTTATTGACATTGTTAAAACAGGGGAAAATGATTCATGTGTTTTAATTCACAAACTGTTGCTGATTTTGTTGCATCTTTTCTTCTTCTCCATTTTTTCTCTCCCATTTCACTCTGATCTGAAGGGTCTGTGGATTTATCTTCTGCCTGTCATTTGTCTTCACATGACTTTAAAATAATTAATTGCAGYACTCAGTGATGATTTATGATTTCTACTGACGTAATTAATGATACACATCAATTTTTCTTGTTAATTGAAGGAGTCACAACAAACTTTTTATAATATATGTTAAAGGAGGGCAAAACAGCTTTGCAAAATTACCTTTAGAATTTTCATTTTGTATTAGGAGGAACTGGGAAGGGAATTAGSAATTTAACACTGAAGTCAGCTAAAGACGGTTTGAAGAATGGAAGTTGAGACATTTTACTGCCAATGTGCAAAAGGATTTAGGTAAAATAAACATCAAAATAATGTCATCATGAAAAATTTAATTAAGACTTTCTGTCATTTTAGAAGCAAAAAGTTCATTTAACGTATTAATGTCCTTCTATTTTGTTGGTTTGGTCCCTTTCACCTATTATTTAAGCAATGAATAATAAAAGAAAAAGCTTGTAAAATTATTCTAACCTGGACAAAAGAAAACCTATTTGAACCTTTTCTTTTTTTTCTTTTCCTTTTTTCTTTTTTTTTTTTAAAGAAAAAGGCTCACTTCTGACTATTTGATTTGCAAACCAAGAAGGTATGAATAGACTCTGAATCAGCTTTAAGTATAGAATATTTATTAAAACATCACAAAGTTTCAAGTCACCCAAATGAAAATTGCCTTTCTCAGAACATYGCTTTATTGCAGGGTGTGAGTCGGCTCCACATTTGTTTTCTTGTCAGGTTTTAAAATTTGAAAATGAGAAAATGATATAATATACCGAATTCTGTGAAAAGAAGCAGAAATTATTTTCTGGGTAATTGTTGTACTRCTTCATATGTTTAATCAACTGATGCTTAAAGGAAACTCATATCCAAGACACAAAAAAGCAAGTTTAAAATAACRTTTCCGCTATTATAACAATTTATTCACTTAGAATAATATAATTAAGTTGGAACTTGAGCAAAGTAGTTGTTAGATAGTCACTATTTCTATACAATCTACTTTTTGAGACAAGAGTGGTAGAATTCTCCTTACACAACACTTTGTTATCATTTTTTGTTGTTATTATTATTATTATTATTATTATTATTATTATTATTATTTTAAAAAGCAACAGTAGATGCGTCAAGTGTTGCGAACTTGATTTGAGCATTTTATGGTACTGGAGTCAGCTGCCTATTAAAAGTGTGATCAGGTAGTTTAGAGTGTGACTAGCTGTGTCAACAGAAGGAAAGTGGAGGATTAGTCTCTATGGCAACAACAAAGCATCCCTGTTTGTAGACAGACAAATTCTGCTACATCTGAAAAAGATTGACAGGTCTATTCCTTTGCAACTGACCCATAGAAATTAGCAAGTAAAAGTTATTATACTGGGTTGTATTGAAGGGTTCTCAATATCTTAAAGTGCTCTTGTAAGTTTTTCTGCGGCATTTGCATGAGAAACCTGGCAGGGATTGTTCTGAGGTTTATATCTATGGTTTGATAGATTCTTTGTGGGGGAGTATTGCTGGTGAGAATAACTTAATTTTCAGTTCTCTGTATGACAGAATTGTTGGAGCATGGATTGAGGGAAAAACACACATCAAAGGACCCAGGCTGAATAATATGCCACATTTCAAAACCAAGTGACATTGTAGGAATATTACAACTGTACCTTCTCAAAAATGGAGGTTTAAAAATATTATCTCCTCCAATTAGCTAAATATAATTACACTCTGGAGTTCCTTAATAATTAGGATTTCCATTGGAAAGTTTTCATACACTTCCAGAGATTCTGTAATTTAACAGAGTAAGCTTTCTGTTTCACTTAATGCACTGGAGTTGGAAGGCATGAAGTGCTGTAATTGAAATAGTCTATATCAGAATAGTATTCTTTTCTTTTTTTTCTTTTAGGGGAAAAATRATGAAAGATTTACTTTCCTATTTAATTGTTCATAGGTTGTGTATTTAGGTACTAACTATAGAAATGAGAATTCACTTTTAGGCCAGTTATTGTAGAAGTATCTCGAAACATCTTTTAATCTTATATTTTAATCTTATTATATATTGGCAAAAGTCCAACTGACTGAAAACAGATCAGGATTGTGGATATTTTTCACACAAAAATTGGGATACAATTATACCTCTCTCAACGAATGTTTCTTTCTTAAATTCTGTCGCTATCTCTAATCTTTATATTTGGAAGTAAAAGTTTTAAATATGTTTTTAAATCATGGTAGGAAAACTATACAAGTGATGTGTTTCCCAGAGATACATGGAAAATCACTAGAAAATGTCCAGCGTGCTTTCCTGATATTTTAGAATTTTGTTTGTGTCAGGAAGCTCCCCAGTACTTTAACTGCTTAACCTGACTTGATGCAAAAGGCCTTCGTCTCCTAAATAGTGTGCCTCTGGAATTAGCTTATGTTTCTTTTTGATCAAAAAATACCGCTTGAGCAACTTTTTCCTATCACAATTGCATCTGAGTTTCTCTTTTAGCTGGGAACAGAAATGACAAATGGTTTTGAATCTCAGGAAGGAGTTCCTCTAGTTTTAGCCAGGTAGAAAGAGCGTAAAGTTTTTAAGCGTTCACAAAGTGCTGGCTGGATATAATCAAAGCAACGCCCTGCGTGCATGGGTATCTGTGCCTAGCTGGGCCCGTGGGCTTTTAAATTTTGCACTTTGTTGTGAGTGCTGTGACAAAATCAAAAGATAAAGGAGAACGGGGTAAGACAATCAGCTACAGTTGGAGGGTAATTGCTATTACGTTTGTTCCTGTTCATTCATACCCATGGAAAAAAAAATGAGAAACCCCTGTCCTTCCTACAAAATTATGCTAAGGTTTTTTTTTCTTCCCCCTGAAAGGCAGAGATGACAGGCTGGTCGGCGCTGCTGGTGCAGGGTGCTGTTGGGGGCTTCCTTTCCCAAAGTGAGAATATTGGTGGTGATGCTTTCCCAGAGACTGGGGACACATTGGTGTACGCATCAGCTTTCATTTGTGCGCGTCTGTGTGCTCGTGGGTCTGCAGAAGGATGGCAGGAGAGTTGTTGTCTGTAATCTCCTTACCCTCTTCCCACTCTGTTTTTATTTTCCAAATATTTCTTGTATTGTATCAGCCATGGTCAGCTACAACCCAGGAGGCCGTGTCTCCAGCGTGCTGAGCATGCTATAAAAATACAGTAAACGATGAACCCTGCACAAAGAGCTTCCAGTCTTTAGCCAATCTTTTTACAAATGCACAGCTTCCGATGGAAAGTGGCTGACTAGGAAAAACGTGCTTTTCTGCAAAAGACACAGACAAAACCTGAAGTTTTGACCTTCAACCTGGGTGAATATGCGTTCTCTCTACAGGCTATTTTTTAGCAAAGGTGACAAACTTGCAGTGGCAGAAACTGTGACTTTCTTGATTTGCGAAACTCCAAATATGTCTGCCACTAAATAAAAATAAGAATAAAAAMTGTTGGAATATTTAAATATTTGTTTTACTTGACGTATTAGGGACTCAAAGGAAAATTTGTTTTGCATAGTTACTAATTTTTTGTATGTCCAAAGGGCTGGTGAGATCRGTTTAGAAAGATTTTTGTCCTGCTTTTTTCTCCTTTTTTTTTGCTGATGCATTATTTTTAGCCTGTATTTTGTTTATTCTTTCAGAAAAGTGAATGGCAAAGCTTAGCTAAGACATCATCCTTAGAACTATAACTCACTCTGTTTAGGTTCCGGGATTTATTTTTACTTTTTCAAATTTGACAATCATCCTATTTTTTTCACTGCCTGAAACTGACACAGTACAAACATGCCGATCCCTATCACTGCTGCTCCTGCGTTTCTGAACAGGTCTTTGCATATCCTATCAATGAGCTGATCAAACTGGTGACACTGGGATTTCGTGCCTTTTGACAGCTGAAACTGCTGTGCTTTTCTCGAGCTAATTATTGTTTTCAAGGGCCGGTCGCTATCAGAGCCTAGAAGCTTCTTTTTCCACCCTCACATCAGGCTAGAAATGCTTAAAAGGTTTGCTTCTCTCTCCCTCCACCTACTAAGATTACTTTGAGAATAAAAGAAATGTAGTTAGCATGAAATGTAGAGGTGTTGCTTCATATTTAAATTAATGTACAGGAGCTAAAAACCCCCACTATTTCTGAATCACTCTATAGAGATTTTGTAATTTCAAACAAAATGCTGTCTTGGATGGGGTTTTTTTTGGTCCTTGTTTCTGTAAGCTTTAATGGTACTATTTTAAAATGAGTCTTGCCTCACACTTATTTATAATCTTTGCAGGAAATATGTTTTGCCTTTCCTCAGTTCTTTAGGAAGTCATAGAAGTTATGGGTTTAGTACCTGTGTTCCACAAGGGTCAATTAAAAGGAAGAAGTCTCTCTATATGCACAGTATCTTGCTGTTTGTTATTTGGTTGCTGTCCTGGAATTGCGTGGTGGCTGCAGCTCTCTGTTAATTACCTGCTGAACAGAGACACGAAGTCGGGAGGTTTTCCATACCTTCTCTCTTCAGCGGATTTGCATTGGCTATCCGCGTTTGGAATGGAAAGAAGGATAGGGATGGAAAGGTCGTGACTGTTCAATCTGTATCGCTAATACCACATTTCCCCTCCTAACAACAAAACTACAGGCTGCGTTCGTTGGTACTGATGTGATGAAAAATATTTAGAATCCAATTAAAAATGTGGTAAAAGAGATCTTGATTTTTGTCTTGCAGTTTGTGTTATCTTATACAGATGTTGTTAGTGACACATTTTACTGTGTAAAGATTGCAATCTTGAATTATATCCATGTCTAACCTAGATGGAGATTTCTAAAGTGATGCTAAAGCTAAGAAAATTCACTTAAAACAAGAGTTTTGTTCAGAGCTCTGCAGCAAATCAAAGCTAGTTCTTGTACAGCTACATGCCTYAGTTTTGGAGAAACRATGACTTACTGTTAAGCAATTGCTTTGCTTAATGGAAGAAATTTTGTATTAAATTATTAGAAAGTATTATGAACTATAGGCTTTCATTTACTGCATGGTGAGAGAAAGAAATTATCACAGATTTGGGTGGTTACAGACAGAAAGGCCCTATATTTTAACGTATCTTTGTTTCCAGATTTTAGAAAATAAAGTGGGAGAGTTACCATCTTTTCCATTGCTGGGTACAATAATACAAATAAGTTAATGAAAAGAAAAACTAATCTGTTATCGAAAGGCATCCCTTTCCACACTGCCTTGTAGGAAAAAAAAKAAGAGAGTCAGAGAAAAGGAAGAATATGGACCCTAGTAGCATAATCTGATGTGATTTACAAACCATATAGCCTGGAGTTTCATTTAATGGACTTGAGGGAAGCATTGTGTAGTATTATCACTTTCGTTCTGCAAAATCAGTATTCGTCCATTAAGGAAATAACATGTATTCTACTTACAGGTTTTTAGAATTGTGCAAATTCATTCTGTGGAAGAGTTAGTGGACATGCAAAATGGAAGGGAGCTAGCAAAAACGAGTGTAGTTATAGCTTTTCTTTCCTCAAAAAGGAAAAAAAAAAAGCAATTTTGAAAATGGCATGTAAGTTAAAGCTGCCCCTGGCCAGCTTTAAATTATGTGATTCTCACTTATGCAAGATGCTGCTAGAGGAATTCCTTGGCTCTCATTAACATGGAATAATCCCTCTAGACTTCACACACAGCAGACATACACAGGCACATACACATTTCTACAGTCAGTTGCACATTTCCAACCGCAAAACAATGCACAGTCTGCAATGGCTCTTCAAGCAAAAGACTTTAAGTTCCCAATATCTTTTGAGGCAGTCCTCTCTTTTGTTTTAAGAACAGTGTTGCTAAAGTGCTTTCAAAAAGTTTGTTGGGAAGAATGGGAGAGTGACTATCCTTACTGCAGTAGCCTTAGTGATGTTCCTTTTCCCCATTTTCTAGGCGCAGTGTGCCAACTTTAGCAGCTACCACCGAGCTTTTGATTCTGTAATAACCTTATGGTCTACCACAAAGATAAGGAAGCTGGAAGACTGTGTGAAGGGGGACAAACTCTAGTAACCTGCACTGAACTTTTAAAGTGCTATCTAAGAAGCTGGGGAGTAGACTTCCCTCTAAAACCCCAAGCTCCACCTGAAAATGCCCATAGCCAGCTACAGCATCTTGGTGTTTATAACCCCTAAGTTAGAGAGTGCAATRCAAACTGAAAAGCTTGGACTACAGCTACCAAAACCAGGCTAGTGAATGACATTTTAAAGTATTGCTGTTATAATTCACAAAATTCTCAAAGCATCAGTGCGTATTTGGCKGCTCCCAGGCATCCGGGATCTTCGTGGGGGTTTGCAGGAAGTATATGTGGTTGAGAGCTAGAAGAATTCGAGCCTGAATCTTGCTCAAGGCAAGGCAAGGGTTTTTTCCCTAACAAATTAGTTGCCTCTTCTCTCTCCTTACGTTACTGATTTCCCACCTTGCTAAGCCAGCCTTTTCATTCTTCCCCAGTTTCTCTTCGGTTGTAGAACCCTTTGCACAGAAAGGTACGAGAAAGTTGAGGTCGTGGTGCAAAAAAAATGATTCAACGTTGAACAAAAATGGTAGGAGAGGATGGAGCCACGGAGCAACATTGCCAGCCATTGGCTAATAGGCAGAAACAGCCAAATTCTCACTCCTGGGAAGGCTCAGCTGATGTCAGCAGCAGTAGGTCTGTAGCCCCACCTGGAGGCATTGCACAGGGACTAATTGCGGCACTGTGTGCCTTACCCGGGACAGCATAATGAGGACTGAATAATAGAAACTCTGTGATTCATTTGCATAAGCTTCCCTGGCCTACARATTCTGGGGAATTTTTGGCCTTAGCTTTTGCTCTTCGTTGTGGGCCCAACTTCTTCCAGCTGGATAAATAGCGGTGGGTAGAAGAACTGTTGTCTCAGGTGAACTGCTGCTGCTGCAGGCGCGATTTGTGCAGATGGCGAGGTAGGATTGGAGGGTCTGGAGCAGGATGAGATGGTATGGAAKGTCCCTCTGCTTGCTGGTTTTGTGAGACTCTATGAGAGAGATGCCTCTTTTTCTCTCCCCCATGCTCTGCCTTTGTGGCTCACAGACATACCTTCCATTACGTTTAGGCATTTTCTATAAAAAATAGGTCAGGCAAGACGACAATTACATTTATTAGGGGATTCACTAAGAACRTTCTTGCTGAACGTAAGCTGCAACTCAGATTTTAAGCATGCGGCGAGACTGATCCTAATCTCACCTTGCAGCGTGGACGTTGGGAAGCCAAAGCAGCGGTGGTGGCACCTCTAGGTGAAATCAGAACTGAGCCCTGGCACGTGCCAAACGTTGCTGTCGCCCGCGGAGCCCCAGCTCTCCGCCCGTCAAGTAGCTTTGCATTACGAAGCTGAAATTTACTCCGTGTGCGAGTGCAGAGCTCTGTCATATGTGTTGTGGGTGGTGTGCTCTCCCAGCATGTGACCCACCTGCCAATATGTTGAGGCACTCTGCTTTGTGGTTTTTTTTTTTCCTGCTGCAGTCTGATTCCTACACAAGAAGTCATTTGCTGTCTTGTACCTCAAAGCCCTTTTGATGAGTTTGTGAAGAGCTGTTTCTGATTTTTTGTTTGTTTGGTTGGTTTTTGATTTTTTTTTCTTTTTTGGCATGAAAGTGTTGTTGCTTGGACTTTTTTGTTTTCTTGCCAGATAATGGAAACAAACTGAAATGATGGTTATGGCTAAGAAGAAGGATGTTGTTGAGAAGGATGATTTTAAAATACCGGGTGATAGGCAGTGTTTCTGAAAGACGTAAAATGAATCTTCTTAATTAAGAGATTTTCTAAGCTATTATAATATAGAGTTTGTCAGAGAGGGAGGTTTGAGCTTGGAATTCAGGTTCAGAGTCTTAGGTTATGTAAGTTTGCCATGCTGATGTTTTAATGAAAATAATATATATATATCAATGAGTTATCACATGGTATATATTGATGACTGATCTTTGCAATAATGTGTTATCATCTGAGTTTTCTCCACTGCAATTGTATTTTCATTTCTTCTTGGCAAATTGTTACAATTTCAGGGTTTGTTTTTTCAGTCAGTTTTAAAATTAGCCTTAAAAATTGCAGCGTTACAGACGGGGAAGTTCAGCCAAGAGAGAGAACATAAAGCAATATTTTGTATCGTTCTTATTACTCCACAAATAGATGCTGAAATTATTTTAAGAAATATGCAACATCTGGAGTATTTCTCTGTAATCGTATACAGCTACTAAAAACTTGCTTTTGAAGAACCTCTTCAGCACAATTTCATCTAAGCTGTTTTCTCAAATCCTTCTTAAGCTATATACTTTTAAAAAATATACCTATTTTCATATTTTGACACAAGTTTTACTAGTACAAGGGTTTGGTGGGTAAATAGTGGTCATTATAACTGATTTACAGCCTTGTGCCTTGTGCAAGACTGGAAGGACAGTATGCTACTGGAACAGAAAACTCACAATGTAATGGTTCAGTCCTCTCTGCATTGCTCCCTCTGCCACTTTTAACTGTAAAAAAAATTATTCCCTTTAGTGTTTATACTTCATGAGAATTCAGAGGTCAGGCTAAGGTGACAAGCTTAGACAGCTTGGTCACCTGTTGCTTGTTAATATGATATTTTCCGTCTTCAGATGGTATCCCCCCAGCTGCATCCTCTTTTCTGGGGTAATGGAAGTGATGTACTTAGCTAAGTACAAAAACATCGAAGCTCCAAAATGTGTCAGTCATGTAGTCTTAAAAATGTTGGAGTTGTTTTAGAAACGTAAGTGGGAATGCTCACGAAGACGTTGCACCGAGGCAGTCTTTGAGCGCAATTGTTTTTCGCAGAGAAATTTTCAAACTGGAATTTGTTATTTAAAATGCCTTTTTTGGGGGGTTTTACATTTTCTGAAATTGTGATGTAATGACAAGTTAAGGAGACAGCCAATCAATGAAAATGGTGAATTTTGAGGAGCATATATACAACATATGTATTTTTTATTGTTGATTTGCCTGGAAAATGTGATTTGACTGAGAACTTACATAGTTTATAATATAGGGATGCTAAGATTTCTGTTTGAAGAAGGCAAGATTTTGCTAAATATATAACACATTTCTGATTTCTGGCAAAAAAACCCACATTATTATCTGCAGTTGTCAATGAAGTCTATAACTTCTGTTTTTGCCATATTTCATGAAATCAGCCTCTTAAAATTTGTGACACGAAGCACAGATCCAAATATATTTAGTGCAATAGTTAGCAGAAGCTAATGTGCTCTGTCAGAAAACTGAATCTCTTGATTTTTGTCTGTGAAGTGATTATGGTGAGAGGGAATATGTTCAGACTACCCAGATGCAGAAAGTGGAAACATCAGATTAAAATGAGAGCATTATTTCTCTAAAGAATTATTATGAAAATATTTGAGAGAGGCCACTTCACAGCCAAAACATATGCTTAACTTCAATAAATACTAGTTTTCGAGCTTACTAAGATCCATCTAATCATGCTGTTTTAAGTTGGCACTTCTGATTACAACAGTAATTTGTTCCTGGTGTTGATCTCAAGTACTGTAGACTGGCTTTGCAAAAACAGCTCCCAAACAAGCACTGGGATCCTTTTTGTGTCACTGAAACCTGCTGTTGATTTGTTTCTGGTATTTTTACAGAAGCTCTCAGAACTTTAACACCGTGAATATGCAAAAAAAAAAAAAAAAAAAGAATATGCCAGATCAAGATACTGAAATTTTAAAGAGACTAGCATGGGTTTAACACTCCTAAATTTGATTTCTATGTATCAGTTTTTCATATGTCTTCAAGAGAAAAGAAAATGTTTTTCAAATTAGGAAGAAACTTTATTTTTCTTTTTCAGGACTTAATTTCCTTAATATTGTAATACATGAATCAAATGTTCAGTATAGCAATTACTAGAAAATAATTGCAATCCAAATGAAGGAGTAAGATTATACCAAATAATGCAAGGAATGAGCATACAGCWTGCACACAGAACAGCATCATGATGCAGCAACAAAAAAAGTATTGATATAGAGCAATCAATGCTGTAGACAATATCTTTTAAATCTATCATGCTGCCTTTTGCCCTTTATATTAAGTCAAAGGGAAGGGGCTATAATGAATGAGCATGTCTTTATTCTCTTCAGCAACAGTTCTGTAGGAAACCTGGCAATATGACATTTAACGTGATTAATTCTGGGTTGTAGCTGCAGTTTATTTTTTCCCATGCACATGCATAAAGAGTTATATTTAATTTAAAAAAACAAACCCAATATAAATTGAGACTATTTCCAAAAGTTATACTGCAAGATAAACTCAAAAATAAAAGGTTAATCATGTATTTTCAGTAATATATGACTTATATTTTCAAATTTATCTTTTTTCTCCTTTTTACAATATGATTTACCAAAGTGAAAGTGCTTAAGATTGTGAATGCAAGGCTGGTCAGTTTATATCTAGCTTCTTAACAGGTTTCCTACATTAAAAATAACACATAACTGAAAGAAATCTCTGGATATTAGAACATACCATGAAGTATACTGTGTGAAACTTCTGGGTTTTTTCTTACTTCATAACAGAAGGGGGCACTAGTGATCCATTATAAATAGGCAGTGTGACATTGCTTTTGTTGTGCCATATTTAATAATAATAATAATAATGATAATATAATTTCCCCATTTAATATTGAAGGCATTTGTGTGCATAATTAAGATTATAAATATATAATGGTAATTCAAAAAGTTAAATAATTAATAGATTGTACGTAAATATTATCTGTTGTCTCTCATTGTCTTTTTATATTATTATTGAAATACTATTCTTATGGTTCACTTACTGTCTGTAACAATGAACTTATGCTGATTATTTAATACCTAATTTTGGTGATTTCTAATGTAAAGGAGGTGAATTCTAATTGTAAAGGATCTTGATAATGTCAGTTAAATACATTCCTGGAAAAGGCAGAAATTTAGATCCCACTGTTATAAAAGCCATTTATGTATGTTGAGATTTAAAGTATCTTATTGGTATTACAACAAAGAAAATGTGTTAAATATTCACATAATAACGTTTGTGTTGTTTCATATTAAATTACATGGATGGAAAAATATTCTTTATCATGATGCTTACTTACTTGTTCTCGTTGGCTTATCTGATCCTGCACATTTTAGCAGATTTGTTAGTATTGCTTTGGCCTATAAACTGAGGTCAAGAAGAGGTGGCTTTGCCATTTCATAGAATCAACTTTGGTATGTGAGCTATGTGAGCAAGAAAAAGCGATGAACAATAATATGGTTTCTATTCTTTGTCCTCATTTTCTTGCTGTCTATAGGATGAAAACTGGCAGAGTGCATAAAACTGCAAAAAATGTAAGTCAGTAACAGCAGGAAAACCAGCTGAATTTTTGATTTGGAGGTTGCTGAGTGATACTGTATTGTAATAAAATACCTACTTATTACATATGTGGATGGCAGCATTTGTGAAATAGTATCTACCCACAGATAATTAGATGCTCTTTTGAAATGTCCACTATTATTTTCATGTATAGAAATGAGGGTCAATGAGGAGCTGAATTTAGCATTCGGTAAATTGAGTCAAGTTCCACACATGAAAAATACAGAGTCTGTAAGTGTTTTATGACTTTAAAATATGTGCAGATATGAACTTTCCAAAATATGAAATGTTATTTAGGACCAAAATAGTTTTCATTAAAATTATTCACAACTTATCGGCCAGTTTATATGTTCATTTACTCAGGTGTAAATCACGAATTTTCTTTGTTCAAAGTGCAATTAAATCCTAAAATGGCAGTGAGAAGAAAGGTTCTTTGTACCTTAAAGGCAACTTCAAGGTATATATTCATGAGTGTGGATAAGTGTTTTATGTGTGCATATAATCAGGCATTTTTCAAAGAAAAATGCACTTTCTCATGCAGGAAACTATAGTGATTCTAGATCAGCCATTTAATCCAAGCAGGCACATACCTGACCTCATACCCTTGAATCTTAGGTTCTTTTATTTCAATTTTCCTAACACCAGTTGTCCTTTCCAGATAATTATCTATGAAAGTTACTGTCAAGATAACTGGAAACCCATTGTTTTCTAATGAGGGAACCTGTCTGAAGATCTCCTGTCTATCATGCCATTCTTTAGTGAAAACTATTTTTTTTTTTTTTTAATAACAAAAGCTTAGATATTGAATAAGGAGTTTTCAAAAAATGAACCAAGGCAAGCTACCAGCATAGTTTTTCCTCTGGCCTGGATGCAGACAGGAGGTATCTGGTTTGCATTATCTCCAGTCACTGAAATGACTCTATTTTTATCCTCCTCAGTTATAATATATTGATATTAGTAGCAGTGTAGTTACAAAAATGTGGAGCTTGGCATAGGCTTCAGAATGTTTTTGAGAAGCTGAATAAATAGGTGTATAGAGTAGCACCTCATGAAAGATCTAGKCTGGTACTGCCTATACAGAGTTCCAGGTCTTTTTGCTTTTGCTGCGGTCAATACCTGAATTTGAAGCTTTACATGATAATCTGAAACTGGCTTGAGAGCCTGCAAACTGTCTCAGCTTATTTCAGTAATCACTAATTTTGAGGCTTATTTGGTATTAGTTCAAATGTCACCATTCTTAACTGTTTTTGTGTTTGGTCATTTCAGCTGAGATATTTATTACTTGGTACAGTGGTAAATATTAGGACTGTATTGAAATTGACTTCTTAATGAGTGCAACTTGACCTCAAACAGAGGAAACTACAGTTTTTTTACTTAKCTAAACTCTACCACTTGTGAAGTCAAAGTGAGCCATTTTTCATGAGAGGTGGTTAGTCTTTTACTTTCCTTATTAGTCCTTAATTGTACTTCATTTAATTATCCCTGAATGAACTCATTTGTATCTATTAATGCACAAAGTCAAAACTACTTAGGTATATAAAACAATAAAAAAATGTATTTTCTACTATTCTAGTTTTTTTCTGGCTGAAATGAAAAAGGCATGCTTATAATTGTCTAGCGTGAGTAGATACTGGTTCTTTTGTACTAAACAGGCAGAGATTGTTCAGAGATGCAGAGGCATGCCTGCATGTTTCTCATTCCTCCTCCCTTCAGCTGAACTCCTTCCCTAGTCCAATGCTGATTTAAAAATCACAATTTTGATTCCCCCTTTCCTCAAATTCTTTTCCCATCATTTCCTCATAAAGGAGATTTTTTTAAGAATTCTTTTTCCAGTCCTGAAATCAGATTAGTTTCATGCCTGTGAAAGGACAAAACCTGCAAAAGACACTTACCTGTACATACACCGATATGTATCTCTGGCGTGTTAACTTCTTATTGCCATTATAGAAAGCTTTGGTATACTAAAGAGAGGRCAATATTCAGGTGTCCAAAACTACACTGGGCTTAAATTTGAAATTTAGAATCTGACTTCAGATTACTGGGGATTTACAGATACAATATCTGAAATTTGGTACAGGTATATTATACTTAATGTATTATGAAATTTCAAATTTTTTCCAGTGAAAAGCATAATTTTGTACTGACTGTTATTACAACATTTGCAGTTACTGCAGAATTCAGAACTCAATAACCCCAGGACACAAGAGTCTTTGTTCCAGAATTTAAGGTAAGATTGGTACATAGTACACAAGATTTTGATGAAGGTAGGATAAAATAGAATAGAATAGAATAGAATAGAATAGAATAGAATAGAATAGAATAGAATAGAATAGAATAGAATAGAATAGTTTGGTTGGAAGGGACCTACAGCAATCATCTAGTCCAACTGCTTGTCATATAGTCCAGCTGCAAAAGTAAAAACTAGATATTAATTATATTTGCAGTGGTGTAAATTTAAAAATACTTCACTGAAATTTCTGGAGTTATTCCACATTGTAATGTGGAATATATGTGTAATATGTAATAATGTCAATAGTTACTCAATTACATCAGCTCCTAAATTGATAGGAAAAAAGGAGTCAATGAAGATATTTTATGTGCACTTGAACCAACAGAACTAACTGGTTTGTAGCTTGCCAGTCTCAAAGCTGCAATGAGCACTTACACTTTATWTAAATCGACTGTCAAAAAACCTACCTGATTCCAGGGGAGCATTAAGAAGATGAGAAAAAGATTTGTAGTTGTATCTCCCCACTTTGTGTAGGTCAGTAAGCAAAGCACTTAACATGGTAAGTAGGTTTAACTTAATTCAAATAGCAGAATTTGAGCAAGCAGCTAATTTCAATGTATAGAGTAAGAGCTAGAAGAGATCAAGTGATCAAGTATCCTTAAACTTTCAACAGGTTGAGCTGGAACTACAGAGTTCTTCAAATGTTAGTATTTATACTAATCAATCACTATGGAAAAAATCCAAATTTTCATACTGAGGTCATCTTCTCACGGAAGGAAAAATACAGTTTGCTTTCCCAAGTCATCCTTCAATTTTATGCTAAATATACAGGAGATTGTCATCTGCCAGTACTTTTAGGAGTCTCAGTTATAAACACGAAAAGTACTACTGTCTCCTTTTGTGCAGTGGCATTCATTAATCACAAAGTGGTTTCTGTTCTTTTTATGTATTATAGAATTTTACTGGTTTTGTTTTACAGAGTTAAATAAAAATACAGAGAATTTATTCAACTTTTTATCCAAGGTCACATAGACAGTCAACGCTCATAAGGGGTCTCTTATGGTTCCCTGATGATTTTTTCAACTCTACAGTTCTTGCGCTTACTCTAACCTCTTGGTTAACCTGTCTAGTCATGAAACGCCTCCCTTAAATTTGCCTCACAGATCATACATTGCCATGATCCATCTTGCATTTCTGGAAATTTGAACATTTTCTGGTTTCCTGATTGTGATCACTTTCCTCCTCCCAAAACTCAACGGCCTGAGGAAGATTACACGGTTCTTCAACAGAAAAAGGGACTTACATGATTAGAAGGGGTTTGGCCCTGATGATAATTTCTTGTTTAGGAAAAAGAAAAAAAAAAAAAAAGGAAATATTTTTCAAGCAGATTACATCCAGAAAGAAATATGATTTGCAATTTTTTCTCTAGTTTCAGAAAAGAGGTGATTTCAATGCAGTGAAACATCAGAAAAAGTTTCATTGAATATACTTCTTATGCAAATACTTTGTTCTTAATGGGCTTGTTGTTTTTCTAAAGATTCTGGCTTTAATATGAAGTTACTGTGTTCCCTTAATTGGCAGCTAAAATTCTATTGTTAATGCTTTTTTTTTTTGAGGGAATGTTGTTGATATTGTTTCTTTCTCTGTGATATATTGCTTGTATATATGGTACCTATTGTACTCCAATTTCTGTGCGCAAGGTTCTGGGTTTTTTTCTTTTCTTTTGAAGGCCTGTGACTGATTGCTAGTTGAGAGCTTGAATACAGACAGGTTCAAGAGAAATGGACTAGAATTTTTGAGCTGGCTATGTTGTTTTGAAAATGAGACACAACAGACAGGAGAAATAAGATAAGACTTTCATATTATCTTGTGGACTTTTCTTTCTTATTTGTTCCTCCTTTCCATTTTTTTCACAGAATAATGTCAACTAAAACTCCAAGCCTGGAAAAGATGTTCTGCATTCTGTAAAATAGCTGTTAAAACACCCGTTACTCCACAGCTTCAATGTCTTCCTCATAAAATGTTCTCACCTGAGAACTGAATGGTTTGTCTGTTCTTCAGACTGGTAGAGAGAGCTTGTGGTGGATCCTGTGGTTGAAGCTGCTGTATCTCCCCATCTCCTTTCCTGTTCTCTTGCCCTTCACCCTTGAGACATCATCAGTAATGAACTTTCTGCAGGCCTAATCTTTCCCTCAGTGGATGTGGCAGTGAAGTTTGTGAAGGATATATTAAAACCAGACTTTTCAGTTTTGACTATCACATTGACAGCAATAAGGTCTATACTTAAAGCKGCTATTCAGCTTTCATCGTAAATTTCTCTTTACTGTTATATGTAACTGCATCAAAAATTCCCTTTAGATTTTGACCCTTTATTGGTCTCATCTCAAATGATTTTTTTTTCTCAATTCCAATAAAAAGTTATCACTGGAATCTTAGTCTTCAAAAATTGGTGGATGAACGTCAGCAAAGCAAACACATCTAGACTCTGGCTCTACGAAGTGCTGAACAATTTTATACACCAACCCAGACCGGTGAAAATAAGAGCAACCTTRCAATATAAGATCATTTCAAGAATATTAACACTGGCCATTGTTGGCTGGAATCCTTCCTGAAATTTCATCAAACCAAGTTTATAACTGGTTACTTTTGACCAAAACACTTTCTCTTCCTTACAGGACCCAAGTGGACTTTCAGCTCTGCCACAGAAATCCGCTAAAATATAAACAAAGTAAATCAGACTGAACTGTTACGAAATTGCTTTTCTTTGACAATTACATTTTGTTACTACTTTGCTTTCTGCTTCTCTATTTCTGTGCACCCAGAAACAGCTTCAGGGCTTCAGATCTCCATGACAAGGGGAGAAGATGTAGTGGTGATAAGGTGATGAATTGCTGAGAAGAGTCAGAAAGCACTAAGAGGAAGGCTTTTTAGTTTTGATCAGCATACAAGGAAAAGGCAAATGAGTATTCATAGGCTGTGGGAATGGGAGGGAAGTGCTAGTGGACAATGCTAATAAAGTTATGTGGTATTATTTCATTTTGAATAAGTGGCCCTCAGAGTCAAAAATCTTGATATCATTACATAGTAAGCGTAGTTAAAGGTTTTGAATATGCGTGGCTTGGCTGATAAAGACTTAAGACAAATATGGTTTATAAGTTTTATTAAAGATACATAAAAATTATTTCAATCATTGAAAATGTAAAGCATTAATAAAATGTTTAAAGGTAAAAGTCCTTATCACCTTTCTCTTCTAGCTACAGGATTTTTTTGTTCGTTTTTTTTGCGGCAATTTCTTTTTGAGGAGAAACCTCCCATTTGACAGCTTTGTGGATGATATTAAGAGGTGGGAATAGCTATCCTTAACAAGTAAAAAGTAGTTGAGAAKGGCTGAGGTTGCTGATAGTTTTATTGATCACTGACTATTTCACTGAGAAAAAAATATGACATGCATGTAAAAATGAAAAGAAAAACCAGAAGATACAGTTTTAGTTTTGCATATTGATTTTTGTTTCCAACCATGTTCCTTTGGAAAGACAATGGAATTATATGGTTTTTATTATGTGTTTAAGAGATACGGCATATTTGGACCAGTTCCAGGCTTTTAGCTACCTTTTCAGTCTCAGGATCACCCTAAGTGTTGAAGAACAGCTCAAGTGGATTTTAACTACAAAGCAAAAAAAAAAAAGAAAAGAAATGATGGGGGAAGGGGAAATGGCAGATAATATGACAGCAGAAAAACAAGTCTTACTGTCCAGGTAAATTTCAGGACTTAGTCATGGCCAGCAAAGTTAACAGGTCACTTGGGGTCTTCTTTCTAAGTTATCACAGGTAATTTTTCAGGATCTCAGTGCTAAAGGGAAAGCGATGCTGTGGTGGTTCCCATGTGATAGCCGTTATTTCAGTAGGGCTCCTCTTTTTAGTTTCCTGTCTCCTTAGCTCTAGTAACAGATAACTAGTTTCCATATTAGATTATCTTTAACCTTTGGCAAARCTGTATTGGTCTTTCTTTTTCCTTGCATCTTCTTCCGTGCATCAGCCATGACTCCTGGATATTTGTGGGTAGGTCAGGATTCTTTTTAGGTTTTATAATTTTGTTGACTTTCTTACAAAAGATTAGTGTTTGGGATTTTTTTTTTAGGTTTTGTGTATTCTTTTTTTAGTTCTGTAGGACAGGGTGGATTGGACTACCATTTTTGTTTATCTAGGAAATCTTAAGATAGTGSTACACAGTGATGCTCTGATGGGATCCTGTGCTGTGGAATTGCTCCCGACATATGGCTGGATCAAAGGCTTACCTGCACTGCTGCAAATGTGATAGGTCTGATGCTTCTGTAGACAAAGTCTCTCAAAGTTAAGTGGGAATTGGGCTGCAGGCTCAGAGGAATTACATTGATAGTTCACATCCCACTTATATCTACTTCAGTGTTCTGCAGCCTCTATCCCATAACATAATTAGGTGAAAACCTACCAAATGAAGCAAAAGGAGGCCTTTGGAAAAGGTGAAAACACAAGTAAGCAGCTCACGTTGGAGCAGTTCGTTCAGCCTGTTTATTGTAGCTCAGGGTCAACCTGGAAAGGGACTAACAAGGGCAAGGTGATGACTAGACGAGCTGTGGGAGGGAGGAAGGCTTGACTTCCAGCACCCTATGCATAAAGTATAGACCTGTTTGTACAACAGGCCCTGAAGAAATGAGAGGAGGCAATGAGAGATGATAAGGGTACTGATGATTTAATTTGTGTTTCCTCAGTTGAGCAGGAAGAACCAAATTTCAACTATTTGAATGATGATTTTCTTCAGGAAAATACTGCAAGGAGGCATTTCAGTGTTATTTACCCCTTGATTAGCTCTACAGTCTTATTCACTCTGTGCTTTCATGTCTAATGACTAGTTTGCATTAATATGAAAAGAGTTGAACCCCCCTCCTTCCAGAGTAACTTAGAAGAAGAAATAGTTCATACCCAGACATGGTGGAACACATCTGGGTAGAAGTCTCTTATTATCACAAAGGAAACTGAATGCATAGTACAGCATGAATACTTTATTTATCAAAGGAAACTGATTTCAGTCGGAACCGGTGACCTGAGTATTGTCAGACAGCATGGTATTTTATTCCCAGTGTATTTAAATGTCATTACACCACTGATTGCTATATACTGCATTTTGCATCCTTTTCTTAACGGTTGCTAGCTCTTAATAGTTGCTACCTCTTAATAGTTGCTCTAACTCCAGTTGGGAAGCTATCTATGTGGTGGTGGCTCAACGTTGGCTGTGCATATGTATGTTGGCACTTCATTTATAGGAAACAATGCAGRGTAATAGATTATCTGAATTCAGGGAATCAGGGATTGTGTTCTGCTCAACCACTTAGTACATAAGTAAAGAATTGAAGTTATTTTCAAATCACTAAGGGCTTGCTTGATTTTTCTCCTTTAGCTGCATAAATAAAAATCTGTCACAAGAGTTTGATAACATGATCTCTATAACACAAACTATCACAGAGGAAAACCTATTTCTTCTGCACAACTAAAACCAAATAATCTTCATGTTAAACATTTTTTTGATGAATATGATGATATTTGTTGGCAGAAAGAATAAGAGGATGTTCTAGGGCATAAAGTAATGAAATTATCATTGTGAGTGTTATTAAGGGAGAGAATTCATGAGACCCTCTTTAGACCTTTTGATCTACCTACCTAGTAATGTYCAGGACAGCATAGAAAAAGTATAATGTTGGAACAGTTATTGTTTACTTGAAAGGTTAAAGATCATCAAAGTTCAGGAGTGGGAGTCAAGGAGAGAAAAGGAGGCACACAGGAGCAGCAAACGGAGTGGAAGGTGAGCCTGGTCTTTTGACACTTCTGGCTACTGCAGGAAGAATCTAATTGCAGCATTGCTGCAAAACCAATTGAAAATAAATGAGGAAATGTAACTGGCCTTTGAAATAAACCTGACAGTTCCCTGACGGTAAAGCAAAGCAACTGCAAAAGACTGCCCTGGCCCTAATTTTAAGGCTATAGGAAGAGAAGAACAGACAGTGAAAAAAGATGGGAAAAAGTTGTATCAGAAAGGCTAAACCTAGTAAAAACACTGCTTGTATTTTATCTGAGGATGGAGAGAATGTCCTCTTTATACCTGTTCCCTTATTAATTTTGTTCCGAGATCTATATTCATCTCAGCTACCATTGCTCATGTAATGTAGGTTTCCAAGGCAGGAACTGTTTCTGTAGTCATTAGCTAGTTCAGACCGTAGTCTGAAATCTCTGGGTGTCTGTCTTCTGCTTCTCCATAACTGCCTAAAATTAGTCCATGGATGAGACTGGACTTATAGATATATATATATATAAATGAAAATGGCTACACTAAGCAGCTCTGAAAAGTAGCTGGTTTAAGATCAGGCAGGGGGATAAAAACTCCCATTCCTGATCTAAGGCAGCAGGTCGAACAATCCTGTGGTTTTTTAGTGCACTTTCAGTTGAAATGKGGCTGAACTTGTCTTAGAAAATAAAGTTAACACTTGACAAGTCAATGGTAACTTGACCATCTTTACTATGCTGACCGATATCTCTCCGACACAGTAGGGMTCCAGTCCACAGTTTGTATACTGTCACTCATCCTATCCCAAATAGAGAACATCAAGTTTATATGCCTTTTTTTTTTTTTATACATGTAGAGTCAGAGAGAGAGAAATTATATGAGACTGTCACTATAGAGAAAAACACAGTAACTTTGTCAGCGGCTAGAGAAATGACATTGTCAAGTGACAAAGGCATACATCAAAATAAAAAATGTAGTGTTTTGCTCATTACCTGGTGGGTAGCATGTATGCTGCTTTGTTAACTTTCCTCACACGATAGTGTGCTGGGYGATTTCTCAGCACCCTGTTGAGCACAAACAATCCTGCTTAAACCAATAAGCCTGGTCAGCACCTGTTACCCTCCACCCTGTCCCAGCTGCTTTATGATTTATGTGAAACAAAGAAAGCAAGAAAATAGGTTGAATCAGTGACTTGGGAAACCAAKGACGAGTCCAATCTCAATATGAATAAAAGCATCAGGCTAAGTCTAACTCCCAGAAATGAAAGATACTCACTTGTTTCAATTGTAGCCTATTAATAGTATGTGCAAGGTGAAAAGAAACACAGTTGTTTCTGTCGTCTTCTCTTCCTTACTGGTTATCCCAAGATTTCCATAAAATTGGTAATGCTTAATCTCAAGGATTGGTGATATTCTTAGTTAACTTCATCTGAAATACTTCAACAGCCTTTTTTTTTTTTTTTTTAATTATGCCTATTTTTTGTCCTCGTTCAGAGATTCGGTAGTTGACATACAGCAGCAGATTTTCTGTGAGCCGGATGATATGTCATATCAGAGGAATCCCATGTTTGCTCAGTTTATCAGCGACGACCAGCTACACAAATGGATAAATAATTCATAGATCTCCTTCTTAGCCAAAGAAATAATATGAAAACTTGATTGCAATACAAAATATATATAGCAGATATGTACTACCAGGTACAATTGTAAATACTTCATTCAAACATTAACAAATGAATATTYGTTTATTAGCCATCTTCATCACAGGCTCCATCTCTATTTCCTCTAAGACTGAAATCTACCTGGACACACTMTCTGATAAAATTTGCACTTTCAGGCCCTTTTAGAAGTCAAAATGCTTTTCTCACTGATGAACAGGAGAGGGCTTGAAGGGTCACAGGCAAGTTCCTTGTTAACAAACCTAACCTTTAGCCCCCTAGAAAGAGAACTGCAACTTTCAACTTTTTTGTTGTTTGGGGTTTTTTTTTCTGTTTTAAACCAGGCGAAGTTAATTCTTTTTTTAACTTCCTTTCATTGGGTAGTTAGCCCTGAAAAGATAAATTATTATGAAAGAAACAGGCAGCAGGGCTCCACACCTGGGAASGACCTGTGGTAGAAGACTGCGAAGCGTCTCCTTCCACAACATGACCCGGCTAGGACAACGATGTAGTGCACACTTTCCATGTTCACGAGGGTTAGCATCCATAAGTGGACAACRAATGCAAACGCTGTGTTCAGGTCTGGCACTGGCACCGGCACTGGCACGGGAGGGGTTGCAGTGGAGTAGCCTTTCACTCCTTACCAGACTATACTCACAGCTCATCTCTGTACCACGTTTCTGGACTGAAACTGAGGACAAGAGGAGTCAACGCTTTTAAATCATCCTGGGGATGATTCTCTTGCTGCAGGCAGTCGTGCTGTCTGACATTATCCCTACACTGCTCCGGCTTCAGAGAGATAGTGGCRAAGACCTTTGGTCTCCCTCATCAGAAGGAAGTCGATGTCCTGTAATGATCATTGAGTGATTGCTCTTATATGCCACTACCAAATAGGGATGACCTTCAAGAGACATAGGAGGCCTCCTTTGCCCCTGGAAGCCCATGAGCTTCCTTCCTCAGTGAGGTCCAAACCCTTCACTGAGGAAGGCTGGTGTCAGAGATACATGCTAGATAAGAAACTCTGAAGGCAGAGACGTGTAAAAATTCAGAAAAAAAGACTATTTCACATCCGGACAATTCTTCTTTATTTAGTACTGCCTTCTTTTACATTGCCAGCTGAAGTAGAAAGTATTGAAAAGAGTGTGTGATCATTTCTCCATACCTCTAGCCATCACTGCTTGTTTTTGCTTTGTTATTCAATCTCTGCAACGTTGTGAGCACTCTCTAGAGTCTGTTCTCACTTTCAGTCTTTCTTTTTTCTTTCTCCTCCAAAACAGCAACACTTTGAGAGCATGGGCAGATGTTAAGTTGCAGCAGACGTTGCAGTAAAAGTCCTCAGAAGCATAGTCATTGAAAACATAGGTATTATGCTCTTCTTCCACACCAACAAATGTGGCTGGAGAGCAACAGGGCTCCAAGAGCTAGGAACAGGCCTCTTCTTCCATTAAATCTGCCATCTAGAACTCACAGGTGGACTGAATGGGCTGGTAGGGTAGGAAGASCTGGTCTGTTTAAAGTGCACATAAGCTTTTCAAGAACTTCGKCCCACTTTCTTTCCTTATTTAGAGGAAACATTCAATGAATTGTTTCAACTTTCTCTTGGTGTTTTGGAGGCAAAGTTAGGTTGAATAGTGTAGAGCTAGGAAATCTAAATTTAATCTTTGAATTTTGGGCTCTTTGCAGCATTTGGATATAGGTCAGTTTCCTGCAAACAGTGGGACCCGGGGCTTTTCTGGAAYGGGGAACAGCCAATGTCCTTATGGATTAATATGGTGTCAGATGGATTTCTTCGCTTGTTGTATGATGAAGTATATGGATTTCAAAAATAAAATGGATCCTAAGAAAGATCCAAGCAAGGTTACTATGAATTATTCTCAACACTGCACGTAATTAAATGACTGTTGTACAGAGCTGAAGAGTGTGTTTGATTATTCTTTCTAGTGTTAATATTGAGTCCTGTTGCTTAAATCAGTCTGATTTGTCTGCTCATTTGTTCGGGTATCCCAGTAAAATCCCTTTAGCCTGATTTGTCTGTTAAAAAAAGTAATCTGAGAAAGCCAAACAAAACCCCTAAACTGCCTGTAAGCAGTATTTTCTCATCAGTCGGAATTTCTGAGCATATAGCTTTCCTACTTGTCTATATAGAAAAAAATACCAGCTAGCTCYGTGATTGTGATTCAGCAGCAATGTGGGTTATACATGTGGGAAAGCTGGAGCCTTGGTCCCTTAATGAATCCACCATGTTTTTGCCTCCTTTTGCTCACACCTCTTTTTTCTTTTCTTTTTTTTTTCTTGAAGAAACATGGAATTTTCAAATCCATAAAGAGCACATGGATTATCGGAGATGGGGGTAAAAGCAGATTCACTCATTTCTGGGAAAATTTTCGGGAGTACAGTTTACCTGAGATGTAGATTTTGCACATAAAAGTATACATATTTTCTTGCTCTATTTATTTTTTTGGATTCTGTTGTGATTAGTTTCCATTTTATTGTCTTTCTCATTTAGACCCCACTGATATAGCTGTTACCCAGGCTGGAAGGCTATGAGGACTGCAGTCACCTTCCTTGGTGCTCCTGTCAGCAGCAGTTAAAAGACCCAAATGTTATTTTTTCAGATGCGATCCTCACATAATTGTACTCCTGGCTCTGTTATATCTGCTCGTAGGGAAAAATTTATTGTACAGTTGTATACTGTATAACTTGTATAATGTGAAATAAACTTCCCATTATCCAAGAGCAGTGAAACAAGTGTGCTATTGTCTATAGGTGTTTATAAAAGCTAAGGTATTATATGATT
The DNA here is from genome assembly GCA_030449065.1 of Oceanodroma leucorhoa. NCBI lineage: Eukaryota > Metazoa > Chordata > Aves > Procellariiformes > Oceanodroma > Oceanodroma leucorhoa. The sequence goes on along the minus strand of JASVER010000072.1, from coordinate 361,332 downwards.
TACTATTTTTTTCAAATATATAGTTGAGAACACCAGAAGCTGAGCAAAAACTTGTACTTTAGTCACTTATAAGACTCTGGTCAGGAAATGCCCATGATCATATGTCRTAAGAGATAGCTATAGCAGGCACAAGCAGCTTTGAATCATTTGAGCTATAAACCTTTTACATAAAATTCATCCCRTCATGTTTCTATGTTTTTCTGTATTCATTGTAGAATAAAACCAAATTATATCGCTTTTGCAAGTCAGATGAAGATATTCTACTTTGTAGACATTTTGGCCTATTTCTGCCTGATGATATTTACCTTTATATCYCATTCCCATTGCTCCAGTAGTTAATCCCATAAAATCAATAGCTTCTTCTGCATAAAATATAAACACCATCAAGCTATTCCGAGCTATTTCTAATATATGAAGAAGAATATTTGTGGGGTTGGGAAAAGATTAAGGAGAAAGATTGTATGGGGTGAATAGGAAAAGCCCCACCCACCACCCCATTCGCTGCTAGTCCTTGTTCCTGACCTATAATAAAAATGAAACTCTCCTTAAAACTTTTAAGTACGTGATTGTGAGAATTGACCTGTGACTATTTTGACAATTAACAGCTATCCACTGGAATATTTATGCTGGAAAACTTGCACAGTCATTTTATGATTTTTGAGCCATGCTCTTTGGCTGGTATCTTGAAATGAGCCAAATACATGGTATTTCATGTTATGCTCTTCATCACTGCTCTGTTTGCATTACTAAAAATCTTTGCACAGATGGGCAGAGGCAGTGCTGTCAGAAAATTTTCAGTTGCAAATTCTCTGCTAAATCCAAGCTTTTTCTCCCTCCAATTGTTTAAAAATAAAACAAAACAAAGTGCATAATATGCCTACTTCTGGTTATCTTTTTTACTAACTTACAGCAAAAATGTATTGCCTAACTTTCTATTTCTTTTTATTCCTCCAGAAGAAAGACTATTATGAAGAATAAGGATTACTTGGTTTATTTAATACTAATGCTTTCCTGGTTTTAGCCATTATTTTTCTTTCCTTTTTTTTTTTTTTTTATCCCCCCACTGTTAGCTTTTTTCTAGTATGGTTTCACATTACCAGGAATAGAGGAACTGAATGATATCAAATAAGATCAAAGCCCTTCATCCTTCACTTCATCTACAAGGCAATCTGAATCTACCCTGAATTTTTGAAGACTTTAACTAACTGTTTTCTATCCCTCACGTTCAGCAGAAAAATCTGATGCTTGTCATATCGGCAAATAAAAAAAATGGGAAACCCACAGTCTGCTGAGTTGGAAAAGAGCAGTAGTAGATTATCTCTTAATAGCGTATGGACATGGAGCAAGATTCCCTCCTTTTTCACTTCTCTTCCATTTGTATTAAGGCTGTAATAGTGTAAATCACATCATATATGCAAATGCAAACGCAGAATTTGTTCTATTATGCAAACATTTGCACTCTCTGAAAATGTTCAAATCCACTTTGTTGTGAATTTGGAATAGTTGTATAACTAAAATTATGTAGTATGAAATATGGTAAGTCTGGTCATTATTCACTATGTACTATGTGCTAATCTCCTGTTTAAACAGGTTCATTCATCCAATATGGGAGGGGGAGTAATAGGATATGACCTTGGTGACTTCTAATAATCTATGAATTCAAAATAACTAGCTCATATGCATCTTATAATATGAAATACATTTGAATAAATAATATCTTCAGTTTTCCTGAATGAGAAACGTATTTGTAGAAGCGACTCTTCTCCCTTTTCATTCAGGTTGTTGAGTCGTAGTCTCTACATGACCTCTACCTGCTCCTGAAACAAAGCCATCAACTTCTGTCCCCTGAAGAGTTCTCCTGTGTTACTTCTTCATCAAAACCACCTCAGTGTTGTTGTGTACATCAACCAATAGGTTTAACTAAGAAGATCTTGTAGGAACAATAGTATTTAAAATAAAGCCACGTTGCAAGATTATCACCTCAGTGAAAGAGTAGACCCATTGCCTGCTCCGGGATTTTCCTCTGCAAAAGATGGCAGGTGAATGAGGTGTCAGGGAACGTACCTGGAATCAACTGAAAGGTGCCAGGGATTTTTCTGTCCCTAGGGTGGCTCGGAGTCAGGAGGTGACAGGCAAATTACATCAACTTTTGCTTTCTTGCTCTCTGGAAATGAAATCTCTGGACATACTTTTCTAATGGAAATATCTTCTTAATATTTTGAGATGTTTATTTAATTCACTCGTTACTGGTCAGGCTAATAATTTTGTCTGTATCTTTACCTGTAGCAAACTATATGTTATATATAAATGCAAACACACACATGCACGCACAGACGCACACATATATTTATAGACATACATATACACATATTTATATGTCTATTCTGCAAACACATTATGTATAGTTAGGTATAAATATAGCTACAAACAACATTAGTATATATAAATATGTGTAAGCTGTCATTAAATCTGATTATGATTTCTTACTTGCAGAAAGAGTATGTATGAAATGGTTTTTATGTTGCTTTTTTGAAGACTTGCTGCTAATACATTGGTATTTGGTGCTCACATATTTTAATATGCTGCATGCCTGAATGACAGATGATTATCTGACAAAGGAAATCTGGTGTTAAACAAAATGAGCTAGTACTACATTTAAAAACCCCAACTCTAACAGAACAACAGTTTAGTATATGTGTTGTATTTTAAAAATTTAATAGCTGCCTATTGCCGGTATTGTCTTTGTCCGTGTTGACAACAAAAGGATAAATACAGTGCATACAGTAGGTCCCTCTGGTTATACCATGAACATGACACATGTCATCCTATGATAAATTGGCTCTGTGTCTGTTCAATTTCAAATCCAAAGCTCTGGAGGCAGAGGTGTTAGGAAGCAGGCATAATTCTGGCGAGCAGAGGCCTCAGATGCACAGAATTAGTGTGCATGGAACAGATAACAGAAAGCGAGAGGGAGACTGAGAGGAAGTTTGCACAGGTTTGTCAACTTCCTGCGGTTTAGGTAGTATTGGCAGATGTTAGGTGTAAAAAAAACATCTGTAAGCATGATAATGAATGTTACCAGAATTTGAAGTGACAACTGTATCGAGCACAAATGCTGTCTTGTTTCTTCATTTGCATACCAATTAAATAAAAGACCCAAATATTAGGTTCCAGAATTTGTTTGACAAATAATCTGTGGGGCTTACTCAGTACATCTGGGTCAGACATGTTGGCTGTGTGACAGATGCAGTGTTAAAAGAAGATTTTAACACGGAAAAAATGTATTCAGATTTTTACTAAGTACTGTACTTAAAGCAGAGATTAGAAAAGAGTCTAGTTCAGAAATTGCTTTAAACATAGTAGTATCTATCTCTCTCTAGGCATTTTATTGTGCATTACTGTCAGGTCTGGTATGCGAGACATCTTCCTCACCAAACTCTGAAGAAAGGAGTAAGGAAAAATAGTGCTGTTSTGTACCATTACATTATGCAGCTATCTTATTCCCTGGGTAAATACATATTTTTTGTCGGACTACTCAAAGAGTAAGAGACTACTTGATGYGAGTAGGGATGGCAGAATCAAGCATTACATCCTTAAGCATTTATGCAGAATTTTACATTTTTCATGCTGCTCTGAAATATTTAACAAGTAGTTCTTGTCTGGTGAAGGTTCAGGTCAGTTCTTCTTTTAGTAAAACAAATTCACTTGACCCTGATTTTAAACAAAACTTGAGCCAAAGGGTAGATGTTCTCTTGGCCAAATGTTTCTCTGATAAACTGAACCTATAGGCCTTGCTAATATGTATGTCTTTTTAACAACTTCTGGGGTATGCCACCCATGTGGCAATTCATTTTGCACTCTTCCATAGAATCATAGAATCTTTTAGGTTGGAAAAGACCTTTAAGATCATTGAGTCCAACCATTAACCTAACACTGCCAAGTCCACCACTAAACCATGTCCCTAAGCACCACAACTACATGTCTTTTAAATACCTCCAGGGATGGTGACTCAATCACTTCTCTGGGCAGCCTGTTCCAATGCTTGACAACCCTTTTGGTGAAGAAATTTTTCGTAATATCCAATCTAAACCTCCCCTGGYGCAACTTGAGGCCATTTCCTCTTGTCCTATTATTTGTTACTTTGGAGAAGAGACCAACATCCTCCTTTCAGGCAGTTGTAGAGAGCGATAAGTTCTCCCCTCAGCCTCCTTTTCTCCARGCTAAACAATCCCAGCTCCTTCAGCCACTCCTCATAAGACTTGTTCTCCAGACCCTTCACCAGCTTCGTCGCCCTTCTCTGGACACGCTCCAGCACCTCAATGTCCTTCTTGTAGTGAGGGGCCCAAAACTGAACACAGGATTCGAGGTGCGGCCTCACCAGTGCCGAGTACAGGGGCACCATCACCTCCCTRCTCCTGCTGGCCACACTATTCCTGACACAGGCCAGGATGCCGTTGGCCTTCTTGGCCACCTGGGCACACTGCCGGCTCATGTTCAGCCGGCTGTTGACCAGCACCCCCAGGTYCTTTTCCGCCGGGCAGCTTTCCAGCCACTCTTCCCCAAGCCTGGAGTGTTGCCTGGGGTTGTTGTGACCCAAGTGCAGGACCCGGCACTTGATCTTGTTGAATTGGTCTTGGCCCATCGATCCAGCCTGTCCAGATCCCTCTGCAGAGCCTTCCTACCCTCAGGCAGATCAACACTCCTGCCCAACTTGGTGTCATCTGTAAACTTACTGAGGGAGCACTCAATGCCTTCATTCAGATCATTGGTGAAGATATTAAACAGAACTGGCCCCAACACTGAGCCCTGGGGAACCCCACTTGTGACTGGCTGCCAACTGGATTTAACTCCATTCACCACAACTCTTTGGGCCCGGCCATCCAGCCAGTTTTTTACCCAGTGATGAGTATGCCCATCCAAGCCATGAGCAGCCAGTTTCTCCAGGAGAATGTTATCGAAAACAGTGTCAAAGGCTTTGCTAAAGTCTAGGTAGACAACATCCACAGCCTTTTCCTTATACACTTGTCACAGAAGGAGATCGGGTTAGTCAAGCAGGGCCTGCCTTTCATAAACCCATGCTGACTGGGGCTGATCACCTGGTTGTCCTGTACATGCCACATGATGGCACTCAAGATGATCTGCTCCATAACCTTCCCCGGCACCAAGGTCAGACTGACAGGCCTGTAGTTCCCTGGATCCTCTCTCTGGTGCTTCTTGTAGATGGGTGTCACATTTGCTAACTTCCAGTCAACTGGGACCTCCCYGGTTAGCCAGAACTGCTGATAAATGATGGAAAGTGGCTTGGTGAGCACTTCCACCAGCTCCCTCAGTACCCTTGGGTGGATCCCATCTGGTCCCATAGACTTGTGTGTGTCTAAGTGGTGTAGCAGGTCGCTAACCATTTCCCCTTGGATTATGGGAGCTTCATTTTGCTTCCCATCCCTGTCTTCCAGCTCAAGGGGCTGGGTACACGGAGAAGAACTCGTCTTACTCTAAAAGCCTGAGGTGAAGAAGGCATTAGGTACCTCAGCCTTTCCTCACCCTTTGTCACTATGTTTCCCCCTACATCCAATAAAGGATGGAGATTCTCCTTAGCCCTCATTTGTTGCTAATGTCTTTATAAAAACATTTTTTATTGTCTTTTACGGCACTAGCCAGATTAAGTTCTAGTTGGGCTTTGGCCCTTCTAATTTTTTCCCTGCATAACCTCACAACATCTTTGTAGTCCTCCTGAGTTGCCTRCCCCTTCTTCCAAAGGTCATAAACTCTCCTTTTTTTCCTGAGTTCCAGCCAAAGCTCTCTGTTCAGCCAGGCCAGTCTTCTTCCCCACTGGCTCATCTTTCAGCACATGGGGACAGCCTGCTCCTGCACCTCAAAGATTTCCTTCTTGAAGAATGCYCAGCCTCCCTGGACTCCTTTGCCCTTCAGGACTGCCTCCCAATGGACTCTGTCAACCAGTCTGCTAAACAGGCCAAAGTCTACCCTCCAGAAGTCCAAGGTAGCAGTTCTGTTGACCCCCTCTTTACTTCTCCAAGAATTGAAAACTCTATCATTTCTTGATCGCTATGCCCAAGACAGCCTCCAACCACCACATCACCCACAAGTCCTTCTCTTCGCAAACAACAGGTCCGGTGGGGCACCTCCCGTGGTAGGCTCCCTCACCAGCTGTGTCAGGAAGTTATCTTCCACACACTCCAGGAACCTCCTAGACTGTTTACTCTCTGCTGTATTGTATTTCCAGCAGACATCTGGTAAGTTGAAGTCCCCCACGAGAACAAGGGCTAGCGATTGTGAGACTTCTGCCAGCTGCTTATAGAATATCTCATCTGCCTCTTCATCCTGATTGGGTGGTCTATAACACACTCCCACCATTACATCTGCCTTGTTTGACTTCCCCTGATTCTTACCCATAAACATTCAACCCTATTGTCACCATCATTAAGCTGTAGACAATCAAACACTCCCTAACATACAGGGCTACCCCACCACCTCTYCTTCCTTGCYTAACYCTTCTGAAGAGTTTATAGCCATCCATTGCAGCACTCCAGTTGTGCAAGTCATCCCACCATGTTTCCGTGATGATGATAGTTTTCCTGCTGCACAATGGCTTCCAGCTCCTCCTGTTTGTTGCCCATCTTGCRTGCTTTGGTGTAGATGCACTTYGGTTGGGCTATTGATCCCRCCACCTTTTTTGGGGGAGAAGCCCTAATTCCTATGTGACCATTCTCAGGCRCTTCYGTGTTTTCTAACACACCCRTAACGCTTGTGTCTTTGCTGCCGCGTGGATCTCCATACYCYACCTCCACTGAGACACCAGATCGAAGGACCTCRTTAGCACACCGTCCCTTAAACACTGGTGTGCCACCCCCAGGCTTCTCTCTAGCAAGCCTGGTTTTATCCCTTTGCCCCTTCAAATCTGGTTTAAAGCTCYTTCAGTGAGCCCTGCTAACTCCTGTSCACAGRTCCTTTTCCCCCTTTGAGACAGGTGTACCCCRTCTGTTGCCAACAGGCCTGGTGTCATGTAGACCGACCCATGATCAAAAAACCCTAAATTCTGCTGGTGACACCAGGCTCGGAGTCAGGTATTGATCTGATGACTCTTCCTGTTTCTTCCCTCATCATTCCCTGTGACTGGAAGGATAGAGGRGAACACTACTTGTGCTTCTGATCCCTTAACCAGTTKTCCCAAGGCCCTGAAGTCTCTCTCTTGATTGCACTTGAACTTCTTGTTGCAACTTCATTGCTGCCTACCTGAAAAATCAATAACGGATAGTAATCTGAGGCTCGTACCAGGGTAGGAAGCTTTCTCTWCACATCTTTAACCCAGGCCCCAGGGAGGCAGCAGACTTCCYTAAGAAGTGGGTCTGGTCTACATATTTGGCCTTCTCTTCCCTTCAGAAGGGAGTCTCCTATGACAATGACCCGTCTTTTTTTTTTTTTACGGAAGCAGTTTTAACACAGGGCAACTTAACCTTGGCGAAACCTCCAAGCTAGATGAACCATCATCCTCATCATTGTTGGGTTCCACTTGCAGAGCCTCACACTTACTATGCAAGGGCACCTGGGGAGSTGGGGTAGTCACAGAGGGGACACGCCTGCTGCACCAGGCAGGAACTTGTTGCCRTTGACCCCTGTCCCTTAAGTCACTGTGTTCAGTCAAGAGGAGAGAGGATAGGGAATCCTCCATAYCATGCATGCTGTCTGCCTGYTRGGCCTGTCGTTAGCGCTTCCCAGGGGCTTCTTTTATACGTTGTAGAGGGGTTTGGCTGGCATTGCTCCTGGCCYCCACCCAGRTCTYGTCAGCTGCTGTCACGCGAGCTGCGGGCTCCCGGCATCTCTCTCGGCTCCCCTCAGGTTCCCCTGGTTCAGGAAACCCGTGCTGCATTTTTCAGCAGTGAACACTGGATTTCACCTTCTACTGCGCCAGTCACTTGCTGTAATTTTTCATGAAATCCATCTCTTCTTACCACTCTTCCCAAGTTTCTAAAAACTTGAGGGTCCTAAGATGCTACGCCTTGCGTAATATTAAACCACTAGACTGAGCATCTGTGCCAGTGTTTGGAGATGCATATGATTAAGATTTGCATAGGCATGGATCCTAGCAAAGTACCTGGAAGAATTCCCATTGAAACACCCACTGTGTGTACACTCTTGTACAGAAAGGCCCACAAACCAGGCAAAATTGTCCGTCTTCCTATTGACTGCTTGCACAAGGGCCATGGGGTTGATGTAGTGCAACCCTGCTGATATTCTGAGGAACAGGGCCATGTGTGGCACTTCAGGGGTAAGCAAGCAACAACACAGAATTAAAATCAATATAAAAATTTGAGAGATAAAATGTTGTTAAATGTAAGGAAGTTATGTATTAAGGAATTTATTATATCTCTTTTTTTTTTTCATTTGTTCCTTGTTTTTTATCAAGGAAATGAATTTACACAGGGTAAATGTAGTATTTAAATATTTAAAATTTTAATGAAGAAAATCCTCTTGAATGCACCTGTACRTACTGGATATGTCTGAGTCCATTTGGAATGAGAAAGTAGGCCAAGAAATAACGTGTTTAAAGGAGTTAAACTACTCACTCACATAGAACTAAAGTTTTCTAACCCCTTCGGCAAATGGTGAACTCCTTGTGAAAATCCAGGCAGACAGAACCCAAGCCATTAACAACACATAAATGTGCAGTTTTCTAAATTTCAGAGTTTCGGAACTGGGGGAAGTCGAATTCCCACTTATGAAAAAGTAAGAATGGGGAAAAAAAGTATTTTATATACTAAAATGGTGACTTTTATAGCATATAAAATCTTTAAAAATAAAGTGAATAAAACCAGAGCGCTGTAGGTTATGCTGCTATGTGGAAGCAAAAAGACACATGGTTAGTTTTGAACCAGCAAGTGTTTCATACTGCAACCAAGGGATGCATTTTGCAGGGATGAAATTGAGCAAAGGAAAATTTAGTCTTATTACCAGGAAAATGTATCTAATAGTGAGATCTATTAGAATTGTGGAATAGTCTCTAGAGAAAAGTGATGGAAGYCCCATAGTTTGAGTCTTCGAAAACCGATCTAGGGAAAGGTTTTCTTGCTGGGAAAAACTTTGTATTGGCTGCAGAAGGCATGGTGTCACCTAATGGAACATTTCTGCCTCTGACACCTTCTGTACTCTGATTTATTATTAGCACACTTAGAGTGTTTCATAGAAATCTGAAAAAGAAGACAGGATCCTGATGTCTTGATGCTTTTCATCACGCAACAAAAACAAACAAGTTCTGAAATGCTCTGTTGTGTCTTAGTATCATTRCTAAGTGTTTTTTTCATGTCCATGCAGTTTCAGTAGACCAAGGTTACTTTATGCCTTCAATATCTTTAAATATTTTTCTTTTTTTTCTTTAATTCTTCTTGGCTTTTTGTTTGCATGGTTGTTGATTTCCAACATCATGAAGTCATGTATAAGCTGAGAGGATTACTTGCATGGGAAGAGGTAGAAGAACTTTATAAATAATTGTTCGAGCTTTAAAAGAAAGTTCCTCAGACAGTAACTTGTGGTTTTTGTTCACCTTTTACGAAAAGGCATGTAATGTAATTGTTCATTTAAACGCCAAATCTAGATGTGTCATTGGATATTAGCAAAAACCAGCAAATGTTAAGTTTGCATGCTTTAGTATTCACAGTAAACAGCATACATTTCTCCAATGGAATTTCAAAATCCTCCTGAATGAATAATAACAAAGTGCAACTACTCTCTAGCTTTTCAAGCGATTCCTATTAAATAATATGCTGGATGCCTGGCATTTCTGCTGGAAGCACATCCTTAATCTCTGCTTAGAGTCACAGAGTCCTTATTTGGAGCAGCAGGTGTGAACCACCAAGGGGAGCAAAGGTTCCTCACAGGGAGGTAACATGAAACAAATATGGATACAGCTTGTTATTCCCTAACTTTTCCTGGCAAAAGTATCTTCTTTATAATTTACAGTTGTTTCATAAACTCTTTTATAAGGTTAAGTTCAGTTCTGTCTTACACAGTTTTAATTGTCAAGAATAAAGCTAATAATTACTATGTTCCAATCATCAACAACGATCTGACAACTATTAAGTTGTAATATGAAATGTTAAATATAAGGCACTGATACTTACTAAGAGATTTCTAGGCCCCAATTGACTCAGAATATATCTTAAACAGAAATATGGGAGTGAATAAATACCACTGATGGTGGTGCACAAAGGAACAGAGAATTGGCTGACAACAAGTCTGCATTTACCTAGTTTCACCATCATGTATGGTATGAAGATAAAGTTGCTTTTCATTACTAAAACCTGTTCACTCATAGTGAGTCRAAGAATTGCCTTTCAGTCATGAACAATGCCCAGGTTTCAGCTGGATTTTTGTAAAAATTAGTTTGAAAAATGTCCCTTTAGTGGAAAAGATTTTTACATTTATTTTTATATTTAACTTACTTTTCGTTATTCCAGTGTCAAAGGTTAGAGTTTGTCCAAGAAAATACAGCATGCCAATAGCTTTGTTCTCATGCATGTATCATGATTGCTCCTCTATTGAAACCTTCTCATTTGAAGGTCTTATGAGAACTTATACAACTGGAAGCATTGTGGTGACAGTCATTGGCTGTGTTTCAGTTCATCTTCAGATTTACTGGATAAATGCACGAAGGTCACGCAGATGTCTACATAGCATGAATTCCCTGCAGTATGAAAAGATTTTAAATCTATGTTCTAGCAAAATTTTATCTCTTTTTCTGCATTTCCTTTTTTTCTTGTTTTCCCTTTCATTTTCAAAATGAATTGCACAATGAACGTCAACGCAGAGCAGAGTTTAGAAATTAATTTTACAGTTAAGCAATATAAATTTCTTAGTCCTGGTTTGAAGGTGAATCACACAATTAGGTTATTCTAGAAAATTATCAATGCACTAAAACCACTCCACAATTATGAATGGATTTTATTTCATTTTTAAGCTTAGTCTGAACTTATTTTTGTGGATAACACCAAATCTAAAATTATTTTGYTCTCCTACACAATTTGTTTATATTACATGGATAATGTTCCTGAGAAATGGATTGATTAATTATTGCAATGCAAATGTGTCTAGGTTAACTCTGTAAATGTTGACTTTCCTGTCAATGGAGCTGGCCAGTCTCCCTCTTGTCTGATGGAGGGAAGGAGAAAGATGGGGTATGATTATRTTTAGTCAGATTTATTTTTTTTTTAAWTCCTGCTATGTCAGTGTACTTATCAATTGTTGGAATAAAATTTCTGGGTACTTTTCAAACTACTTGGAGGATATGAAGATACAGAATATGAAGRTACCTGGTCTGTTTGAAAACAATTTGAGAAAAGTCCACTGCTGGCAAAAAGCCTTGAGGTCCAGAGAAGGCTGCTGTCATGAAATTGCTAGAAACAGCACCTCTCTTGGTAAAATTATGGCTCTCAAAGYGGAGTGGCATTTCATGACGTAGGTAGGAATTTATTGCACAGACAATTTGGAGGAGTATGGGCCTGTGGTTTGATTTGATCCTGTCTCAGCTATCTAGACAATGTAAAAAAATTGTAATTTCTATATGGTATCAGATAGCTCCTGCTGTGCTGAGTCAGAAGACTCTGCTATGCAACATATGTGTGGGATTCTGTCTTCAATCTGTTCACTTTTTGCACTGGATTACACCACGATAATCCCAAAGCTGCTATACGGTTTCTAACAGAAAAATCAGTGGCCAATATGGCTAATGGGGATGACAAAACCAAGGCTGAAGAAGGGGAGGATGTGACTCAGGTGCTGAAAGGAAGAGCTTAAGAGCAAACTCGATGTGCCTGGGGAGCTGCTGGCAAAGGATCTTACAAGATTCTCAGACCCTGCGAAGTGTGAACGATGCAGAGCCCGATTTGGCAACGTGCTTCACGTAGTCTGTTCTTCCATGGGCGGGAGCCTCCCTGGCACGGCTGAATTATAATGCTGTTAGACTTGCACATCTCGTGGATATCTGTGCGATGTGCCACCAAACCGTCAGGGTAGCTGCACTGAGGTTGTGGTATAGAATGCATTACTTTCTGTAACAGGAAGAAATTTGTCCACTTGAAATATTTTCTGTAGCTCAGTTTGCTTTGCAGTTCCAAGGACGTCTTGCAGCGCGTGTTCGTACTTTAGGCAGTTAGTTTTTCATTCTTTAATTAAGGTCTCATAGGTATCCTGATGAAACATCCCATGCCATCACTTAAAAGATTCCTTTTGGCATCAGGTAGTGTAAATCTGGGCTTAAAAACACTTTAGGTTTATCCTCGTATACATCAATACAATTTAACACCTTTCTAATTATTAGTTCCCTGGTCACAGTATGCATGTACAGATGTATCTGTTTTCACTTTGAAAGGTCCTTTCATATTGCTAAAGCATCAGGAATTAGTTTTAGTGCAAATAAGGACCATTCTCCAATCTCTAAAATATTGAGGCATTTACCTAACATATATATTCTAGTAAAAAGTTCATACTCTATCACTTTATGAATAATGAGTATTTGTAAATTGCAATCTGGCTTTGATTTTTTTCTTTTGAAGGCTTCCAATAGCTTTACTTTGTCCTTTGTGCATGTATCTTCATGGCATGTATTGAAATTTATGCACTATGATAATACTCACAGTTAAATGCATTTATGAATCTCTTCTTGATAATTGTCTTAAGCTTTCAGACACCAGTCTTGATCTTTTAAGATGCTGAACATCCCATTCAAAGCCACCATACTACCAGACTCTGAAATCTATGAACTCCTAAATCTTTATGTAAAAGACTAACAATAGCTATGCACCTTTGGAAAACTTGGTCCAGCTGAAATACCAGGAAGAAAACTGTTAAAGTGTGTTGAGATGAACTCTGCTCATAAATATGCTGGACACTTTTTGCTTTTGACTCTCAAATTCTTAAAGTCATTGTGTAATATTGCAAATAAACAATGCCTATCATAGAAATTGCAAAAAATATATTCTCCATATATTCTCTATTCAGTATCAGATTTTTTTCACCTGAATATTTTAGAATGTCATAATCCCAGTATAAAATGATTAGCCATAATCCAATCTATATTTGAAAACCGAGATAATAAAGTCAGGTGTTTTATTGTGCAGTGTTTAAAATAAGACTCACCTTATCTCACCTCTAGTACTATATCTTAGTAAACATTTAGTATTGTTGTAATGGAGATCTGAGAAGTGAGGAAAAAACAAAAGGTTAGCTATTTTTGGCTGGTTTGGGATTGTACCTTGAAAAACATTTTAGAAAAAGCAAATACTCTATCATGTCATCAGTAAAACATGAAGTAGACAAAACATAGTTAATAGATCAGTATGATAATGAACGAATGTTTCTCTAACATTTTTTCATTTCAGAACAAAATCTTGTCCTTCAGTAGCACAACACCTTTGAACTGGTTTCGAGGCTGAAGGAAACTTATCGCAGGGTCAAAGAGGAGTATGTGACAGCTGAGTTTATATTTTAGTTAAATAATTAAATCACTAACTAATTCTCAATCCACTTGCTATTTTCATTATTATAACAATTAGATCTATCTGAACGTATCTTATTAGTGGTGCTGTAATAACCCGTGATCTACTGCAAAATGCTTTGTTTTGGTGCTGGTTTTATAAAGCTTCTCTTTCATACTAATGTTTCTCTGAATTGAAAAAAGCTTTTTAAATATCTTCATAAAACACTTAGAAGCATAAGGAGGAGAGTTAGATAAAAGATGGTAGCAATGTTAAGTGATTAAGAGTAGCCTTAGTGAAACTGAAAACTAATCAGCATACACTGAAATGTTTATTTATTATGTACTATTTCTGTAGACATTGACAGAGAATGAACTACTATCAGTACTAGATTCTGAGAAACAGTCAAATTCCCTTTTCCAGACAATTTATGATGTCAGGCTGTATGTATGTATGTCCTGTTATTTATTTTATTTTATTTTATTTATTTTTATGTATTTATTTTTGCTAAGACTATTGGACCCTGCGTGCCTCCCTTGGACATACTTTCTTAAGGGATAGAAAAGAGCCATTTATCAAGTTTGTTTCATATTTCTCTTTATGGGAAAGTATTCATATTACTGAACAATACTTCCAAAAGTAAAATGGTTAGAAATGGGTAAGAAAGTGATGTCTGTCTTCTAAGATGACAGGTGTTGTGAATGCAGGAGTGAAGGCTTGCAGGTCTTGAGATACCATGGCCATCCATGATACGTGCAAGATACCGTGACCAAACACGTTGACCTAAGATTTTTGCTCAGCTGCCATCTGTTCTGACCTTCGCCACAGAGAGGTAGAGCAGGAAAAGGTAATTAATGCAAGCTTATATGGACTGGATTTGAATTCAGATGTTTCTATTCCCTGTCATATCGTGGAGATGGATCATGACACAGATAGCTCCACTCCTGTTGGTACTTTCCCTTCCCAACAGAACAAGAGATTTTCATGCAGGGAGATGGATTATGGTGTCTGTGGGGATGATATAATGAAAACACTCTTTTCCTCCTTTTATATGTTCACTGATTTTTTTTCACTGGCTTGCTTTCCTTTTGCTCTGTTCAACAAATTGTGGTAAGAGCAGCAGGAGCAACCAAAAAAGCCCCCAGTTTCTTAGTTGTTCCTGTGTATGACACATTTTCTAATATTTGCCATCAAAGAAGTTTGCAGTCAACTCATAAACAAAACAACCCCAATACTATTACGCAAATTTAACTGTGTTCTTTAATAATAGATGGAACTTAAGCTAACTGAGCAATGTCCTTTTACTCTGAAATCATTCTTAGTTAATTATCCCCTTGACTTCTCTTATTTCTCTTAGCAGTAATTTCTAATTTTACTGTGATCTTTTATTCACCCATAACCTTTGAACAATATTTCCAGGGTATTTTTTTATTCAGATAATTTCAGCCGATTTCTCTTCAGTGACCTCAAAAAGTACAATGAGCAGCAGCCAAAATCTCTTCTCATCCTCTTCACTACTTTAATAAAGCTCTTCTCTTCTTTAGCCTCTTTAATCTTTTTTTAAATATGATTTATTTACACATTCAAAAACACCTGTATGAAAAAGACGTATACCCTTTCACAGCTGGGCTAGAGGAAGAGCACAGAATTGAAAACAACAAAACCACAAAAAAAGGAACCACAGTGAGAAAGAGATGGGAAGAGATCACAGAAATCCTCATAACCACTCCTCTTCAGCTGCTGGACAACTGTGAAAAATGCAGAAATGGAAACCTGTACTGAGATGCCATTCTCCATAACCTTGTTTGGTAGGCCTGGGAGATAACACGAAGTCCAAGTGTTCTGGGTTTGTTGGTTGGGTTTTTTTGAGGATGGGGTGAATCTAGAACGTAACAATATAAATGAATAAATATCCACACTCTCAGAATCAAGAGAATAATTCACTGCAATGAAATTAAATAAGTATACACAGGTATGAAAAAAGCTAAGGGGAATGTCACTGCTGTTGCCATTGCCTGAATTCTGTGCAGCTATAGATTTGTGGATATGCCAGAAGTGGATCAAGTAAAACCTTTTTTCCTTTTAAAAACCCATCCACTGGTATGTTACAAGTTCTGAGAAATACAGTCTTTAAATCTGCTGCATTGAACTCTACCAATTACAAAAAATGATGCTATCCTTCCTGCTAGTTAAAGCCATTTAGAATATTCTTCAGCTATAAACTACAAAGAAAACAGCAAAGCATGTAATTAAGGATTTTGCAGTGATATTATTATTTTAAAATTTGGTATTTGCCTTTAACACTCAGCAACCCTAACAAACAAGTGTGATCCTAACAACTGACTTTAGTACCATTTCATTTTGAGGACTGTGATTCTGATATTTTAACCCAGGAGAGAAGGTTGAAAGGACTGTACCACGCGGTAATTTCTGAAGTGAGGACCCATTTCCAAACCTTAGCTAAAAATACAGAAAAAATAATATAGGAACTTGAATGTGAAGGAGTTAATGTGAGTTGAGGATGACTGGTGAAACTTCTGAAGAGATGTAGATTTATTGGATTTATGTATGTGTATATCTGTGTGTGTGTGGATGTGCATGCAAATGACTTTTCCACTGTATATGCACCACATGAATGTGTGACTTGTGAATATCTGCCTTCAAATACCCTTCTCTAATGTAGTCTACTGTAACTCAAGCAAAGAAATTTACATGAGTAAATTGTGGAAAGCCCATGTAACTCTATGAATAAAGCTGATTAATTATGTTTAAATTTCTATAATCTGTTAAAAGGGTCAGCCCCCAAATTAGAAGAGTTTTCTATATTCCTATTATAAAACATAGACACCGTGCCTGAGCTAAATTAAATTTTTAAGCAGCCTCAGGAAAGAAAAAAAGATTTAAATTGCTGCCACAGGGAAATTTAAACCTGACACATAAAATAGAAAAGTGATCATCAACACCCTGTGAAACAGAGCTTCTGGTTCTATTTCCAATTTGCCACTTTTTTCCCCATAATTTTCTTTATTCTTTGTTTTGAACATAAAATTCTACTGAGAATGATAGTACTATTTAGCAAATGCTCCTGTGGTACAAACGCAGTAATGTAATCATGTATATTTTTTTTAACAGTGCTTTAAACTTGGAAATATATTTTTTACTGTATTTTGCCACTCCCAAGTCATGTGCAATCAGTATGTAATCAAATAAAATTACAATCACATTTACTTTATTTTTAGTTAAAATTGGGATATGCAAATATTCATGCTATATTTTTAAATATTAAAACATAAAATTATATTGGAAAAAAATAATAACTGTAGAACAATACAGCAACTAAAAATCCATATATCCGTAAGCATTATTCACTTAACATCTGATGTATCTAACCTGGAGATTTTTTCTTGCAATTGACAGAGTCTAACAAAATAAACACTACGTCCATTCAGTAATCTACCTTTGTTTTACTCTCAAATATAGTCTATGTTATGAGAAGTCTGACAATTTCACTACAACCACTTTGTTCAATGTGTAGGTAAAAAGGGCATGTAGCATACTTGCAGAAGGTGTAGGTCTTATCGACTGCAACAACCATTGTACAATATCTTTTAAACATCTTTCTTTAGCAGAGGTCTTAAATCAGAGTTCTGCCTTAAATATTAGAAATAGGTAAATTTTATCCCATCTGTTTTCCTTGTGAAACTGTAAATGTGTTATCACAATTACTTATTAAATGTTATGAGTATTTGCTGTATGCACCTACATTTCTTAAATTTTAAAGAGAGCTAGGATTTTTTGTTTTCAGACTGACATTTCAACCATATTTTTTGTTTAGAGGTGGAGCAAAAGATTGTACAAATAATAACAAATAAAAAGAATGACTAAAAGGCACAGTTTCTAAATGAATCTTCTGCAATGGTTTTGATATTTTCTTCCATGAAAATTTTCACAAAATCAAACTTTTTACAACATGTTTTACGAAAAATATCCAGGAAAGTATTCATTGCAAAAATACATAGAAGATTTTTTTTTTCTTTGCCAGTTTTGTTCAAATACACAGATTTTGGAAAGTTTGGTAGAGCTGACTTGTAAGGTGTTCACTATGACCTAGAATAGTTATTTTGGTTAGATAACTGAATGTTTTGACTAGATATCTTAGATCGATAAAGGGAAAAAAATTTAAAGGATAGTAACAAATGACCAATATTTGTTAACCAGTATATCAAATAAACTATTAACCTGAAGCTCCAGTGAATTTCCAATTACCTGAATAATTTGTTTTAGGATTAGTGAAACTGTTCAGATTTAATATTTCCCCAAATTTATCGTATGTCTTAATAAGCACAAATGAGATGCAGATGCAATGATTTCGCAGTAGAGTGAAATAACCATTTTATTTATTATGTTTTCAAATCAGTTTCTTAATTATTTAGAAAGGTCTACTCAATATAAAATTAGGGTATTTTGTTAAATGTTACAGTGCAGAATGGCATATTTACAACGTCAAAACTCAAGAAATCATAGCTTGAAATATGTCTTTGAGTCCCTAAAGTCATTTATATGCTTTGAGAAGGAGTGATAGAGTTCGTGACTGACCTTTTGTGTTAAGTAATCCATTGATTGTATGTAAAAAAGAGGCAGGAAGGATCATCTCTAAGAATTTAATGTGAGAATATTAAGTAGCTTTTGCAAGACTTTTGTACTACAGTCTATATGCTTTCTCATTTTGGGGAAGACCATGGAGTCTGCTTGGCTCTTTCTATTATTATGCTTTTAAAACTAAAATTTTAGAACTAGGACTGCTGGAAATGATTAAAATTTTAAAACATATGGTTTTCTATAATGTAACAGTTTTGCACCATATTGGTCCTGTGAAGATTTAATGTATCTTACTCTTTCCATACAAGTTACAGAATGGCTCAAAATCTTTTAATGATGCTGTAAAGATCTAAGTGTAAATGCTAAAGAGAATCCTAAATGTTATAGGACTGGTCTATAGTTTCAGATTTTCCTGTAACGCTAGTCTGAATAGACTCTAATTGAAAAATTCCTAACATCTGAAGGATGGATTCTTGAAACAAAACAATTGTCAGATTCCATTCTTTTTTTCATAATGATGCAGATTGGCGAGGATGGATTATATTATACCTTCCTAAGGTATATGTGATATTGTGGATGTCATATAACTGGTAATTCCATTTATATGATATTCATTCATTAAACATAAAAAGCTGTACACACATATTCTCAAATCCAAAAAATTTGCAATGCTACAGATAAAGCAGAAAATCTAGTAACTGAGTCTCTCATATATTAACTGCCTAGGACTACTATGTTTTCTTTTTGCCCTTTGATAAGACTATTCTACCAACTTATTTGCTTTTTTCACACCTATTAAGAAGTTGTGACCAACCCAATCTAAATGTGCTAAAAACACGTTTGTTTGATGCTGTGTGGTGGGGACCTGGATGAAAGTTTTCTAAAAATTAACAAAATTTTGATTTTAGCTGTCTTGCTTATGAAGTTTTCCACTGTTTTCATAAAATAAAGGAATTCTCGTCCTGAGGTTTTAAATTTGAGAAATTGAGATGTCTGTTACACCTGTTGTGTTTCAGCCTTTTTTTCCAGTTTTGAGATTAACCTATAATCTTTGTATTTGAGATCAGCCAAGTTTGTTTAATAAGGAAAAAATATCTAACTGCTGATTTTAAAACACTTCAAATTTCCATCAGCAATAATTGTAAATCTCTTCTGACTGAATAATGACTGAAACTCTAGTAACTTCAGTGCATAATGTGGGATGCAAACCTTCTGCATCCATCTTCTGCTTTAATACGCTCTTGTGGAGTCCTCTGATGTGTAAATGTAGCAGTTATTTTTATTAAATATTAAAGAGCATAGATTTGGATAACATTTCATTAGGCAATTTAAACCTGCATTAAAAGGATTATTTGTAACCCAAAGCACTTACATTTGTTCAGGATGTAGTTCAGCCAAAGCCAACTTCGTACCCAACCTAAGCTGTAAGACAGTGTTGAGCAAGGTTGGTCACAAGCAAGAAGTTGGAGTTTTCTGGAGAAGAGCAGGAGCACAGTCAGCTCTGAGTGTTTAGCTCCCGTTTGGGAAATCTGGGTAGAGCGGGGATAGGCAAGTGCCAGTGGTGCTGTGGCAGTGTCCACCTGGAGATGTTCTGTGATCTAACCACAGTTGATGTTCTGCACCTGAGCAGAACAGGTTGTCATCGTCCTTGTTAACTGCACACAGGAGCACTCAGGTCATGGAGGTTGTAAGACTTCATGGTGCTTTTTATCAATCAGTTTTGACATTCTTGGAAGGTTATGGGAAAATGGATCTTTGAGCCTGGTGTGGGAAGATCAGTCTTGGGGAATATTTTCATAATACCTTCTAGTTATAGACATGGTATACTTCAGTAATAAAGTCCCTTAGTAAAGAGATCTATGTGCTTGCACATTGGAGGCTATAGGGTGTTTGTTCCATATACTTTTTCTTGTCCTTTTGCAATTACATTTTTATTTTCAAATACTTATGTCAGAATTGTTCTCTCTTATATGACATCTTCATCAACTGTCTGTGGACGAACAGGGACCCTTTCCAATCTAGAACAATGAGAAAGGTATTATGGTTTGAATCAGTCTGAAATCATGATCTCTGGGGTTTATAGAAGCATTTTAATGATAGCGCTGCATGTTTAAAAATCTTGTTTCCCACTATAAATGTGAATATCAGTTTCCGTGAACTGAGCATAGTATGGGCTTTTATTTTACCTTTCCTATCCCTGCATTTAGCTGCAAGAGTTGGTGATTCTGACATCAGTTTCTAATTAGGCAGGCATTCAGTTTCCTCTCTTCCCTTTTTTGCCAAAATGTCAGCAGATGGTGACCCATGTTTCGCTGATGTGTTCCTGGAATTTCATAATACTAATTATAGGCTGAAGTTTGAGTTTGTGTCCTTATATAGGCCGTTTTCAACTCAGCCATTGGTTTATGGTTTCCATGGGATCGTGGAAAGTAACATGATGTAACTTGCACTTCACTGCAGACTGCTTAATGCAGTACATTATTAGACAAACCGTGATTAAGAAAAGTTTGATGTGATCATTAGCTATAGAATCTCCTAGTGAAGCTGCCACATGAAAGTTAAAGTAATAATCAATCACTTTCCTTTTTTTTTTTTCATGTCTTGTAGGTGGGTCATAGGGCTGGGGGCAACCCTCCGAAATCATCCAGGCAACTCGGGTCTCCAGAGAGGGTCAGCTGCCCTTGTAATTTCTGGTACAGGCTTGTCTAAACTTTCTGTAAGATCTTTGTAACCTCGTAATTTATTCTGATGTTTACCATGGTTAATGTACCCTGCCTGCAGTACGAGCCTGTGACTTCTTATCCTATTACTTGGAGAACAGCGTTCCCTTTCCCTCCGTAGAAATGGTTCATGACTTTGAAAACAGCTGTCACGTGGCCCTTCACTTTCCTTCTCTTTAAACAAACCAGTTCCTATTTATTATATATTTCTTCATAGGCTAAATTTTCTACACCCCTGCTATTTTTCATTCATGCTTTCTGGACTTTATGTAAGTAGTTAATTTCTTCTGGAAATACACTGTAATCGACCTAAAGCCTTGCCTGGCAGAACAGAAAAAAGACGATTATTTCAGATACCCTACGTGTTTTTCTACTGTTCATAAACCCCGGGTCAGCGCCACCCTTTTTGCAAATGGAAAACATTGTTGGTTTAAGATTCATTATGATTCACAAAAAGGCTCTAATCCTTTCCTGCTGAATATTTTGTCTACCAACTGCTTCCCAGGTTATATAGCTGATTTTTTTTTTTCTGCCTGGCTGTAACATCTTGCACTTGCTCCTATTGAAAATGAACATACTTTTTCAGACTACGTCTCCAGTTTGTCAAGATCATTTTGAACTGTAAAATCATCTTGAAAGATGCTAGTAACCCTTGCCAGTCCAGTGCAGTCTGCACATTCATGACACATATATTTTATTTCATTACGTAGATATTCCTAACATTACATAGTTGTCATGGTTTAACCCAGCAGGCAGCTAAACACCACACAGCCATTCACTCACTCCCCTCCCAGTGGGATGGGGGAGAGAATCGGAAAAAAGGTGAAACTTGTGGGTTGAGATAAAGACGGTTTAAAAGGACAGAAAAGGAAGGGAAAATAATAATAATGATAAAAGAATATACAAAACAAGTGATGCACAATGCAATTGCTCATCACCCGCTGACTGATGCCCAGCCAGTTTCCTGAGCAGCAGCCACACCCCCCACAGCCAACCTCCCAATTTTTTTGTTCAGCATGACGTCATATGGTATGGAATATCCCTTTGGCCAGTTTGGGTCAGCTGTCCTGGCTGTGTCCCTTCCGTGCTTCTTGTGCACTTCCAGCCTCTTCACGGCAGGGCAACATGAGAAGCTGAAAAGTCCTTGACTCAGTGTAAACACTGCTCAGCAACAACCAAAACATACTGTGCTACCAACACCATTCTCATCCTAAATCCAAAACACAGAACTATACCAGGTACTAGGAAGAAAATTAACTCTATCCCAGCCAAAACCAGCACAATAATACATTTGTAACATTCTTCCTTTTTGACAGTTAACTACCAATAATTCTCTAAGCACAGTTCTTGGTTTGAATTTATGTTCACGCTGTGGTATTTGGACCTTTATGAAAGTTCATTTCCTATTAAAATTTAGCTCTGATAATATAATGTTTATTTTCTACTTCATGACAAGTTCATTATTCCTGCATTTCTTCCTTCACTTGGTCAATGTTTGAGCGTATGTGCCAAGCATGAGCACATTCCTGTCTCAGATCTTCAAATTTTAGATCTTTAAAGTAAATATATTTTGTATGTCTTCTCAAATTTTTTGTTCTTCCACACTTCAAGGATGACCTTTGTTCTTCATTCCTTAGCAAGAACCTTTTAGTTGCTTTAAAACAAAAGCCCTGTATAATACTGAGAATTCTCAAAACAAGTAGAAAATACACTGTCTTAGCGATTGCCTACTGAAAGCTGTAATTATGTTCTACAAGGTTTCATTACTAGTAGTGTGTTTGGCAATCACAGTTCACATTTTTTCTGAAACTGATCAATTTAAAAAAAATAGTTTTAACATGTACAGCTGTTAAACAGATCATCTGGATATTAACCATGCTTTTGGTAAATATTCCGGAATGTATTTACAAATATCATATATCTCTCAGATTAATATCTCATTTCCAACTGGAAGATTTAATGATGAAAGAAACCCCTGTGTATTTTTGTGTGAACTATTTGTTAGGGTTCTTTCAGCAATCATAACCTATAATTTGTGATCATTTTAAGCTAATGTAGGCATGCCATAACTGATGGTGCAAAACATGTTACTCCTTTGGGCTGTGGCTCCAGCCTATTTTATTTTAAAATGGGTTAACATATAACTTTTATTACATTTTGTCACATACAGACTAACAGCCTCATATTCTTGTGAGATAATTGCACGCTATACCTTCCTTGTGAGTGATCTGTGGAAATCTGGTTAAATGTGTACTATCATTGTACCTAACACTCAGGCATCCTTAATGCCTTCCATTTCCCCTCATCATTAAGATTTGCATCTCACGGCTTTTGGATGTGGCAGTGTGCTCATACTCCCAGGGTCGTTACCAGTCCAAGCGGCTGGAATAAGCACTTAGATATAATCTTGACATAAATTATTATCCTAAGGAAATGTTGCACTTTGTCTATATTTACTAAGGCAAACATGTTAAGGGTGACCACAAACTTATTGAGATCTATTTGTATACTTAGTGGTAAATTCCACTCAGCTTTGTTTTTTCTCTTGCGTAGTATTTACATTACTGCTTGTTTAGCTCTGGGGTAGAAACTCTGCTGCTTTCCATGCTGCTCAAAAATTCTTGTCGTATTCTTACGCTGTTTCTTTCCATAGCAGAATCTCATCTAGACCTTTGTGTTCCTTATACTATTCAAAACTCATTGTATTTACTTGTGAAATATCTTGAGTGTTGAACAGAAACCAGACAACAATCTCCAGAATGGCTTTCAAGAAGAGTGCAGGTTGAACATAAATGCATATTCTGATTTTTGTAAGACCTGAGAGAACTGTGCTGACACATGAAATATAGAAAATATGCCAATATCTCTCACATCAAAATTTTTAGATAGAATTAAGTGGGCCGTTTGTGCAATAAGGCAGACACCCTGCCTCTGTTGGTCCTTCTGCTTTTAACAGGATAACCAGGCTAGGATATCTATTACCATCTGCATCCTAGTAGTAGGAATTATTCTTAAGGCAAGAATTAGTGGGAAATTAATATCTTTTGGCTATATCTTGTGCTCAGATGAGAATTTCTGTACCCTTTGCAAATATTTTCAAATTTTGCCTGTTTTGTTCAGGCTCTTTAGTGCTCCAAAAAATATTTTCTTTGAGACCTGAGATTTGAGATAAGTCCGATATTCACGGAATGACAGAATAACTGAAGCTGGAAGGAACCTTGGGAGATCATCTACTCCAACCCCCCAGCTCTGACAGGGTCAACTAGAGCAGGTTGCTCAGGGCTGTGTGCATCGGGGTTTTGAATATCTCCAAAGATGAACACTTCACAGCCTCTCCAAACAACCTGACCCAGTATTTGATCAAGCTTATGGTAATAATTTTTTTTCTTTTGTTTAAATGAAGTTTTCTCTATTGTGCCCATTGCCTCTTATCCTTTTGCTGGACACCAATGGGAAGAGTCTAGTTCTGTCTTCTTTACTCCACCATCAGGTATTTATACACATGGGTAAGATCCCTCCTGAGCCTCCTCTTCTCCAGGCTGAACAGTCCTAGCTCTCTCAGCCTCTCCTTGTATGCCAGATGCTCCAATGATCTGACCATCTTTGTGGACCTTTGCTGGACTCCCTCCAACATACCCATGTCTCTCTTGTACTGAAGAACTGAACACACACTGCATCGCAGTCCTGAGTAGAAGGCAAGCATCTCCTCACTCCATTTGCTGGTGATAGTTTTTCTCATTTCCCGGTTCAGCCACAAGATGCTGTTGGCCGCCTTTGCCACGAGGGCACAATGCTGGCTCATGTTCAACTTGGTGTCCACCAGGAACCCCAGGTCCTTTTCTGCAAAGCTGCTTTCTAGCTGGTCAGCTGCCAGCATGTATTGGTGCATGGGGTTGTTCCTCCCCAGCTGGCGACTTGGCATTTGCCTTTGTTGAACTTTATGAAATTCCTGTCAGCCAATTTCTCCAGATTGTTGAAACTTCCCTCTAAGCTAGTGTGCTGTTGCCAGTCTCTTTATTCACGTTACGTAGTCCATAACATAGTAAAAACATGAAAAGTCATGATGCATTTTATTGGAGTTCTTGCAGTTTTTTCCAGTGTCATGTATTACCTTTATGGCGTTTTCAGTTACAGAAAGTGCAGGTCCGCGATGTTGGAGGGGAATAAACTTAAGGCTGTCTGGCTATGATATGAAATTCTTGCATAAAGAGTACATGTTCCATGTTTAGTATGACTCTTTTAGTTATTTGAATTTAACTTCTTAGCAGTCTCACATTGGTTAACTTTTCTTTGTAACCATGTCAGTCTTAGTGACTTTCAAAGATGTGTTTATTATTCTGAGCTACCTCTTCTTTTCTGAGGCTAGGGTGTTCCCTGGGCCCTTTCTAACTCTTGAAATTCAATTCTCAAGAAAATATTTTTCTGTATTTCTAACACTTTACACAGGCCTGTTACCTTTACTGTGCCCCTCTTCATGAGAGACTGAAAAACACCTAAGCAGGATGTGAAGAAACACATACTTTTACTGAAATAGCCTTAATATATGACTTGGAGACTAAAGAGACTAAAGAAACAAAAGCCTGGGATGTGTAGTAAGTAATAGGAATAAGAACAATATTACATTTATCCTGCAAAGCCTGAAGCGGATGTTGGTGTCTTAAGAAGAGACATTTCATTTCAGTGAACCCTATGATCAGTATTATTAGTAAGAAAGAAACAAAGATAGTTGGTAATTGAAATTATATGCTTTTTTAGATTTCAGTCACTAAACTCGCAGAACTAGCCATTAGATATGTAATCAGGTGCCAAAGGGACAAATCATGCTCTTAACCATCTCACACCAAAAAAAAAAAAAAAAAACCAAAACCCCAATCCATTTAAGAAATGCTGTAATTTCTGAAGGAAAATTAAGCTAAACTAAATTTATGTGAAAACATGAATGTCTGGGATTTAAAAAAATCCAAATCCTTTGTTTTGTAATGTGACTTAACAAAACAATTTGGTGACAGGACTGTTTCAGAACTGAGCTCCTAATATCCTCTGAACATTTCTCCAAGAAGGACGTGAATATTCCTATGGGATTAGAACCGCGATGAAAAAGAAGGCAAGCACCCATCAGCATGCCCATTAAGTATAGAATTACACTGGGGTAGTAGACCACTGTAGCCTTTCAAGGATGACATTGTCTTTGACTTTCCTGAGCCTTTGTTATACTATTGAAATTTACTTTGTAGAATTGCATCCCTTCCTCCTGTATTTTAATTTTTAAGTATCCTATTAACTCGCTCTCTCTCTTGCATCTTCCACCTTTTTTTCTTCTATTCTTTGATAGTTTTTTTATAAAAAGGGGTGAATATATGCAGATTTTCTCCTTTGCCTTATTAGTTAGTGAGAATATATCAGAAGAATTGATGAAGTTCTGTGTTTTCTCTTAGCTGACATTATTCCTCAGCYGTACTGCCCAACCCTTAGTGTTGAGGATGTGTATGGCCTCGCCCATCCAAGAGTATGCTATGAAATTGTCCTTAAAACACACCTACGATAATACCTGTCTGCCCAGGAAGGAATTTCTTTGGGGAATGAGGCTAAATTTTGACAATGAGGTTGTGACGTATGCTTCTCTCATCCTTTTAATTGCCTTCARCACGATTCCTATCGGGGGTAGCCGCTGGGATTGCAGCCAGCCCTTCCTTCCCCTGCCACACGCAACTGCTTTGCGTTGCCTGAATCCTTCTCCTCCTTCCCCGTTTTTAACAATTCCTCGAAAACACCAGACATAGTTTTGCCCACAGGAACTTCCCAGCATGTTTGGTAAAATATTTATTTCAGGAGCCTTTTATATTTAAATATGTCTAATTTCTATAGAGATCTTTGAGATGTAACACAGTGACAAATTTTTCAACTCTTATACTATTAATTCCACCATGCTGTACATTACTATTTTAAAAATATACGCAGAATCAAAGCTGTCTGTTAAGCCATGTGAAATGGTATGATGGTTTGACCCCATAATTGAGGCAATTGGTTTATTTCACAATACAAAGAGTTACAGTAACCACTGATTTTTGTTCTTATTGGCAGTTTATGCACAGATATCAAAAAAATCTTATAGTCCCATGGAAAATAGTACATTTTTTTTCTGCAGGAGATCCCGTCAAATCCATATGTGAAAGAAAGAAGCGCTACTGGCTTTACTCTCCCTTTTTTTTGGATAAACATCAGAATTATGTGGTCTTCAACAGTGCCAATTCTCAGTGCTTTCTAAGAGCTAAATAGATTCAAAAATCAAAGAAACTTCCAAATATAGCTTTTGGAAATTGATAAATGTTTTAGCATTATAAATTTCACAGAAAAGAGAGAAAAAAACAGAACTAAATATRTATTAATGGATTTTCTCAGTTCTGGGAATATCCTCCTATGATTTCTGTTGTAAAGTGCTAAATAAAACGGAATTCTGTTTAAAGACACTAGTCTTTGAACTCGTGCATCAGAATTGATTTATTTAACCTGATTTTGCCCTTTAAACAGAATTTGCTTAGAAAAATCTGGTGCTTGAGATTTGGCTGCAGTTGCTTTCATAGAAAATACAATTGATTTATCAAATTCAGCCTTCGCTTCTGTAGTTTTTTTCTGTTGGCTTTTGATTTTTAGTGTTATGGGAACTGACTGGTTTAGTTGGTTAAGGTTTCTCAGAGGCTACTTGAAATGTTTTCAGATATGTACATTACTACTTGATTTTTTTTTCTGTATCTATTTATTTGACTTAGGCACGTAAAATGTATTAACCAATTCATTTAGCTGTTAACAATACGAGGACGTATTGGTTGGGTGACACGGGGCAGTATAATTCTGTGGGTTTTTTTACTCATCCACGGGATCCCACACAGTTTTCTTGGGTTGCACTTTGTTCTCTTTTGTCAGCCAGAGCTGTCYCCTTTAGTTTCCACTTGGGAGAGTGAAATACCATCCGGTATGCTTCTGGTAACCTATGGGTATGTAAGATCTCATAACAAAGCAAGATACAAGACCAGGTAAGTTATAAAGGGGATTGACCGTAAAGCCTTGTACTTCACCAAATCTGTGCTGTCATCTCCTGGTGTACGTCACTGGTCTCATTTTGCAGTCTGCCAGTGTTCCTGCCAAGTCCTTCCAAGTCATGCGTTAGCTCGGAGGTATCTAAATCCCCAAAAACCACAGAGGGATGACTGGATAATACCACAAAGCACCTGAGCTGTTCTCTTGTGTAGACTCTTCTCTGTGCCTTCTGATATTTTCCCAAGCAAATGCAGATCAACGTTACCACGAATAAGGAGGAGAAATGATGTTTTCTTCCACCAATGCCTACAACACTATAAATGATCTTTTGTAGATTTTTTATGCAATGCTAAATATTACTGTAAGTCCCATGGAAAAAAATGTTCTCTATCAAATATTTATTTATTAGCTATAAATGTTCAGAGCGAATAAAGACATTTGCTTATTTATTTCTGCAGACTTAATTTTGCAGAGTCCTAAAAATGAATATTCCATTGGAAAATAAGGAATTCATTAATATTTGCAGAATTTTAATATATATAGCATGTGTTATCTGTAAGACATAGTTTGACCCATTCTGACCTATTTTTGTGCTCTGTATTCACCTGGGAAGCTTCGTCCTGAATATGGCTATTATAATAAAGATTTACACTTAGAATATCTTCACTAGAAGTTGATACTGTATTAACCATCTTGTGTGGAAGTGAATAGTGCTTCAATGAACAGGTATAAATAGGAACATGTGTCAACTCAAAGCTTCATGACAGATGCATTTAGATATAACACATGATACATCACAAAGTAACATCTTAGCCAGAAAACTTGAAAAGACCTGGTTTTCTAAAGAATGCAAAGATGAAAGACAATGTTTTCCAGGGAGRGGTGCCTTTATATTTTCTTCTGAAAGCTCCAGGCCTTCAGAAAGTGTTTTAATAGGTATTTGTTGTTTGAATCTATATAGATAATTACCAGGTCAAACTTCTTTGTAATTCTCTTCGTTCAGTCTGTGCTTCAGAGCTGGCACGATGCTGACTTTTCCTTCCATGGACACCCTGAGTGATGAGAGGGACCATGCTGGAGGAGGGAGAGGACCCGTAATCAGTTGCTCAGGTTGGAAACGCAGTTTATTCTTGGATACACCTTTCAGAAGTAAACGCCATACTAATATTCTTGGATACACCTTTCAGAAGTAAACACCATAGTAAATTGCTTTTGCTTTCCTGGGTCACACCACCACTTATGCTGTCCTCTTCCTCACGACTAGGCAGCACTCAGCACAAGCCATGAAAACAATGGAAACTTTCTTCCTTAGTTTCGGAGAGAAAAAAGTATTCTTGTTTGTTTTCTATTAAGTATTCAGGAAGCACTAGTCCCTTGAGGAGAGAAACTTTATAAACAGGAACATTGAGACTAGGTCAGCAATTACTAAATCTCAACTTAAAAAACATATCTTTTTGTTTTGACACAAGCTGTGTTTCCCACAGCTCAGCTTGGGGAATTGAAATTGACCCAGTTGTGTTGATCTCAGTCTGCTAAATTGGAACATTAACCTACAGCTACAGCTAGGGGAAAGGATTAGATTACTTAACATGTTAGCTAACATCAGTTTGATCCTGATTTCCTGTTATACAGATAAATTGTGAACAAATAAAGTTTTTCGATGTCTTTTGTTTCGTGAGTAAATTGAAGTAGATTGATGACATATAATCCTAATCACTCTTATTTAGGAACATTAAATCCAATTCATTGATGCCTTTTATTATGAATTTCATGCTTGCTTAGAGAATATTCTCATTGACCTCAGGATCAGAAACACACTTGTGTAACAGATGCAAAACCATATCTTTTTCCACCAGAATTAATCTTTATGAATCTTATGTAGCTGTAATAAGAGTGCTACTGAAACCCTGACAGCCATTAGAAGTAGACCAG
Organism: Oceanodroma leucorhoa; assembly: GCA_030449065.1. NCBI lineage: Eukaryota > Metazoa > Chordata > Aves > Procellariiformes > Oceanodroma > Oceanodroma leucorhoa. The sequence continues at coordinate 331,562 of JASVER010000072.1, read as the reverse complement.
TGACACTACTGGAAACAAAAGACTCATCTCGAGAAGACAATTCATGCAAGCCCCAACCAGGACTTTGGAAGGCTGGAAACTGCAAATCACCCGAATGCGATGTGGCCAGCAAACGCACTGAGGTGTAGAGAAGGGCTGGAGGGACCAAGAGGTCACTCCGGTCCCTGGGGTCGTGGATGGCGAGGCAGGTTCGCTGGGTGAGATTTAAGTTCCCTCAGACTAACCTGGCCTTTCACCTCCTGTGGGACTGATTGCGGGCTGCAGGCTGTGCACAAGTTCTTCTGGTCATCCGTGGGATTTTAGTCTGAAACTKAGCAATAACAATGGAAGAGCAGCCAAGTGCTGTTAGTGGAAACTGCAGAGTTACCAGAAAGTGGTTTAAGGAAATGTTACACTTAAATATGAAGACAAAGGTCAAATAAAAGAGATGTCTTATCCTGTATAATGTACATCATGTTGCTCAGATCCCTAAGCTGGGTACGGCTTAAGTCCATGGGGAGTCAGTAAGTGTGTGTATGTGACTTATTACTCTGACATGACACTATTATGTTTTAGTTTTTAGCATTTTTAAAGAGTAGGTAATAGTTATGAGAGATGAGGAACTTGGAATTAAGTACTGCAGTTATACACAGAAGGATAATTTGGTTTTGATAAATTGTCTGGAGCCTGTTAACTAATAATACAATTTTTTTAAGTAGCATCTTACCAGTACAAAAAAAGAGGTAGTATCATTATTAATGTCTAAACTATAGTGTGTTTCACACAGGATTATGGTAAAGGTCAGATCATGTTTCGCTGAATTAAAAGCTATTCTGAGCTATAGCATTCCTAATCAACTCAGACCTAAAGGTGCATAGCTCAATTATAATGAGGCACAATGAATTTAAATAAACTGTGCAACACTGCGTAGTGATTTATAAATGCACTGTGATATCCTTTTAACTCATTAGCAATGAATGATACTACTATATGTGTTCTCCAGTATTTTCTGCTGTGTAATTATTTTTACTCACAATGCTTCTTAGAGAAGACACCTTTCGTTGTTCCTCTATAATACGTAGGATGCTAAATGCAACAGGGGTATCTTGATAAACACTGAAAAAGAAAAACAAAACAAACCCCAACCCTGCAGTAGTTAGTAGAGGAAAGTATTAACTGTTTGTAACGTGAAAAATCTGTGATCACAAGACTATATATATTTGGCATATAGCTACTGCCAGGGTCTAGGGTGGTTCCTAAGCTTTGTCATAGGAGTACAAATGCTTTTACCTGAAAAGAGTATATAGGGCATAGTTAGGGAAAAAGCAATTTGCTGGATCTGGGACACAACCGGTAGAAAAAGGGGTTGCAAGCATGTTTTGGTGGGAAAAGACACCATGAAAAGACGATAATAAATGTAGTTTGCAACATATTGTGCCATAACATAGCCATTACAGTTTGGGAATGACAGTTTGCAGGAAGGATGAAATAATTTGTGAAATAATGTTCTAAAACCCTTCTGAATGTTATACAGCTGTTTGAGAAAGCTGAGAAGAAGATGTTAGATCATAATTTATTGATTAATAATTAATTAATAATTGATATAATTTGGTTCGCATTTGCCAGTATAGAGAGCATAAAGAAAGGAATTTCTGTAGGTTCTGGGCTCTTACACTCAAATTTTCCAAGATGTTGTGCCCCTTAAATCCATACTAGAGCACCTTGAATGTGGCTAATTTTCTGAAATACTGAGCCTGCGTTAACTCCCAGTTTTGGGTGTTTTCTTAGCATTATATGTGTATATAAGATGAAGAATTGTGTCATACAACTATCTGAAAACACAACTAAGCGACTGATTCTCCTCCCTTATTCCCAGCAATTTCAAAAATAAGTTTGCCATTCTGTGCAACGACGTACAAGCTTTGTGAGCCATCTCTTGAGTGGATGGTTGTAGAATTTTACCTATGCAGTCGGTAGACTCGTAATATAAACATTTAGTCTATAAATGACGTTTGTTCCTGGAAATCTTGCCCTTGAGGCCAATTGCATGAGGTTCAACAAGGCCAAGTGCCGGGTCCTGCACTTGGGTCACAACAACCCCAGGCAACGCTCCAGGCTTGGGGAAGAGTGGCTGGAAAGCTGCCCGGCGGAAAAGGACCTGGGGGTGCTGGTCGACAGCCGGCTGAACATGAGCCGGCAGTGTGCCCAGGTGGCCAAGAAGGCCAACGGCATCCTGGCCTGTGTCAGGAATAGTGTGGCCAGCAGGAGTAGGGAGGTGATGGTGCCCCTGTACTCGGCACTGGTGAGGCCGCACCTCGAATCCTGTGTTCAGTTTTGGGCCCCTCACTMCAAGAAGGACATTGAGGTGCTGGAGCGTGTCCAGAGAAGGGCGACGAGGCTGGTGAAGGGTCTGGAGCACAGGTCTGATGAGGAGCGGCTGAGGGAGCTGGGGTTGTTTAGCCTGGAGAAGAGGAGGCTGAGGGGAGACTTTATCGCTCTCTACAACTACCTGAAAGGAGGCTGTAGAGAGGTGGGTGTTGGTCTCTTCTCCCAAGTAACAAGTGATAGGACGAGAGGAAATGGCCTCAAGTTGCGCCAGGGGAGGTTTAGATTGGATATTAAGAAAAATTTCGTCACCGAAAGGGTAGTCAGGCATTGGAACAGGCTGCCCAGGGAAGTGGTGGAGTCACCATCCCTGGAGGTGTTCAAAAAACGTGTGGATGTGGCGCTTCGGGACATGGTTTAGTGGGCATGTACTGGGTTGATGGTTGGACACGATGATCTTAGAGGTCTTTTCCAACCTTAATGATTCTATGATTCTATGATTCTATGATTCTATGACATGCTTAGCTTGTAGGGAAGTGTGTATATATATATGTGTGTCAGTGACATTTGGAGTCCTGCTGTCAGTCCAGCCACACACAACCACACACAGACACATGCTTTTTTGGATTCTTGATGCATCTCAACCAAGATTTGTCAAGCACACACCACAGTTTTAACAATCAGACATGTAACATCAGGTGCATGGTTAATTTCAGTTGTACGCAGTAAATGAAATCTCATAGCAAGGTGAGATCAGATCACTGGGCTTTCATGCTTTTTTAAAAAAGAACAGGAAAAAAAAAAAGACCAAATTCCTTTTATTGCCTTTTCTTTTTCTGTCATTGGAAATGTTACTTAACAGATACAGAGATACTACATATTAGTGAGTTTGGTGGCAGCCTGATTCTCTCTAATGTGAATAAACTCACTTATATAAAACTAAGGGTCCCAAATCCTCCCACTTAACTTGTGTACTTTTCTTCTAAGAGCTGAGAGACAAAGGTGCTGCTGGTTCAAACTCAAGTCAGCAGGGCTAGAAAAGACTAGAAACCCTACCCAATACTGCATCAAAATGTAGAAAATTAGACTTCCTAATGAATTACTTCAACTTTCTAAGAACGAAGGAAGCTTGTTACCTATCCAGCAATTTTCTCTCTTGGCCAAGACTCCATTTACGTGCATAAATATCTCTAAATGACCTTTCCAAAAGACATTTTATTGGTTGATTAGAAAAGTACATCGGCATACTGATCTGATCTTATTTACAAAGGTGACTAGCAGTATTTACAATGTAAAGATTTTTGAAGTGAAAATCAAAAATTGTTGTTTTTATGAATGAATCAAAGCTACTCACATTTCTGGTATATCCTTGATTTTTTTTTTTTTTTTTTGTTTGGCCACTCTACTTTTCAGCTGATGCCTGATGTGGGATTAGTACCCTTAACAACATATCATCATCACTTTTGAACTGTAGGGACAAAGAAACCAAAGTTTCACTTTTCTTTTTTTTTACTCATTTTTTTTTTTTTTAGAGGAGGGGAGGAGGGATAAATCTAGCTTGACTGCATGATAATAATTCCATCTACCCACTCTTGCATTAAGTGATTATCCCACTGGAAGTCAGTGATCTGCTTTGAAGTTCTCAGCTTCAAAAGAGTCACCACATGAAGCCTATTCATATAAGCAGGGGTTCCTCTAAATAGAAAAACATCCTCTGCATCTCACTCTTAATTTTTGCAGTTGATGAAATGCCTTTCAGCATCAATAGGATTTTAAGATTACCATAATTTCTTCTCAGATGCACAACTAGAAGGGCAAGGGCTTGGAGGCCTGACTTTGGAGGTTGCATTCCCTTTAATAATCAGGATGAAACAATTGGAGGATGATTTTGATTACCCGCTGTCAAAGTATTCCCCAGATTTCTTCAGTGCAGGAGTACTTCTGTTATCAAGTCAATGCATTTTGCAGACAATGAAATATCAAAGAATATTTTTGCTCATTTGAGAGATAGATTATAAACCTGGAGAGAGAAGGCAGAATGGGAAGAATGCCAATTTCATAGGTACAGATATCTGTGTTTAAATCTGAAAGAAAATTGCACAAAGCTTTTATAAATATAGTTAAGCATTCTGCAGCTTGCCCTATAAAAAGATACTTGAGGTTACTCATTCAAAAATGCACTCACGGCAATGTCCATGACTAACATAAATAAAGGCTAATTACATTTATTTTAAGGTAATGTCCCAGATGCATACTTAAATCTGCAGCCTTGTCCTTATGTTCGTGGTTGTCCATGAATTATATAACATATTCCTGCAAATAAGCAAGCAAACAGATATATGAAAACATTTCTTCACTGTGTTTAATTTTATCCAAAACATCAAATCTTATCCAAGCAGAGGAACAAAGCACTAGAAAGATCATTTTAGGTCGTCATTTCCATTAGCCTGGTACTGCAGGTAACCACGTCATAAGACCCTCACTTTAATCAAACTCCAACACATGTGTATTAATTTTTGTGTACTCTAATTTGACTCATGTCTTCTAAAATATTTTAGGAGGAAGATTTGCAGGGAATGGTGTTGTTCTTCAGATTTACAAGAAGATGTAGGAAATGATCCAGTTGCTAGTGATGCTGTCAGAGAGGTATGAGCTCATAGAGACCAGAGAACACCTTCCTGTGGGGCTCGGGCGGGGGGGGGAAGTATTTTCCCCTGCTTTCTGTTTACCTTTTTTTCTGTGTCATTTTGTTCCCGTTTCTATTGATCTTTCCTCCACAAATCTGATTTCTCAGAAGGATTGTTTTCCTTATTATAGTTATTTGTTCTCACATAAATGGTTTACTTTTCTACTTTCCTGAGTGGAAAAGTGGAACAACATCTCCTCCTGCTAGGTGGCTTGTTGACCTCTCATCTTAGTGGAAAGAGGTGTGTGTTGGGGAGGGTATAAACAAGCTAGTTACTGATTCCCACTAATAATTAGTATATATAATGCATAAAAGTTCCAACTGCTTGCTAAATCAGAGTTGAAAAGAGAGTTAAGAAAAGATGTCATCACAGGAGGGTAAGAGAAGGAGCCGGAGGTCCTGCTGCCTGATGCAAGTGAGAAGACAAGACCCTTCCCCTCACTGCTTAATCACCGTAGGAGGGATGACGCGGGTTACGAAGTTATGAAGAGGTGGGGAACCTGAAGCAGAACATTACATGGGAATGAATACAAAAAAAGTTATGTGGTATTACTGAAAGACTGTTCCCAGATGATCTGAATTAATAAAATTGTGGTTTGATTAAGCCACATATATTATATCCTGACCTTTTTTCACCTTGCATCCAGAATGAAAGATTGACTGTGTGGGGAAATCATGACACTGCTGTTTCCATCCACAGACATAAGTACAACTTCCCCTAAACAAATATATAATCTTTTTTTCCTTCTCATATGCAACATTTTTTCTGCCCCTTTTCTTCATGTAGAAGGAGAAGGCTTCTTTGACATACTCTTCTCTCTCATCATTTACATCAATGAGCAGGATTTCAGCTTCATATATATATATAAACATTTCCTCCCTTGGTGCTGGAAAATGAAAAATTAAATGTGGTGAAAAATAAAGAGTCTATGTCTGCATTAAAAATAGTACACTACTTCCTCCTCCAATCCATGTACAAAACTGTACACCCAGTTGCAGGTGCAACCACAAAAGGAAAATTTGGGAGAAGTGTAAATTGTGTGTGTGCGCTTTTGGATGTTATGTAGATTTGCATATTCTGTGTTTGCAGCTTAGACACAAATTTTTAAAAGTGATCCCAGAAAGATTACGAGACAAGAAAAAATTTTGACAAGCGTGGCATCTGTGTACAAGTGTGTGTGTGTATATATCTATCTATGCATCCATCTATTCCCTATGTAATGCATACTGAATATTTTAAAAATGTTATGAAAAATAACCTGAATTCCTTGAAAGGTAGTTGTTTACAAGAGTACCTCGACGTCCTGCTTTCTTTGTTGCTCTCTAGGTTGGATCATACATCATCTGGTTCTACATGCTTCTTTCTCTTGGTATTTCTTTTTATGCTGTCAGATCCTGCCATGTCCATTCAAATCTAAAATTGTCTGAAACTATCTAAGTAACAACAAATCTGCTGTGTGAATAAAATCTTTATGGCGAGCTGCTAGGTTTCCAAGGCACATGCATAATAGAAATTCAGTATCACTTCATTTGAGTACAGGCACTGCTAGCTGCATATCATGGAGTCCCACAAATTGTCCTATGAAAAGAAAGATTATGACAGAAAGACAGCCCTATGTATAAGAGTCTACTAAATGTATTCCACAGCCAGCTGTGTGAATCACCTTGGGGGAAAATGCATATGAATGCACATGTATATTAGAGAGGCTTCTAACAATGATCTCATTCTGTACCAACTCTGAAATACTTTTAAAAAATATGACAGTTTAGCTGAATTATCTGGAGAAGACATTTGGAAAGGCTGCCTGAACACGAATTGTGTTAATTCCAGAGCTCTCTGAAACATAGCAGTTTTGGTTAACAGGGGTTCCTGAGAACATCGGGTTTTGGCCTCAGTTAAAGTGTGCTTGCAGACCCTAATTTCTCTTTGGAATCTGAGTTTGTAAAGTATCTCCAAACGGAGCTGAAAATGCTGAAGCATATTAAATGTTGATATYACATGAAAATGTGCCACACATGAATGAAATGAAACCGTGTCTGTTTGTCTAAGCTGGGCTTTGGTTGACAGTAAGGCTTAGCGTATCTTTTGAGAATGTAAGTATAATTTGGGAAGTGTCATGAAATCCAAAATCAAATAAATTAAATTTAGTTAAATATTTTATTATAAAAATTGTACAATGTATTTCTTCCTAGTCTAACTCTATTGTTATTTTTAATAGAATACAGAAAATATGCTAAACTCCATTAGTCCTCCATGATAATCATATCAACCACTCCTACTCCCTCTATTGTCTCTCCATGTGTACCCATAAAGTCAAATAAAAGCAGGATTCATTGCAAGTAGACAAAACCATGTTCTGTTAACCTAGTTAATATATTAATTAGTAGCAAGGGAAAATGTGGCAGCACATACTTTACCATGGGCTGCATGAGCGTACTGCAGACCTCAGATGTGTTCTTGCATTGCTGATCCGTTCCGAAATCCATGTTAACCCGTCCTGACTGCCGTTGACTACCTATGTACAGCTAGTACAAGTGTGCTGGCTATACTCGGAGACCTTTTTTTGGTGCAGTGGTAAAATTCAAGTCCACTTCTTTCTATATAATATTCAATTATCATACATATACTTTCTGCACATACCGTATTCATATATTGGTGTATATATATTTACCTATCTGTGTCTAAATATCAAGCAGAAAAATGTCAATGTAAAATTCTCCAAAGATGAGGCATAGCTCTATAAATTAAATCTTAAATGTAAATTAAAAAAGAAAAAATGAGTTTTTACACCTTTGTTACTACTGAAATGCTTTTGGTTTAAGTCCTCAGGACTTTTTTTGTTCTTTCTCCCATAATTGAAAATTGTCAGAAATTAACATACTCAATATTATTATTACTCCAAAATTCAGTATTGACAAAGAAACAATAAATTTGCATTGTATCTAAAAACGTTTGAAATAGATGCCACCTCTCTTTTTAATGAAGTGTATCTTTGTAACCTTGCTCCAAATACAGCTTAATTACATTCAAAGGTTGTAATTATAGTAAGGAAAAGACAAATAACTTAAAAAAATTCTCAAGTAGAAGGATCATCTTAACAGATTAAAGTATCAAAATGTCCTTCAATGGCTAGCTGAAGATTGAGCTGACGTGACATTCCTGAAGAATAAAACTTCTGAGCGAGGTGCCCTCAAGCAGAAATCACAAGGAAAAAGCAAACAATGTTTTTGAGTTTGTCAAGGGATGGCTGAGGCTATAGGGTGGGCAATTTCATTGTGGAGAATTCTTTCTGTTCTCTAACATTCAAAGACTTGAAAATCTTGAAATGCAGGATTATATTACAAGTGTTCAAGAAAAATGTAGTGTCCCTAAATAATGTTTCCAGTGGGGGTTGGCATGAAAGATCAGCATGGATGAAAGCTAGAAAAAGTGTCTCTTCTTCCATCCATGAAGCCTCTAATAGAACTTAATTTTGGAACATCATGGATTATGTTTTTTAAATTCATCCAGGAACGCAACACTTCAGTACTGGAAAACAATTTGGTGAATCTGTTTTTTTKGGGGGTTTTTTTGGTTTTTTGTGGTACCACTGGACCTTTGTTAAGGGTGAAATCTTGGTATGCTTCGAGAGTGTAAAGGATTGTTGAGTTAATACCCCTGTTGTGCAGGTAGAAAAACACCCAACCTTTTGGACAAAAGGAAAATACCTGCAGAGTCGTTAGGCCAGGTAATTACCTAGGCTTGGTTGAACTTCCTATTGAATTCAAAACAATGAGAGCACCTTACAAAACCAGTCCACTTGCTTAAGTGCACAAATACAGATTTAATACCCTTCTTTTAACTATCCAGTTTAAAAATGAGCCACTGATCTTACAATCTAATAAAACATAATCATGCTTTATTCAAAATTCTAAGTGATTTTTTTTTTCTTTAAGCAAGATTTCACCTACTTGAAAACAATATTACTGATCTAATAGAATTTGACTAATGGTAGAAACGTTAAACCAAAATTACTTCAAGTACCCCTTTAAAGGTGAAGAGAATTCCTTCTAAGCATTTTTTTTGTTTTTTTCCTTGCATGTTTCCAGTTTTATCCCCTTCCTTCATGGTACTCGATCCAAAATAGTTGTAATGGGCTTTGTGAGGGTGGGGATCCAGCATCACTTTCCAGTTCCCTTTCATGCAGACTGGATTCTACCCTTGCGCGGATGTTCACTATTGCGAAGACTAAAGAGGAGCGTATTTGGTGCTCAGACTTTGTGTCTTTTCCTTGCACATTAAATAATTTCATCCATAAGTGGTTCCATTGTCAGTGGGAGAACTCACTTTAGCAAAGCAAAGAGGATTTGGCTCTTTTATTTCTGTGAATTCTTATTTCTTAAGCACTACTTAAAATTCCCTTCATTTCTCCCCTATCTACAATAGAGAAAAACCTTATTCAATAGGCTATCTATACTCTTTGTATTAGCTCTATTTATTCATCTTAAACCAACAAGTTAGGCAAAAGTAACTTTGGCAAAATGGCTGTTTTTGTGCGTTTTGCATTGCTACTTTTTTTTTGGCAGGATTGTCGTATGAAAGCCAGATAAAGGATCTCCTAGAGCAGAGCAAATGATAGTAGCCAGCCTCAGGTCAGTCCTGCCTCTTGAGATATAGAGTTCATTATATACTTTTAGAAAGCACTAGTGTCTGTGTCTTACAGACCTGGGAATTCAGTATTCTTCTTAACCCTCTGAAAAACAACTATTGTATTGTGACAGCTCTGTCCTTTATATTTGTTTATTTTTTATCTTAATTGTGAGACCACGTTATATTTTAGTTTTTAGTATCTAAAAGGTATGATACCGCATCCTTGACAGACACCCTCGACAGTACCCAGCTTACATCTGTGCCCTTATGGTTCATAAGGTGTCACTCACCTGCCGGTCAGCACGGGTAGATCTTCTGTGAAGATGTCTCCTGAATTKCCTGACCATGCCCCGCCACCATCTCCCTCTCTCATGATGCCCCACTGGCGAGGGAGTTGCCTGGAGTCATGGAGGACATTCAGCTTCTCCAAGGTACTTTGCCCAGGACTATAGAGGAGCACTTCCCTGCAGAGGATCTACAGTCCTGGAAGCAAAGGCAGGTGCCTGCACTTGTTTTTCAGAAATCCTGCCTTTGTCACAGCTATCATCTCATTACTTCTACGTAATAGCCTTCTATATAGCGTACCTGTGAGTTTGTCATTATATTGATGGACATCATATAAGCCAAGTGGAAATATGCGAAGTTTTGCTATTAAAATGCAAAATGATGGTGCCTATGGTATAACCTTAGAGGAGATATAAGGACTCAGAGAAGCTGGTTCTATATATCATTTGATTGCATTAGGTGAGAAATATCTGTAGCACTTATGCTTGAGAAATTATGCATACAGAGATGGATGAATACTGCTAGAAATTAAAACAGGAGGAATTTATGAAAGAATTCTCTTTTGAATAAAGTTGTAAGGCAACAAAACTATTAAAAGAAAAAAAATCATAAGCACTGAACATTTCACATAGATATGGAAAAGTACCAGCTTGTCCTTCTTGTTATTTAAATTTTTAGGAAAAATTGGAAATAACTCAGTTACTGAAATATTATAGGATGGATGGGAGAGGAGAACTGGGAGGCATGCTTGTAAAACATGTTTCAAAATATTTATAAACTGATTTTTATTTTAGATAGCATTGATTTTTAGAGACAAAATTTGTCCAAAAAGAAAATACAAAATATTGTGTGACTAATTGACATATATCTCAATTTGACTTCCAATATTTTGGGAATAAGCTTTTTAAGAATATACTATGGAGCAAAAATTATTTCAAGTACAATCAGAACTAATCTCTTTGAAATGGTTATCTGTGGAAAATTATGAAGTACACTCGCTTTTACATTTCTGAAGAAAATAAATTTCTGTCAAAATTCTTGTGCTTATTCTAGTCTTGAGGAATTTTTAGAAAGATCTGGCAAGATTATTTCTCTGGACATCTTTGGAATTTACCGGTATGTAAAAAGTGGGGGAGGTGACTTTCTGTTAATTGAGTCATTCAAATGATGACAAAACTCAAAAGTATATTCATTAAAAAATACTCAACTGACAAGAGATTTAATGCTCAGTGGGGACAAATGGTTTAATGTATTTAAAGAATTTTAGAGGCTGATCTTGTGAAGGCTTACCATTGTGAGTAGCTCTACTGAGGTAAATTGTAGTATATATTTTTACATTTAAAGACCTGTGTAACAGTAGAGCGGAATTACTGAAGTTCTTTAAATCAATCTAGAGCTTAAGTATGCAACAGGATCTGGATCTGGGACAATATTTTAGCATGAAAATCACTGCGTGTGCATATTGTTATGAATAGAATTTCATGATATTTGACTGTATGCTCTATCTGAGCTCAGTAATGTGCATATCTGAAATAACATACACAGAATATAAGTCTGTTGTGGTTACCCCTATGCCAGTGTGATCAAAAAATACCTGCAATACATTTATTATAAGCTTACTGCGGTATCTTGAGTTCATTTTAATCTCATTGTAAAAAAAAAAAAAAAACCCAAAAACTGATGAACTGATAAATATACTTAACCATTTTTGAAAATGAAATATTGATTTAAAATCTTAGTCTCTGTTGATTTGAGTGCAAATTCTTACTGGCTTTAGTAAGTAATACCCTATTACGGTATTTTCAGTAGTGGAATTTGGATTTTCTATATGTGGAATTCTGTTTCCTACCTCAGAAGTTTGACAGAGCTTCAAAACCAGTATTGGTGTGAACAGGTATAACTTTAAAGTCTAGAGTCTTGTATTTAGAGTAGGAGATTGGTTTATTTTTATGCGCTTGCATACCATATCATTGGCAGTTATTTACCTTGAATTTTTAGTTTAGAATCTCTTGAGATCCCAAAGCTAATTCAGTAAAACCAGGAGATTTTTGCTTGGTTTCCATACACAGGCAGGTCTGCTCAGAGCAGTGGCTGTTATGCTGAACAGGGTTCTTTGAACCTGGTGAACTCTTTGATAAGCCCATCTGAGTTTAGAGATTCTAATCCACCACATACATGATTGGGTGACTCCCAGTTTTGTTGCACGAATTTCTCAGACTCTCCATCTTTGATTTCATCATTAAATTTTTATTAGAAATTTTTGTGTAAACAAAAAATACTTATGAATTAGGCATGGCCTAAATTCTTAGCTTCTTTTATGCTTATGCTTCTCACAATTTTGACATATAGTGTGTATACTCACAAGAGGATTGGGACTAAGAAGAGTACCATAAGAAAGAAAAAGAAGGTTTTTATAAAAATAATTTTAACATTCATATATATCTTGTCTTGCAAGTTTTTAATGCTTATCTTGTAATGGCATATCAAGTATAATTTAAAATAGACAATCAAATGGTCATTTAGGATTAGTTATTGTGATTGTGCATACACGTATAGTAACTTTTGAAGTCTGTAATACATTTTACAACAATATCATGTATATTGTGCGTTGCTTTTCTGCTCTTCTACGAAGGACAGAGTGGGGAAATAATTTCACACTGCATATAATGCATTGGATATGAAGGAAAGTTGAAAATTATTTAGTTACAGATTTCTCTGACCAGGCTTGCAAAATAGCATATATTATGTTAATGGGCAAGAATTTGAAAATGAACTTGAATATTAAACACAGTAAGTTTGGGTTCTGACATGAATGCAGGCATGGTTGGTGTATAGCATAGAAAATAGATTCTTTTTTAACCCTTTCACATCTCTTACGGAGTAAGATATTGTCTATGTCAAAATACACATAATTATAAGTGAAATATCAGACGACCATCTGTATTGCTATTAAAGTCTAGTCCCTGTCATATCAAATCCCACAGCTCATCCCGTGTTCCTCCACATCAGTGCATTTCTAAGTCAGTAGTGTTGTGCTCCGTTGGCTGAAATAAGCCCTACTACAGCAGACTTTACTGCTAATAATCCTAGGAGATGAGCTGGTTCTGCCTCTGCAGCAGCCCCACACATCCTTCAAGGAAGCGTGCAGAAATGGTGAGCGCTGCTCTCTGGAAATTGGCCACACGAGTCGCATATGGTTCACTGGTGATTGCTCAGTTTGTGGTGGAAGCATCTATCACAGCTGTAATCATGACTGAGATGTGAAAGACTAACAAGCACATTATGTACTCTCATCTTCAGTATGTCAGATGTGTCATCGGCTTTTGGCCAGTTTTTAAGCAGTTTCTGAACTGTATAATAGGGGTAGACACATGCTTAGCCATTTTATTTGGCTTCAGCCAAAAGTGGTTAGAATTACATGATATAAATAGGTCTCCAGTCTTCCTCAAGAGCTGACTGGTYGCCCTGAGAAGTCACACTGCACATTGCACAGGGAGAGCACTATGCTCCCCATCCTTGGAGGTACTCCAAACTAGACTGGATGGGGTCCTGAGCAACCAACCCCACGTGTCTTTGGAGTTGGCCCTGGTTTGAACAGGGAATTAGACCAGAAGACTTCCAGAGACCCCTTGCAACTGAAATTGCTGCATGCTTGCATGACTGGGTATGTCCATACTTGTGCCTTTAGAAACCACGGTGTGCAGAGCACAGAATTGACAGGCAGCATATTACCTTAACATGGCACTTTATTTCCCATTTTGTCCTGCAGAGTGCTGGTGAAACTATCACCAAACCTTTCACGTAGACCACACAGAAAGTYACACGCTTCATCGTCCTTCCACAGCCCCACATGCAATGGAATTGAGTTGCATAGGAGTGGATCATCGGAGGCAAACACAAGAATTAAGGTGATCCCCTCCTGTGGCTGTGTGAGACCAGGATACCTGTGTGCTTATCCCTCTAGTCCTCTAAACAGAAATATCTCCCCTCCTCCTTAATTCTCTGAGCAGGCACTGGGCTATGAGACACTGGTTCATAGACCACAAGTAACTTCTGTGCTCCTCCGCAGAAATTTCTTTTCCTTACGATATATACGCATGACTGAGCCTTTCCCTTGCCTCCAGCTCCTCCCATATGAAGCAGAAGCATTCTGTTTAAAGTTAGAATCTTTTTCAGGGTCTTTCCTACCCTTGGCATCCCWGAATGGCAGGCATGGGGAAAGCAGGTGTGCCTGGGAGTGTCTACAAATGCTGTTACTGACATGTGTGTGCTAGAGAGAAAAAAATCAGAGATAAGACATAAGTTGAATTCTGCTTATTTGGGCTAGTAATGGACAGGCACGCTGCATGGTTTGTTGCTGGGCAGAGTAACGGCAGTCTTCTTGTCAGTGTCACAGCCTCTGCAAACAATCTGTTTAACTACAGGAGTGGAAAACTGAGAACGCTCAGATGTCCAAAGCAGGTTCACTTGGTGGTGTGTCCCATATTGGCTGAGGGTAAACCTTTGCACCTCTCGCCAACATCAAGCTCTGACTTGACTCTCCACTTGAGGTTGATTCTTTCCAGAGGTGATGAGAAGGAGAGGAGAGCAGAAGGGAACAATGAATCCTGTGACAGACAGTGATAGGGTGCTTTTGAACCTGCGTTTGCCAGCTGACAGAAGATGTGTTTGTGTATTTCTGAGCTTCCCTGCTGAAAATCGCATGTTTGCGCATGCTAGCTCCTTCCATCTTTGTGTGGTGATTTTCCTTTCCTGCTGGGCAGAGTTGGGGGCCTTCTGAGCAGGCATCATGGTAGATCATAAAGTGTACAGAAATGCATTTTTACGAAAATATTTAGCAGCTCACTAGCTGCTGTTTCAGCTGGAGTTGATAAGGATTTGGGAAGGGCATGCAGGAGGGTCCAGCTCCCAAAATGCGCTTTCGGTTATTTTGCAAAACAGGCTGTTCTATGTGATACTGCTAAAAACTCTGATGTAGCTAAGAATTTACTAAAACGAGATATCTAACATGGCTTCAGAAATGTTTATAAACAGTTACTCAGATTCTGAGGTTTTTGCATTTGCTTTGGTGGGGCATTAAAACTGTTCTTGCAACTGTTTGTCAAAGGCAGGAACTAAACTGGCTGTTGATAACCTTGGGCTAGCCAAGAATGTTAATTTTGGCCCAGGTCCTACCTAGACATATGGAAGAAGAGAGAACATGTGATAAATGTAATGGATTCAATTTTTCCTGAAATCAATGGTCAGCCTGGCTACGGGTCTTGACGGGGTCTCAGAAGGAGTTAAATGATGAGCACAACTGTTGGGAGAGAAAGAGCATTTCTGAGAGCTACTGCTGATAAGTAGTTAAAGCTGTTCAAAAGCAGCTGCTGCTCTGAATGTGGAAGTGCACCTGTGAGTTGTCAGACTCGCTGCTAATTTGCTGCCGAAATACCTGCGCTGGATTATAGGTACTTACAGATAGATTAGCAGTGCGGTGCTGTATGCACTCCACCCTTTTACTTCTCTGTTTGGGAATGACTTGTGCCCGGAGCCACGTTCTTTCCCAACAACCTGGAGAATGTGGCATAACCACTTATTTAAAAAATGGTTGGTTATTTCTTAAGAGGTTTCATGTAAATTATTGGTTTTGTGCAAGGAGATGTTAATTCCTGGTTGTGTTTTATCTTAAATCCCTTATAGTGAAAAAAAAGCCCAAACAGTAAAAATCAGAAAAAGCTGATATGGACGTGCTTTGGTTGGTCTGTTACTCAGCCATCAATATACATTTAACTGAAATGTCACATTTCCCGTTCAGACAAAATACCGGATATGCTGAAGAGATGTCTCTGCAGCTTCAACATGCAGGAGACTAATAGTTAACAGTAAACATATATATTTTTTTTTTTTCCCAGAGCATATTTCCACCAAAAGAGCAAAGCATTACAGTAGACCGGATGTTTTAGGTCATTTATTTTGTTTTTGCTTTGGGTCATTTTACAGAAGCACTTCTGCTCTCTAGCGTTAAAATGAGAGCCACTCTACTCCCCAGATATTACCCAGCAGCACTTGGGGGCTCTTAATGATTAATACCATCACAGTCCAGCCACAAACCTTTCTGGCGCAGATAATGCCAGGCAGCAAGCACGCTTGACACTTTTAATGTATAATTAAGTAGAAAAAGTCAGCACTCAGTATGCAAATTTTTCAAAATGATAAATGATGCCATACAGCAGTAGGGATTGATTTGGTGTAAATGAAACTAATTAAGGAAATGTCAAACATAATTAATAAAACAGGTTTAAGCTGCAAAACATTGTCAATTGAATGAATGAGGAGGCATTGGCTCCCATTGTTTCTGCTTTATTTAGGGCTTGTGTTTAGCTTGTACTCTGTTCCTAAATGCACTTTCTCTACCTCACACCCTCCACTACCAATTCCCAGAGAGGGGGAAAATAAATTTGCTTGTCTCTCTACTGACTGCAGAAATTAATTGCAGAAATCTTGTCCCATCCAAGTGTTACATTCACTCACAGGACATTAACATAACTAATTTGAAAGAGCCCAAATGACTGCATAATAGAGCACTGTCAGTATGCCTGACAGTCTTTGGTCATACCAAATTAGCTTGGTTTTCTAATTGAAATTTTTTTCCTAGGACTCTCTTTATAATTTTTTTTCTCAGCTATTCATTTTTGATAAGAACAAAGGTTTTATAATTTACAAAAGAGTGCTTGACCTATAATTACTTGGAGGAAATTAGGGGAGGTAGAAAAGTCAGATTTAGTCCTGGTAATGATGCTGGAGACCTTGCTCCCTCTAGGGAGCCTGAAGAATAATGGAATCTTCTATTTTTACGGGCGACCTGTGCACTGGTGCTGACTCTAACTGTGAATCCACTTTACCTTGCAGATCACTTGCTTAACACTAAAAGTGCCAACAGAATCACAGGCCATTATTCCAAATGTCATTCTGTGCCAGTGCCATTTCCAAATGCCCTTCCCTTCAAATGAATGAATCAAAGAACATCTGCCAGTCCTCTTATCTTGTCCTTGTAAATCTCCTGTTTTAAGAGTTTCACAAAATGAAAGTGGTACTTAATTTAGGTAAATGGGGTCACCGGTAAGATTTTTGTTTTAAAAAAGTAGTGCTAAGATGCTTCTTTTTTTAAAAAAAGTTACATAGCCTGACACTTCACACATATTTGGTTTTAGAGCAGAGGCTCTTTTCCACCAGTCGAGTCATCCTTTCTCATAATTTACTGTCTCCTTTTGCATATCAGACTATGTGCTTGCAGGAGACCATTTAAGAAAATCAAAGAGTAGAATATCTTCCTCATAGCACCTCCCTAAGTTCAGGTTAGTGTTTTCCACCCTTTTTACAGGTTTCAATTTAGAAGTACGTGTACGTGTATTGGTGTGCACACACATTTGTGTATGCAAACATGTGTGTGTGTGTGTGTGTGTGTGTATAACACACATATCTATAAAACACATAGAAATGTATATATATAACACTCATATCTATAAAACACATAGAAAGAGTTTCAGATCCATATTACAACTGTACACACACATTATATATCTGTATATGTACATTTTTACATAAATAAATACATATTGTATGTATTCTTCTACTGGTTGTTACACAACTGACATAATCCAGGAGTTTTGGAGTTGTTCTTTCTGTATTTTTCCTACAGATCAGAAGGGTTAGGGCACAGTTTGTGGTTGAAATGTTTTAAAAAATTATAATCCTTTTAAAGTTAGCTTTGATTTTTTTTAAGAGATTTCTTAATATTGGTATGAAATTTTCCATTTCAACAGTAATTTGTATGCTGCTAAGTTTGCTAACATAATTTAATTATTAAAACTGCTAGAAAGAACAGTGCAGAAAACACCCACATTTAGTTCCTCTGGATGAGGAAGTATAAATCATATGGAAATAAAATTAGGTGTAAAAATTTTTCAAATTCTCTGTTACAGAAAACAGTTGCAATAATTTATTAAATCAGTAACAGCTTTTTTAAAGACACATACTTTCACTTGAGGACAAAACGATGTGATTGTACTTATGGTGTCGACCAGCTCTGAAACAACTCTGCGTAGAAACCTTGTGGTAGAGATTAAAATTTGTAAGCTCGGGTGGCTTTTGGGAGCCACCACACCCAGGTCACGTTTTCCCGTTCCGCAGAAGAAGCTGCAGAGAGCCCACCCGGCGGGGTTGCCGGCGGGAGGTAGATGCCACGGGGCTGAGCAGCGGTCCTCAGCCGGCTGTGCCCGTTCCCCCCTGCTTCAGAAGGCACTTTRCCGCTCTGCCCGGGCTGCCGTGCCTCGGAGGGTCAGCCGAGGGCGGCGGGGGCCTCCAGGATGGAGTCAGGGGTGTCAAATACATCCCGATTTACAAACCGAACAACAATCAAGGAATTAAATCTCCTTTTCTAGGTGGTGCAGCAGATAAGATACTCCCAGGACTTCTACCTCCAAATTCTTCTTGTTATATTTAAAGGTCTCATTCCCTCATATTAATTATTTGCAATAAAATAGAAGATATACTCTTTATTGAAAATACATGTTTGAAATGAAGAAAAAAACTAGCTTCATTGTAATTCYTTAAACCTGGGAGTGCGCTCCACCTTAAATCCCAGTTCTAAATTTCCAGTACCTACATCAAAATTTGCGATACTGTTTCCCCAACCGAGGTAATGACATTTACATTATTTCYTAGAAGTCTTCTGCAAAATACTTCAGAAGAATTAAATTTCTCACGAATTATTTAACCAGGTAACAGCCATTTTCTAGAAGTTTCCTACATTTTCTGAAGTTCCCATTAGCTCACTCAAGCTGACTCAAAAGTTGCAACCCTTTTCCAGTAGGTGCCAGGTGGAGTTGCACGTCCCCTTTAATGCCAGAGTAACAGGTTAAATAATGAGAAYGTCTACCTCTGACCTTAAAGTCTGTTTCCCTACAGCCAAATGTTGTAAGCTGAACATTGGCTCTATGTTTAATGCATGCAGTATTTCAAGAAAATTGTTGTGTCTCCTGCATCTGAATCTTGTACCTTTTCATTTGTTAAGTAGCGTCTGTCTGATTTCTCCTGGCTTATGTGTATGAGAATACACATTTTCTAAAAGTAGAAGAAAAATAGTTGTCTAATACATTCTTTTGTTTCTTCCACTGTGGTGTGCATGTAAGTGCAAAAATGGAAACCAAAATCTTGGGTTTTAGGATTGCCAGCATGTCTGAGGAGTGTACTGGGGACAAGTGCTTGCTTAACTCCAGGAGTAACTGTAGACCTTTCCAAACTCTTTCATTGCCTACTGGTATTATCCCTGGCTTTTTAACATCTTGCTTACATGGCTTGGCTTCTTTCCAGCTGCTTATCACAGTTCGCACTGGAACAACAAAGAAATTAAAGGTTCTCGGGTGGATCACTTTTTTTCTTAAAATGTTGGCATCAGGGGAGAAATGCAGACTTCTGCATCTGAACTGGTCCTCGCTCCTTACTTCATGGTTCATGGAAGTATTTTTAGAGTTTGATTATTCTAGTGCCAGGCTAGATAAGGAATATAGTTCAGATGACTCGCACCCTAAAAGTGCTTACTTGCTTCCTCGACTGTAACTGGACCTTAGTATGACAGAAGCAGGTTAAATCTGCCTGTATATCATTTRAGCAATGGTTGCTGAGAGGCCACTCTATGCAGACACTCAAAAAACGTGTGGATGTGGCGCTTCAGGACATGGTTTAGTGGGCATGGGTGCTGGGTTGACGGTTGGACTCGATGATCTCAGAGGTCTTTTCCAACCTTAATGATTCTATGATTCTATGCTTCTATGATTTTAGATTATGCTCAACAATGTTTGAACTTGTTTTAACTGCACCCTAAAATTTGAGGGGATGGATTACCTTCCCAAATGCTTCAGATTTACAGTTCCTGCCTCGACATTACAGGAAAGACAACCCTGTGAGATCTTCACACAGAGAGCCTTTGGGGAAGACCTTTTTGTAGCTGCCTAGAAAAGTGGATCACTGAACTGTCGTTAGCTCTCTGCGTATAAATGGAATAGGCAAAAACCAAAATTGCCCACTGACATTTTTTTATAAAACTTGCTTTTGTATACCCATACCTCCTTCCTGTATCTGAGGGCACATGTATATGTATATGTAGTGTATATATATACACTATATATATCATATAGATCATATATATCTTATATAAGATAGCTCTTTTTTGTATATATATGAATGTGAGGGCATATGTATGTATGTAAAGCATTATCCTCAGATACCAGTCCTGGTCGCAGGACTCCTTAAGACACAGGTCACTAGAGGCTGGGGCAGTGTTTTGGGGAACCTCACTGCATGCTTACGGGACTCTGAGGCTCTCCGTAGGATCCAGCGTTGGGTACCGTTGTGGTCAGCAAGGTGTTTCAGCCAGACTACGCCGGGAAGGTTTCTGGCAGATTTTTGAATAGTTGGAGTATGTGCCAAAATATGAGCATGCTGTCTGGAAGTCCACAAATCCATTTTAAGGTTCACCAGCGTGCAGCACGCTCTGCCGACGCCGGTTTGTTGTGTTAACAGAAGACAGGTAGTGCTATAGGAGCCTAAATTGAGGTGCATGGGGTGGCAGTAAAAGACTTGCATTTAACTCATATTTGGGGATTCATAACTGCTTAAGCCAGCGGATTTAAAGTGGATACGTCATAATATAATACATGTTTTCAATTGTACTTACTTTAAAGTAAGTATAAATGATGGAATAAATGCACTTTACACTCTATGACCAAATTGGTGAATAATAATAATAACAATAACAACAACAACAACAACAATAATAATAATAATAATGCAATACTACTACTAATAATAATGACAATAATAAAACTACCCCTAAATTAATTTGTTCCTCAAAATAACATGAGTATGTCATGAAAACAAATAACTTTCAACCTTGGAAAAGGTTTTTCTATAATCATTAAATAAATAATAATAAAAAAGCTCACATATACATTACCTTATTGCCTYTTTTTCCCCCTAGGTTCCGATTTAATGAAACAGACCATTTTTCTACACTACTAACTTTCTTATTCCGAGAACATCATGGAAATGGAGACCTATATAAGTATTCTTGAAAATATTGCTTCATTTACAGTTTTCAGAAATACTTCCCACAAGAAATCTGATGACAAAGACAGTCAAAACAGGMAAAACAATAGGAAAGTTTATGACGTATAAAATGAATTCTTCAAAAGAATTTTCTTTCAAAATGCCAAGGGTTATAAGTCAACTATATGCAGCACATATTACTATTTATTACCTTGCATTTGGCTGAAATTCATCTCTTTTGACAACCTTGGGTAAATCATGTTACATATTTCATAAAATATGAGTGCTGGACCTTTTTCTGAAGACACTACTTAGTGAGTGAACTCATTGTTATTGGCTGCATCCCAGTTGCCATAAGCTCCCTTAAGACTGGGGCTTTTGCAAGGTCCTGTGGCAGCTGACTCAAACAAAACGTATTTATAGAAAACATGCAAAAAGTTGATGTCTTGTCCAGTCTTCAGAGCTCGGACGGAAAGCTAAATACAAACTGAGATATGCAAGTTTCAATTTTGAGCAAATTTACTGGGTGAAAGCTTCATTTTTTTTTTTATTTCATTTGAATATGTTCAGAACCCCTCACAATATACAACTTTATAGCTAACGTATTTTTTATTTTTGAAGGCTCATTATTTTACAGTGAGGTTACTGAACCTAGACCACATAGTGCAGATTACCCAGCATAGTATTAATCAAAATATACATAGCAAATGGGATTCAAAACAGTGCCAAATAGGCATCTGCTTTTAGCAGGGAACAAAAATGCATTTAGCTCCTTTATTAAAAGGTATTATGGGCAATTTATTTTTAAACCATCTCTCTAACACCATTAACTAGCATATAATTTA
Source organism: Oceanodroma leucorhoa (assembly GCA_030449065.1). Classification (NCBI taxonomy): domain Eukaryota; kingdom Metazoa; phylum Chordata; class Aves; order Procellariiformes; genus Oceanodroma; species Oceanodroma leucorhoa. Next base: position 309,724 of record JASVER010000072.1, on the reverse strand, counting down.
ATGTACTCCCAAGCAACTTGACTTTTACATTTCCTTCAAAACATTAATTTGCTTTTGCAAATTGATGTAAAAGATGCCTTTGACCCCTGGAATGATTCAAACCATTAACAATAAATTAGATTATCCTTTAAAACAAGATCACCATTTTTATTTTTGCATGGAAAAATAAAAGTCTGCCATTTCTGGGAGTGAGATAATACTGCTTACAGGGAAACGAAACTTGGAATAGTTGCAATTATTTCTTTTTTCCATCCTTATCTGTGGCAGTGTTAAGGGACTTGCTTCAGAAAGTTTTCAGACAACTCAAACTTTTTTAATAGATTAAATTAAGAAAATTTTGTTTGGTTGTTTGGGATTATTTAACTTCAGGAGATGGTCATTAGGCTAATGCGCTCCCTTCCTGAAGTGCCCCCCTTAAGCGTGACAGGACACTCTGTTTCCAGAGACAACAGAAAAATACAGCTCTCCAAGGACGTGCTTATTTTTTAAAAATAATGCAAATGTCAATTTTCCTACTCAAAGCTGCGCTACTGAAAAGAAAAATCTTATCATTTAACTAAGGCACATGGTACTGTGATGCATTTGAAGACGCTCAATAATTAGTAGGCTTAGCTATCAGAACTGGCTTTATTTATATGGTGGTGGCCGCTTTAACCTATAGGGGCCGAGCAAGAGAAATGTCAGAAGAGAATACCCGAGCATATACGACTTGAATTTGACAGGGCTSATTGCTGAAAGCTGTAACTGGCTCGTATCCGTAGCGTGGATACGTCCCAGGAGGAGAAGAGAAACCTCCCCTGTGGGTTGTGTTACATTCACTTTCCCCCGCGGGTCCCGAAGATCCACTTGCTAAAATCTAAGATCCTGATACAAAGCCTATGGAAATCAATGGCARGACTCTTACCAACTTTGACGGAGGCCCTAAGGGGTAGCTTCAACCCCCTTATTTGCATTGTACAGTGGCATAAGCGTCTCTCAGCAAAACATCTAAATACACACTTAATTTAAGCACATGAGCAACAGAATGGATTATTCTGCAACTGGTCTTGCCGATCACCATCAGAAAGGTGCAGTGAGGTGGAAAAGTCTGGSTGCACGCTACTTTTTGGCATTTTCTTTCTGAAAAAGAAAAAAAAAATACACTGATTTATAACACATGGAGATTGTAACTTTCATCTTAGGAAGTGCAGCTGTACTTGTAGTTTCTATTACAGTCTTGTGTAGGGAAAAGGTCTAGAAAACTTGATCTCGTTATCAGCCCAATTAATTATAGTTGGGCTATTTCTAAAGGATTTATGTAATATTTATAGGCTTTCTTAAAAGTGTAGGGTTTTCAATTTATCCCACAGAGAAGCTCTACACCGATACATATCTAGATGTTCAAAATATATCTTACTGCAGAGATATTCCAAGTCATTAGTTTGAACAGCAAGTGACTCCAACTACCCACTTACTGTGGTTCTCAATTTGCAAGAATCACTTAGATTGTACGATAAAAACATTTGCAAAGAAAGGAATTACTACACAAGCTTGCACCACACATTCACCTCGTCTGGCAGCTGCCGGTTCTAGATATTAGGAGAATACGACCAGGGCAATTATTTGATTAGTTATTACAAGAAGGGTTTTTCTCTTAACAGAGACCCAATATTAAACTCCAAATGTTTTCATATTTCAAGAGTTTCAAATGTTTMAAATATTTCAATTTAAATATAGTTCAAATGTTATGCATTTTATTATTCTTTCATGACTTAGAGCATTCACATTTAAGCGAGTAGCACTCTGACGTGAGATGTGGAAAATGGGACATTTCGTAAAGTGAAAAGTTATTCTTCACCTGCATTTGCTGCAAAATGCTGTTCTCGACCCTTGGTGGCTCCCTCTTATCCGGTAAGCTGCTTTTTAAAAAAAAAAAAGAAAAAAATCCTATTCTGATTTTTAGACACTTTTATATTGTGAAACTTTAGTATTCCTAACTATGCAATCTTGCTAAACCACAATACATGCATCTGCTTTTGAAAGTAAGAAATTCAGATTTCAATGGGCGTAGAGATTAGCACTGCTGCTGAATTGCTGGTTCTGTGATGCTCTCTCCTTCCTCCAGAAAACAAACTATGTCTAGGTTACGGCTAATCTTCTTTTAAGGCAGAACAGAACAAAGGTCTGGGGAAAAATCTGAGAGCCCTATTTACTAAATCAGAGTGTATGGGTCATTTGTTTTTTACATGAATAAAGGCATATATTAATTCTTATTACAGTTACTTGTTCAAAATTTTCCTCTTTTCCCTGCATTTCCACAACTTTTTCTCTGGAAAGTCCAAAAGTTAATGTCTTGGAGAGCCAGATGAGAACACATATGGAAATATATTTACAAAAATTATCTGTCACTTATATTTGTCCATGCTTAACAGGTTGTAGACCTGATTAAATGCAAAAAGAACAGGAGTTTTCTTTCTACTTATTTTTCAATTTAAATGCAGGAGGAGAATGTGTAACCTTTTCTTCGTGTACTTCGTTTGGTAAAGAGTGAGCCATCAAACCATGTTCTGACCTGTTTTATTGAGCTGGGAAAATGGATCTTTACAGTGCTTACATGTCTCTTTTTCCCCAAGCCATCCAGCCTTGACCTCACCAGAGATTATACCCTTAGGGTACGTCCAACCTCCCTAACACCCCGTAATCCTCATTGTTTCACTCACAAGCAGATCAGTATCGAAAGCTTCTTCATATTAACTTTTAAGCAGCCAAATTCAGATGAAAAGCAAATCTATTCAAAGCAGTTGCTCCTTGAAACAGGTCACACAGTTTACTGTTGTGTTGAAATGGGAAGTGACTAATAAGAGAAACTTTTGCTTGGGAAAGTTGGTCTGATGCTATTCCACCGCTCTTGTGAGCTGCTCAGTGGAGCAAGTTATCAGCTATCCTTTCTCTTCCACATTTATTCAGCAGCCTGGTATTCAAGCTTAGACCAACACATATACAGAAAGCTGCTTTCTTATGGATAAATATATATATTTAAATATATATTTAAATATATATTTAAATATATAACAAACAATGCTGCACTTGATATATATACATATACATTTCTAGTTCTTTTAATATAATGTAGACACCATTCTTGCACAAAACCATTTTTCGGATATGTTTTTTTTTTTAATTGGCCATTTTTGAAGCTTGACACATCAATTAAAAATGTATACAAATTTCAAAAATATAGCATCATGTAGATGTACATGCTGGGGTTTTTTGGTCATTTAACCAGTTTTATTATACTTCTGGGTGTGGTAAACATGTATTTAAGCTTTGTCTTGTACTTTCTGTGTCCTGCAAAGAATGCTTAGCAAAACGTAATGATAGTTTTTCCGTGCTATCTTGGAACCTCAAGCTAAATATTTAATTTTGTTTTCATTTCAAAAGAGCAGGAGAAATTCCTTTAAATGTTGACACTGTAATCTGAACTTTACAATAGATGTAGAATTTTCACAAGCACTATTGAAATAATATGAATAAATTATAAATAAATAATTATAAATAAATAAATAAATAAATAAATAAATTATAAATAAATAAATTGAAATTATAGCAGAAATCTGAAATTGATAACTTGAAAACCATATAAATTATATATAAGCATTATTTATATAATATTTAAATAAACTGTAAATATAACATATATAAAAACTATAAACAAATACATAAACAATGTAAYCTGTTTTTGAAGATGATTGTGAATGAACTAACTTTCCAGAACTCATGCAGCTCAAGCACAAGTCAGCTAAATGGATGAAACTAACGAAGAAAAGAGAGAGAAAATCCTGATTAAAGGGCCTTTTTGTTCTCTTGAAAACAGGATACTCACAGCACAGTTAAATTAAAGAATCATAAGCCTCTGCATGTGATTTGGTGACTGGAGCAGCCATGGGGGCTGCTGCTAGTGTTTTCATGTTTGTGGCCCATCTCTCCTGCTTACATAGGCTCAGAATTTAGCCCTGAGGCGGTGATGTACCAGGTTAGACTTTAAAACCTTGTTTGCTGTTATCTGGGTAGCCTCCTACACGAATTCATTATTTTTGCAAAAGTACAGACACTGAAGCAAAGGTTCCCCTGCAAGGGCAAAAGCAGATTTACTACTAATGGAAATGGACGACTAATTCTATGTTCACCCTCATAAAACTCCTGCAGTGCAGCAGGGAACAGAAATTAAAGAAACATTTGGAAGGTCAGCAGCACGGGAATATTATGTAAAGAACAAAGACTGCGGATTTCAAAGGGTGAACTGCAGAAATGTAAAGTGGGTGTCTAGTCTCAACTCATCTGATATAACTTTCGATGTACAGTGCTGTTGCATATGGAGGAAAAGGTCCCCTGCCAAGCAGAGCAAAAATAATCCATTAGAGTGTATGAAAATATCCCTACAGGCAAAAGATGCCAGGTTTTTTAGTGATTAAATTTAGTTTTCTAGACTTGAAGAGAAAGGAAAAAAAAAAAAGAGAGGAAAAATTATKAACTTCCCTGACCTGAAATCTTTGCTTGGCTGCATTGAAAAAGCAATATGCAACTTTGGAATCATTCTGTGTCCAGAGATGGTGACGGGCACAGACCTGACAACTGTATTTTAGCCAACATTTGGCAAAAAATCCTGAAAGACTCAACAGTAAATAAATCAACTCCAGGTATTGCTCCACATTGACCCAAATATTACATATTAAAAATTTCCTCATTCTACACTGGTGGTCCAAAATGATGCAAGACCAATTCTTTTTCAAAGGATTTTACCCCAGTTAGTTATGCCCATGTTGTAGTCACAGTGAACGTACCCTCTGCAGCAGATTGAAATCAGCATGCACTAAGATAGGACAAGTATGMTGGTTTTGGTACCTAACTAAGCCAGTCTAAAGAGATTTCAGGTTGTTATCTATAACAATATAATCACTTCTGTTACTGCAGTGATGGCATGTGCCATGATTTTAAGTRTTTTATATTCGTTTTGAGTTCATATCCTTCCATGAAATAATTTCTCTTGATTTTTCTTAGCATAGTTTCAGTCAGAGCTGGGAAATAACTTTTCCCTGTAAACATTTTTATTCAATTAACTAGTCGGTTTTTGTTTTCTTTGTCAATAGGAAAAGACACGATTGAACCACAAACTGAAATAATGTTGCTTTGAAAAAAAAGAAAACAAAATTAGAGAGCAACAGATGTTTTGAAATAATGTTTCAGGGAAATTTTAATCAAAATGCCACTTTCCTTCCAACCAACTGAAGTTGGAATGTGGTTTTCAATTTTTAATGCATTATTACTTAGTCACTATCCAAATCATATTAACAGTTACTGTAGTCAGAAGAGCTGTAATAAGAAATCTAAACAAATAATCAGGCGTTGAGGGACTGTGTTTTGGACGATAGTTAATATTTATCGCAAATAAAACCGAAAATATCTTGAAATACCCAGAAGTGCATGGCCCTGTTTGATACTCATATGGCACAACAGCAACCCCTGCAAGCAGAAACGAGTGGTTAAGCTTCAGGCTCCTCCTCTTGGAACACACTTCATTGCACAATAGGTAGGGATTAATTTGGAAAATCAATCATATAAAGAATAATAAGTAGATTATTACAGAAAAAGACAATAATGTCAACCCCTGCACTCCATAAGCAGCAGATTTGGTACGTGCTTACGTGCAACATGGCTGGGAAACCAATGCCATCCTTGGTGGTGTATTTGGAGTGTAACATCATAGGGCAAAGTAATTATATTTCCCCTCAATGTAACCATGATAATAGCTCACACAGATATTACCATGAGTTTGTAAACGCTCCATCACCAAAGATAATGGAAAATTTGTAGTTTAGAGAGGAGCCCTAAATGTGATTAAGAGATTGGAGGACTTAATATATGAAAAAATATAGACCACTGGATACACATTCATAGSTTGGCTAAAGACAACTGGAGGGTTCATTATAAGTATCTGTGAATATTTGAAGGCAATGATCACTCAGAATAGAGAACATTTAATTGACCATACAGAGGGGATCGAGTAGGAGAAATATAATGAAACTGGGAATGGTTTAGCGTAGATAATCAGGAGAAAAGCTCTGGACAGTGACAGCTGCCAGGACCAGAATGATGTTTTAATTTTTCCATGTTCTGCTGTATACCTTAGCAATATCCCYTTCACTAATGCCAACCATTTGTCTCAGAAAAGGAGACAGCTCATAGATGTTAAAGAAAAAATACTACTAAAAGCATTACAAATGTTACATGACAAATTGTTGGAAAACTTCCTCCTGCTCTTTTCTCCCTTGGCAATCAGAAAAAAAAAAGGTGGAATTTCCTTTAAAAATGGGGAATGTCTCYCACTTACAACTACCTATGATGGCTTCTTAACTACACAAAAATATTTTGCTGGCTATTGCGTGCAAAATCGTATTTCGGGAACCTCTTCTAGAAATAATATACTGCCACAGATGTGTGACACAGAGCAGGACTGATTTTGTATAGCAACAAGACTTCTAGGATTATGACACCGTTGATGAACATCCAGTGCTACAGCATTGCAGTGCGGCAGCAGCTGCTTCAGGAGGACTTTACAAAACACCCCCTGGACTATTGGGAAGGATAAATGATGCTCAGCGGATATCTCATCTTTTTCAATTTTTGCATATGAAAGAGTTGGGAACGACTGCAGATGGAACAGCAGTGCAATGGTAGAAGGTGTGATAGACACAGTGACACAGTAACAGTATTTGTGAAGCTATGTCAGACAAATTTCTTCTTATACTTTTAAAATTTATATAAAAGGAAAAAAAATCTTTGAAAAAGCACCAGCACTGACTTGTGATGTTCCTGATCCACACACTGTTGAAGACTGGGGCAGCGTTTGAGGATATTTGCTCTATTTTTAGGCTACTAGTTAGGGATGTGATTTGGGAGCTGTCAGATACAAAATAATGCGTCGGGTTGACCCTTTATCTGATCCAGCGTGGCTGTTTTTATGGAACATTGGAGCTGTGTTACTCATATGATATAGCATTAACTTTGACATGGGGAATAAAACAGGACCACTATATGGTAATTTGCCACTGTTCACTCCCACAAGTCCTCGTCTTCTCGTACATCCTGGGAGGGTTGTTTTTTCCACGCATTCTACAGCTACCACTCCCCTGCCGGCATTGTCTGCAGCACCCTTCCTCAGTGACGGCCACTTGGAGAAATTCCGGCAAAGCATGCTTCCATCAGCATCTATTAAAATAAAACATTTAATAGGAAAATTGTTGGATATCAGCGAACTTCTCAAAGTTCTTTTGGAATGAACTTCCAGGAGGTTTTTTTTTTTAAAATCTTCCACTTACCATCCAGTTCCTTGTCATGCTTGTTATAAAGGGAATCCTGAACTGTGAGTAAAACTGGGAAGCCAATTCCTCAGGAAAAAAATGAATTTTGTTATCATTCTGTGGGGGCACATTTCTGAAATGTCACAGGTTTTCTCAGGAGTGGAAAACCATTTCATACTTCATGCTGATATTGGTATAACCTCATTTAAAGAAAATGGACATTGCGGTTTAGTAATTTGTGTACAGTTGCAAAGAATTATGCATTGTAAGGCAATGAACAACACATATGATAAAGTAACCTCAGCTTAGTTACTGTCGTCTTGACTGAATTTCCATTGATTCACTCACTGTGCAACAGTCACAGGGAGCCCCATTTTTCTTGCAGTTTTAGGTGCTACAGGGAGCAGCCCCRCATCTCACAACACATTGCTTACACTCCAGCTGCTGGTGAAGGCATACCCAGCCCACGCTAGAAATGTGTGCACCATGCACTTCACTTAYTGTCCTCAACATTTAGAAATACCTCTATGCAGAAGAAAGTAGATTTTATGCATAATTTGATATAGAYCTAATGATAAAATCTACAAGTGAAAAACAAGACTTCAACACAAAGCAAGATAAATTTTAGTATATTAATTTTTTTCTTTCTCCACAGAATATTTCTATAGAGCACCTGTGTCAAAAGTCTCCTCTTAGTCGAGATCCAGATTATCAATTAAATTAATAATATTCTTATTTCATTCTGCTTTTTTCATCCTGTGCCTTCAGCAGAACTGCTCTTTGATTTTACCCCATATCTTTCCTAATTGGTGACCCTATGTAGACAGGATAGATTTAGAGAAGTTATGACAGAACTGTAGATGTGGAGATCCTGAGGAATGATGTAACAGCTGTCTTGGGTTGAAGATATTAACAGAAACGATTTTGCTGTTTTCTTTTTTCTAACACTCAAAAAAAATTTTTGATAACAGAAGAACCTTTTGTTTTCTCTTTTGTACATTGTCTATTTCATGATTATTCATTCTTATATTTTAACTTCAGACCTAAGAGCTTTTTCCTGCCTCTGTACTACCAAGAAAAGAAAAAAAAAAATCTTTTTAATTGGAGTTTTTGGATATCTGGCTGGATTTCACTGGAACATCATAAACTGCTTAAAACTTGGAAAAGTCACAAAGAATATAGGTTTAGCACTTAACCAGTATTACAGGGAAAATGTATGTTCTTTTCTTTATTTTGTTGAAGTTATTTTTGAAAATTAAACAATATAGATTWAATAAAGAAGAAGCTCCTGAAGAGATGCTGCCAGCAGTCCACAAGGAAATAGAGGGGTCAAGTGAGGAAGAYGGCATAGGCAAAGGAGATGTCTTCTTCAGGCAGAAATGAGGAGGACCTTACAGTATTTTCTTCATTGTTGCTATTAAAAATATGTATAATTGTCTAAAMTAAATTTATTTACTTGCTATAATATTCACTCTAATTTCTAGCATTAACAAAATACTACTGAACAGTGAATCACCTTCACAAATAGCAGGAATTTTATTTTAAAATAAACATGAGAACTATACTGCATGGGGAAAAAACATTCACAATATGTGCGACATTAGAAATTCCTATGTACTTTGTAACTCTTGAGACAAGCTGAACTACAAATAGGAAATACCATAGACAATTATTTCCTTCAAATTTAAAATGTATGTTGATCATATCTGAAATCTCTTGGTCTTGACCTGTAGAAATAAAAACCTATTTTAAGTGGAGACCAGTACCTACATCTCACYTTCAAAGTTAATTCCTTGCTCTCCCCATGTCCCTTGCAGCCTCCTAGCACTTGGAGCATGACAAGTCACCCAGGGAATCTCCATCTACTCCAGGACTATGYGGGTTTCCCATAAAGCCTGACTATTATCTGCCAGCCAGTGCCTACGTCCAGGATATCTTACAGCAGATACCTGCATTTAAGYATCTGAATTTTTCCTACAAGAAATATTCAGGAAGTTCATAAAATGCAGTCAGTTTTCAGATGAGGCAACTTAAGGTGATTTGGTGGTGGGTGRGGTTTTTTTGGATGTAAGCATCTGAATTCCACCTTAAGTTCTAATTTAATTTTTTGGGTACTTGCTCTGAATCTCTTCTTATGGCATGTGAGAAACCTTTCTTCTGTACATTAGTAGGAAGAATTGACTGTATTGAAYCCAGTGCTCTCATAATTTTAATTCACCTCTTCCACTTCTAAAGGGGAACTATGTGAAACTGAGGAAAAAATATTTTGTTTATATTGAAAGGATTTAATTAAAAAAAAAAAAATTATTAATGCTCTGATGCTTTCCAAAGCAGTTTGTAGTCAAAACCAAGAATAAGTKTTTTTTTTTTATTTTGAGACAATAGGGAGCAGTAGGGTATGTATTTGCATATACATATCAAACGTGCATATACATATTTCAAATAAATGTGATACTTCTAGTATGTCCTGTCTTTTTTTTACATTGCCAAGAGCAAACTCTACTTATCAATTTTTAGAGGTATTGTTCTAAACCCAAAACTAAGTAACTGACAAGTGTTGTGATGAAAGCACTATATCCTCCCATGGAAGTTGTTGTGTTTCTTTTAGAGGAGCCTTCAGCACATCTCCTCAGTTCTGAAGAAGTATTTACTTCTTAGTCAGTGAATTAGTAAAATATTGGTGATGATAGGAAAAAATGAGAAATGTTACAAATCTAAAAACATGGAAAAAACGACACTGATTTTGTCTACCTTGTAAATTCTCCTAAAGAYTGTTTGTGTTTGGCAGAAACACAAACTCATCTTTTTTAGCCTCATAACCGTAGGCAACACACTCTCCTAAATATTTACTATCTCAGCCCACTACTGACTTTTTGTCCATTGTTAATGTAAGTTCCATATCTTCTGTTTGCAAGGCTTTTTTTTTTTTTTTCCAGAGAATCAGATCAAAATTTAGACTTACAATATCCATTGTTGATAGCAATCAACTAACTAAATCCCCATGCAGAAATCTGAAATTCATCTGTGTCCATTTTTTTGTTGTTTGCATAACCTCATAATTTAACTTGCTTTTCTCAAGAAGGACTTCCTAATTTTTTAACCTCTTTCTTAATCTATGCTTGCTTGAAAAGCTTTTGAGAACATAGTTATAGGAGCATTTAATTGATAAAAGAAATTTGGRTAGGTTTTAACTTGCTTTATGATTGCTTCTTGAATCTGAGACTGCCTTCTTGAGTCCCTCCAGAGATATGTAAATGGTTGCCAGTGAAAAATGTTATCTGTGTCTTTAGTCTAGATCTCTCAAGCACCTCTAACACTGGAGAAAATGGCATACGTTTCATGTGGTGTCATGGCCAGCACTGAACYGGTTTGAAATGTAATTATCTTAGTCAGCGCATAGAACACACTATATTGGATAAGCAGATGATCAGAAATCTTTAATTTAAAATGTGTACCCCTAGAGTTTTATGTACATATTTTTCTTTTTATATTTACAYGTTCCTGTTTGGCAGGGCCGTGAACAGTGCAGGTTTGACTATCGTATCTGTGCTGACATTGCTGGGATTTATCTACCAGCTCTTACATTTCAGAATAAAGTGATGACTTCACATATTGCCCTGCTGGAGCCTGCTAAGTGATCGCTGCCAGCACAGAACTTCTACCAGCAGTATGACTTGCCTTAGAGATGCTATGCGTCCTTTACTTACCTTTTTCCTGGCCAAGGATCATGAGGATGATTTCAATTTGGTCCAGATACTGAAATAAATTCTTTTTGTTGCTGCAGCTGTGGGATATCCATACGCTAGAGAACCTTGTTTTGGATGGAGAGACTTTGATCTTCAAGAGATTTGAACTTGGCACCTCATTTTTAGCAGCGAGTGTATCATTACCACAGGTGTCTCGGTCAACATTGAAATTTCAGCAAACAGCCAAATCAGTCCTCGGTGCTATTCCATTTAAATCATCAGCGGAATCAAACATGACTCCAAGTAACCTGGATTTGTGGGCAAAGGGTCTGAAAATTCTTTTGTGATTAGAATTAGAGAAAATCACATCTCTTTGTGAAGCTTGTGCAGATGATTACCYAGCCACTGAGAATTAATGTATGATTACATTAAATTTATGTTWTCTGCTTTTTGCATGTAGTTTGGAAGTCAAACCAAACCTGAATCCTGGCTGCTCCCTCCTATTCCAACAGCTTCTCAAAAGTTCTTTGAAGTGGGGAAGTTGAAACTTTTAACCAAATTTAACTTCAGTGCTTGGGTTCATTTTTAATAAGAGCAAAATTCAATGATACGTGGATATTTTAGGGTTCCCTCAATTACATCTATGTTGAAATCAGTGAAAGTCCAGGAAGGATAATTTTCCTCTTTACATTTTCAATTTAACATTCACTTATATTTCTGGGAATACAAGATTAATCCACTCAACATATAAACTTTAGACTTGGGGTTGTATTTTTTTTTTAAATGCAGAATTGATAGAAAGTGTACTAGAAGTACCTACAAATCACTTTGAATTATTAAATCCTCTTCCAGGTAATTTTCAGATGTCATGTAATCCCAAATCTATCTACTTAAAAGTTGATATATGTGAACTGTGAGACGGTCAATATGACAATTGCAGAATCAAAGTAAATACGGTAAAAGAGGGGTGGTCAAATCAAGAGGAAGCTGCTCCACCTATTGTGTCTTGCTGGCATCACTGTGAGTCATACAAACCTAAACTCAAGTGATTTGATAATTACATGGAAACCATAAAACAGAGAAGGAAGCTTTGTGATCCTAGTTATTGTTTTAGGAATCGCTGCAACTAATTTCAAATTACAGGCAGGATAAAACAGAGATAATGGTAAGAAATGCTGTCCCTGCAGACTCCACATGAATGATTTCTGCAGCCAGTCAATTTTTTGTTTCCCTCTACTATGCCTTCTCATTTCTGCTTAATTTCCCCAGCATCAGTGTGGCTGCAGCTCTCTTTTTTCACTTTGATCCCTGCCATTTTTTAACCTGAATTCTTTGTGGAGTCACTGGGTCTTGGGCTGCCAATGCTGCTGCCAGCATTTCATTTAAAAAAAAAAAAAATGCAGTGTGTTTTGTATTTTTTAAAATTGCTGTGTAGCTACATTGTCACTCATAAACCTTGTTATATATAGTTCTTTCCACATAGCCACATGTTKTAAAGCTTTGATTGACAAGAAAGTTTATTTTAAACGGATCTGATGTGTCATCAGTGTAAAACAAGCCTTTTGAATGACATCTTAACGGAGGAGATATTACACCAATCACACCGAGCAAAAGTAATAATACTTGTTATTCCRGCAAGACTACGTTAGGTCAGCCACCCAAAGAACCGGTGCCTCTGAGACGTGGGTGTGATCCAGCACCACCTTCACCCTGGCCACGCGGGCGTCCCTCCATCTCCCTCTGGCCGGACACTGGATACTMTAAACGTATTTCCCCTGATTCTGTTCTTTCTGAGGTAGGTTTGTCACAAGCAATCGGCAAGGGTTTTAACACGGGAGGGCTGTTTGAGTGAGGCACGTTTCTAGTGTAGTTTATATCTATTGCAAAAAAAMCCCTTCGAATATTCTCTTTAATAACTTGAAATTTTAATAAGGACCTAAGGAACGGTTGAAGAGTGAGTGAACTTATATTTAAATTAGGGCTTTGAGAGCTTGGAGATTCTAACTTGGTGAACTCTAATTAAATCCCACAAGGCCATCAGGTCTGCTTCCCTAGCTCTTGATGGTGAAACTGAGGTCTTCAAAAAGCATCCCCTGACAGTATACAAGTGGGAGGAAAAAAAATCCTTCAACCCTTCACGATAGCATTTTATAAAGCAAGAATTCCTGAAGGAGTAACAGAAAAGAGGAACAATAGTTAGAGCATGAAACCATGAAAAGCTGAGAAATATGTTTTGAGTATTAGTGTAGCAGTCCTCCTGAAATTCAGTTTTGTAATGTTTTTAAAAGACCACTGTTCATACAAATTGTAGTGGACCTGAGGCTTTAGAAGGTGTCATAGTATACATTTTCGTTCTTGCTGCTGCTGCTGCATTATTTCTGGCTGAAATGTAAAGTAATCATGGCTGAATGCTTGACGTGCTGCCACATTTGGTAAAATATATTTGGCTCATTAGGCAATTACTATTATTTAAATAAGTGTATAGTATGCATGTTTCAAACCATGAAGTACAGAGGGGTGACTAAATGACTTCTTGAGATTCCTTCTAGCCCAGATTTTAAGTTAACTAGAAGTTTTTTGGAAGCTGTGAATATCTAAATATTTTAATTTTTATATATTCCATAATTTAAAAGTTTTGTATGTAGTGATTCAAATGTATTTCAGATATTTGTTCATTTTTCATTTCTGTTCTTGAGTTGACACAATAATGTCAGAATGATTTTTATCTTGTCAGCCATAAAAACTCATGACAAGATAGCCTTTTCTCTTCAAATATAAAAAAAAATGAACTTTAAAAAAAAAAAACAAAACAAAACAAACAAAAAACCCCAACAAAAACCCCAAAACTTTCCATATGGAAAATTTACCATTCACCATACACGTCCATTCCACCAACATAACTCTAATTATGGTCAAACTGGTTCTTCATGCAGACGAAATGTCTTCTTGCTCTTAAGAAAATACCCCCAAAATTGAGAAAAAAAATCCATTATATGATTTTTATGAAAATCACGATTTACGTACAGTTAGTTATCTGTAAAGGTCTGTTGCCAAGTTGTCCCTGGACGTTATTTACAATTTTTTTTCCCAGAGAGCCTCCATCATTTTTTGCCTTCCTCACTACACTCACAAAAGCCTTGTGCTGTGACAGCCTTATGAAGGGTCAGTGGTGACTTTCTCCTGAACTGAACAATTCCCATTTTTCTCTGAGACTTTGCCTCTCAAAGCACTAAATAAATTCACCATATGATTATTATGTCTATTCTGAGATGTGTGGACCCAGATCCTGAAGCTGAATATGTGCATCTTTTCCTTTTGTGGAAGGTTTCAGAGTAGTTTTTTATGGAATTGATCTAATCAAAAGACGGATACAGCTGATCTCACTGAAGTTCATTTTATGTACTTGTACAGCGTGCGGCTTTACAGACATCAACCTTATCCTAATAATGATAATTCCTTTTGATAAGATAATATGAATTGGTTTATAGTGACTTCACTGCAATTCTATGTGCTCATAACTAAACTCCACAAGTAAAGGTAGCCCTGTAATTTCTTGGATAAAGAATACCATTGACGAGGAGAAAAAAAAGCATTCTTGCTTTGAAGACGACTGTTATGGCCTGCTACCAGTCAAAAGGACAGGCGTGGGACACCTGTAACACGATTTCTGTGAAATCATGAAAAATGATTTCTGTAAAAAATACAGGATATTTTATTTGTTGCCACATAAAGACATTGTGATAAGTCCAACTCTGAGTAAATTAATGTAATTTATGACTTGCTTTCTTGTTTACTCTAGTCTGTGTATCTCTCTAAGCAGCTTTTCATTAACTGCCTGCAATACCAGAAAACAGCAAAGTAAATAAACCAGCAAATACCAAAAATTCATGTAAACCAGCATATATCAGAATATGGTATTTGTTTAAACAACATAATTTCAGAGCATTTAATTAAATTTATGGAGTTACATCAGTACAAATGAGAGTTAAGTTAGAATCAGCTCCATTGAGAGTGGATTTCATTTTGGTATTGTTAGTGTACAAGGCTAATTGATTTTCTTCCTACAGGCTGTACATCCCCTTTGCCTTTCAGCTCTGGTACATTTTAGGGAACTTATTCATTTGTATAACCTCACATACATAAGGCACAAATATAAGTATTTATATTTTATGGAAGAAGATGTGTTCCTCCATCTTGTACAAAATATACGGGGAAATACTCAAAAGCTTTATATTGTACCTTTGTAGCTCCTGTCAACTGTACGCATCAAAAGGAGATTAAAGTGCAGTATGTGTCGTTTAGCTTACTTATAAATCTAGCCAGAATCATCCTTGATGTTTTTCTTAATACATCTCTGACCTGAAAGAGATATTGAACCATTATATACCACCTTTGTTGTTGAGTATGAGATGCAAAAGTATTGTTTTTTCCTCTTTTGAACTCTTTTTTTTAATGAAAGTGTTGCAAAGGCTTTCATGGTTTCGTTCTAAAGTGGCAGTACCCATTCCTTGGATATAAAAGTAACAGGTAYGAAATGTGAAGCTACCTTTAAGTTGTTCTCTGATCAAAGCTCTGCACATTGATCAAGTGCATTAGGAGAAAAGATCCATTTTTAGGAACGTTAATACGTTTAGCTTGAACTTACTCTGATCTGAGGCTTGTGAATTACAAACTGGGTAAACTGTTTTTATAAAACTCTTAGTTCCTTTGGTTCTTCTGTGTTGGTGAACAATATAAAGAATAGCTGGAAACCAGACACCGCTTGTCACACTTCAGTACCGGGATGCATATTGTTTTTGTTGAGGTTACAAACTCTATATGTTGTAAATTAATTTGGTTTTTGCTAACACTGATTTAAAAATCTAATAAAAAAATCCCTGTATAGCTTATTCGCAAAAAAAAAAAAAAAAAGGAAAAACTGTAAAAAATATTCAAAAAGCATTAGCACTAAGTTTTATTTATATTTTATTTGTTTCAGCAGAGTGTACTTATTGACTGGCATTTCCTCAGTGAGATTGTTCTATGCAGGTTTTTTCTGCCCAGGATGCCTGTTGGTATCAATTTACGAACGCCCAAACAGCTCAAGTCCTTTCTGCCTAGGAGAGCATCTCTAATTTTGTAATGTTCTCACAGCTGTGGCCAGGAGCCATGCTTACACCAGAGCCCTGTTTTTTAAGGGAAGAAGAGCTGTGTGGCAGGGCATTCCCGATGTGGGGCCACGCTTGGAATCTGTTCCCTGTGTTTGATCTGAAGCAATATGGCGCATGGCTCTCTTTTAGGGTGCGCTGTATGGGCTATCTACAGGGGAATCAAAGAGGAATTTTGATTATGGTGATTTCCAGGATGTCTTTTTGCACTGAGGTTTGCTGGCAGGGTTTGCTACTAGTTTGATCTCATTTGTTTTGGTAATTTAATCATTGCTTTTGTAATTCRTGTAAAAGTCACTAGGTGGATGCTGCTGTAGAACATATATTTATAGATTTTACAAATAACGGTGAGTCATTAACAGAGATCACTAAATACTGCTGAAATCAATAGCTTTTTTTTTTCCTAGTGGGTGATTTCAAACATCTGTAGTAAATGTTTYACAAGATTTGATGACATAATTTCAGAATCATTATTGTCTTCTGGTTTTTGTTTTGGCTTGAAATTTTGTGTCTTTGAAATAAAGACACCAACATATTGACATCTCTTCCCATCTTGATAGATGGGAGGTTCTTTGCAAGATGCGACTGACTGGAGACGTCACGGAGAGCCAGTATTCTCKAAATGCTGTGCCCAGCTTTATGAATTATTTCTTTGATTACGTTGTTGCCTGTTGGGAACTGGTGATTCTGTCTCAACTGTTATTTTAACTGAATTTTAATTGTCCCCAGCAAGACATTCCAGTAGAAATAAGAATTGGGTAGGTTAACATTATTCAGCCCCGCATCTTTGTTCCAGAGGATAACCCAACTGCTTACAATGCAAGATACTGCTCCTTAATGGTCAGGTTTAAATATAGTTGTTGTATAGTGTGGGAGCACGCGTGCAAAACGTTAGAGTATAGAAAATCTTTTATTTTCATTTCTCCTCCTATAATGTCCTTCTCAAGGTATGAGTGCCATATTCCTATTGTTTAGGAAGGGGATAAAGTATTTTTTTATGAATTTTTACGAAAAGAAAGAATTTGCGTACTGAGAAAAGCCTTTCAGCAGAAAGTGTTCATTCAATTAAGTCTGCCTGCAGGTTTTGGGTATCTGACTATGTATAGAGCTCTGTGTTTGTGGCTCRGGAGCCGGCGTGACCACTTCCACTCTAATCATTCTAATGCTGTGCTTTGGCAGTGCAGGGGAAAGAGCTGATCTCTTTGGAAAAGAGCTGAAATACCTGTTCCAACAAAAAAGCAGTCCAGATGTGTTGGATTTACTTAGATTTGAACATCATTGTAATATTTTCACCTGATTTGAACATAATTGTAATATTTTCACCTGACCCCCAGAAGTATTGGATCGCCTTGATGAAATTCATCATAGTCAGATTTACAGACTATTTCTTGCATGTTAGGTTATTAGCCACAGCTATTTTCTTCAGCTTGGCAGAATATATGTTAATTTAACCCACTCATAATGAGACACGCGTAAGAACTTGTCACTCAAAGTGTAGGTCTGCAGAGGATTCTCCCTTCAGAGAACTTTGGTTGCAAGAGAAAATTCCCTTTGTGGCTGATAATAGTAATTCTTTTTAGCAGTAATGGATTGGGAAGGGGTAAAAACATGGTATTCAGGATATCCCAATACACTACAGTACAAATTAAATGTATCAAAAATGTATGGGTTCAGGATGTATTTAAATAGATAGTACTAAGGACAYGAACACACCAGTGCGTCTTAAAGCTGAAAGCAGCATAAGAGTGGAAGAATCCTAAATAACGAGATTTCATAGAAGATTTTTGCTCCTGCCTGCACCACATCATGACTTTCATTTCCCACTAATTCATCCACACATTTGGTTAAGTAACTAAAAATGTATTCTGAATATTTTTATAACAATATTTTTCTGTTTAAAAGAAAAGACACTGCCAGACACCACCATCTGTTGTGTAGACCTACAGAATATGCATCTGATGTCTGTGAGTTGCTGTCTTTTATATCCTCTTATATAATTAGAGATTTCAGCCCTTAGTGATGCCTCCTTCTCCACCTAAAGAAGACCAAGTGTAAGTTTACCCAAAGTGTATTAATCATTTTCCTGCTACTCACTGATAAGAGCAGTGCTCTGTACGGTTAAAAGCTATTAAATGTGTCTCTTCAGAGGATGTTTAAAATCCTCTGCTGAGCACTTGGCTAAAATCCAAAATTATTACCATAATACCTTCTGAAATGAGACAGAAAACATAATGTATTACAATTGATAAGTGCATCATTTGTACTGTAGATTTACTTTATTTTGGAAATATATTTAAATGTTTTATTTGTCTTTTACACACCACAGATTAAATTTTTAGTATACTTTTGGCTAACAATATTATATGTATCAAAATAAATATGTATAATGCAAAGATATGTTATATTTAGATCAACAGAACATTACATTCAAAAAGGTTTAGAAGSTGCTCTATGGATCCAGTCTAATTATGGCTCTGTAACTGGACTACAATAACTGGGCACTATCTAATGGAAAAGTTTTTCTACATTTTCAGAAATGGTTATGGATTTCAGCCATTCCAGCTTCCCTCTTCCCTGGTGCTCCCCCTCCGCCGCTTCCCATGTTRGTTCTTTGAGTCAGACTAAGAATCAAAGGTTGTAGGAACATGTGTGTCCAAACTGGCTAATCAAAAAATTATGTTGCCTCTTAAAACTCTTGAAATCGTTAATTCAGTATTTTGACAAAAAAAAAAAAAAAATTTAAGAAAAAGATATATTGTCCTCACAAGTGCAACCCATCTTTTAAACAAACAGAATTGACTTTTTAAATTTGAAAATTATTTTAATCTTCTTGTCATTATATAACAAAAATGTCGTTGGTGGGRATCACAATAATTTATTTTTTTTTAATCCCTATATAAAAATGGCCTTTTCAATTATTTCATTTAAAATTATTTGTATTCCTGCCCTGGAACAACATAACCAAAGAGCCCTGTACAGGCTAGGATCTGTGTGGCTGGGGAGCCGCCTTGCTGAGAGGGACGTGGGGGTCCTGGTGGACAGCAAGATGAACGTGAGTCGGCCGTGTGCTGCTGCGGCAATGAAGGCTGATGGCATCCTGGGCTGCATCCACAGGGTCATTGCTAGCAGAGATAGAGACGTGATCATCCCACTCACAGAGTTAGGTCTTTTCACCCCGGAGAAGACACAGAATTCCAGTACTTAAAGGGTGGTTACAAAGATGTCGGAGGCTCTCTTTTCGCGAAAAGAGCTGCATGGAGAACATAAGGGGCCATGGGTACAAGTTGCACCGGGGAGGTTTCATCTTGATATAAAAAAGAAATTTTTTATGGTGAGAACAATCAGTCACTGGGACAACCTCCCCAGGGACATGGTAAAGTCCATGTCACTGGAGATTTTCAAGTTATAATTGGACAGGGTGCTGGATAATCTTTTCTAGGCTCCCTTTCCCATGAGGGGTTGGACCAGATGATCTTTCAAGGTCCCTTCCAATACGGACCGTTCTATCATTCTGTGTTCTATCAAACAGTAACTGTCTAATTTCAAATACATAAGACAGACCAAAGCATGAGATCAAGTATACCAACTCTGCCCTATCCAGCCGGATGCCTTAATTACTGTGCTAGAGTTATGGGCTGTTCTCTGAGCTCATGACTGCTGCTCTCTGCATGCACAATGGCGCGGAGTCAATAGGAAGTACTTACAAAGATTTTACTCAAGATACCTCAAACTAAGATTGCTAGAACTACTCCGTGACACAGGATGTGATTTCAAGGCGCATGGTACTACGAGCACTGTAGGATGTAGCTCTCCTGCTTCTGAGGAGGCGTCCTCATATCTAGGTTCAATGCTTTGCTTGCTGGASAGTGTTGGTAAATCCTGTCTAGAAGTGTAGCACCTTCTGTTCCTACACCCCGTTATCAGTTGCACACCTAGAGCTGGGTGACAACAAGCATCCAGATCCTTACTGTTGGAAAGGCTAACTCCTGCTGATGCTTACAGTCGTAGGTGCCTGCATTGCCAATCAGGTTGCTTCTGTCTAGATGTGGGATTTTAAGCACAGACAGKGTGACTTTTTTGGTCCAGAATGGAAGTGCAAATTGTTTGCAGGTAAATCCTGKTCTGGTCTTTGTTTGAGAGATTATGTTCCTAACTCCTGGTAAATTGGGATTTTCCATATAGGTAATCTCAAGCTCACCAAAATTAATTGTTAAGTGGCTTTCTTTCCCAGAGGACAACAAAAAATGAGATTTATTTTAACCACAGTTGTTCTTTTTGCCTACTTACCATTATAATATTTACCGCTGTTGGCACACCTGTTTTGGAATACAGGAGAATGCTTATTTTTTCAGAGAAGAATTGCTCTGTTAATGAAAACGCCTCATGAATGTGTTGGTGATTTTAGGGTTTTTAAAGCTTTTTTTTGTTAAAATAATATTTTTGGGCCAAATATGATCAGACAGTATCCTTTAAAATAATCTTACCTCTCTCACGGAAATTTCTGGAACCAAACTGAAATAATCTGCTTGGATAAGGAAGATCTGTTCAGTGCTTAATTGCCCTTGAGATTATACTTTCTGAACTTCAAAGGTTTGAACTAACGATGTTCCTTTATTTAAAGCATTCTTTCTTTTGCCCGTCTAAACTTCCTACTGAAGTTAGGATCAAAAGGCTTAAATGTAGTTGGCAAAAGAAGATATTTGTAAAATACACGATCAGTATTGATTCTAGCTAAAAAGTCATATCTTATTTCCCTGTTGGTTACATTTTGACCTTTGTTAAGCTGTCATATAAATTACATTTGTCTTTATAATACCACTGCTAACCACAGTGCAGATTTTGTGGTTGGATAATTGTATTATATATTGGTCTACGTCTGAATTAACTCTCACCTTGGGAAAGATAAAACTTGCAATATCCAAGTTTGGTTAAATTCTGATTCTCCATTTCAAAGTTCTGACTATATAAAAGCAAATCAGCTGTTTCTGAATGAACATGGAACATCCTACTGGTATTTTAAGTAGCTTTCTTTGGTCTGCCTTCAGACTTAGGTGTAATAGATCTTTTGATTAAGATTGACACCTATAGTAAAAAAGACTTGAGTTGAAAGCTTGAATGGTGATTATTGCTAACTTATCTTCTAGGAAGATCTTCTATTCAAGGGTTACAGAAATAAGAAATTGCACAATGGCCAGATGTCACATTAGCATATGCAAATCCATCCTACTCATGCAAAGCTATTCACCGTGAGTGTGACTAGCTGCAGCAGACTTGCTAAGACTGTCAAAAACAACCACTGTTGATGGTGTTGGAACAGGAGTAAATGGTTAAAAGGAAAACAGAGACASAAGAAATCCCAGGTCTATAATGATAAAGTACACCACTCGAGAAAAAAATCGATCTGTAGCTTCAGGGTGCCGCTCCCATGAACTAAGAGAGGTTTATAAGGACCAGTGTAGTAGACGATACAGGCAGGCAAGGTGGCAGGTCGGTTTGGCTGTATGACCTGGATTTAGCTGGCGGTCCCTTACGGCTGCTACTTCACCTTCTTCGGCGTAGCACTTCAAGTCATCACCTTTTACGCTCCCCGTGTAATTGGAAGTGATGATATTAACATTAGCCTTGCACCACTGCCCTATATCTCTGATTTTTCACAGCTTACGGTGTGGTGGAAGGGAGATGCGATCCAGTCCTGTCTCCTGTCCGTCTCTCTGCTTGGCCACTCTGCTGAAGCTGGCCAAGCTGTGTAAGCTCTCCGCGACCTCTTCCTGCAACTTTCTTCTTCGGAAAAGAAAACCTCTCTCCTTTTGTTGCCTGTCTATCATTTTCCAGCCTCTCCTATGAGAAGGGTGGCAGGCAGTCACTGCAATCTGTATTTTSGGTGTTTACAATTAGATGGGGAAACTAAGATTTCACAGCCAAATAATTAAACACCATGTTAATAAATTCTGTTAGTCATATTACACTGAATCATATTAAAGTGCTTAACCATGTGCTTGAAGGAAAGAAACATTTAAAGTGAGTTCTGCAAATATTCTGAATACTAATTAAGTTGTTCAGAAATCCTACTTTAGTGTTAGTTTGATGATATTAAGAAACAATGCTAATGTTAAATCCTAYCCTGTTTGTCAGCTAAGGAGAAATTTCCAAAGTGGGGACTCCAAAGATGTGTCTACAAGTCTCTGCTGAACTCAARGTATAATGGCGGTGAATCTCATGTGCTTCCACGGGTCTTCAGGCAAACTAGGGTCCAGTTCATCTATTCGAATACCCAAAAAGAATCTAACCCGCACCTTTCACTGCAGGTGTCGGCTGGGTTTCTGCAGCTGCCCTCTCTTTGACACAGGAAAGTTCTTGTAATTGGGGAAACCCTGCCTTTAATGGCAGCGTCAGTAGAGAAGAAAAAAACAGCTGTTTTGAGGGCCTGTAGATAACTTTTAAGAAATAAGAATATCCACGTGCAATCTCTGAGGTGCTTTTAGCATGGCATTTCCTTGTGGGTTTTGGGTTTGAGGTTTTTTTTTCTTTTTTTTTTTTTTTATTTCAGAATTTTACGCTTGAAGTGATTAGAGAATCATACCTTCTTTTTGTGGAAAATCTTCTTTTATTTCAATGTCAGACTAACACTTTTATCCCCTCCCCTCTCCCTGCGAGTGGTGCAATAAGAGTACTACAATACCATGCAACACAATTAAAAAACAGGTCCCTGRTTATTTTTTTTCTCTTCCATCTCTCTTTTCAGCACTCATGATGYAAACAGGACAAGGAGCCTATATACAGCAGTCCCGATCTTGTAAAAAAGTGCACGTGGCAAATTCATAGGAACAGAGTCCTACAGACAGAACAYGGGAGGTCGTGAAATTCTGTATTGGTACACGTGAATCGAGATATTCCGTGTAAGAAACACATTTCATAGTAAGTTAAAGGAGGTACTATTTAAACGGAAGCTGAAACAAAGGTAATACGTACTTACTATTGTCAGACTATTACACCTGATCTTTTTAAAATGTCAGTAATGATATTTTCTTGTGATAAAGTGCTGTACTGACCTGAAAAGTCTTTGGATCTTTGCCTCTTATACCTTAGGGTAACTTTTCACACATCAGAGGTTTCTAACAAGAAAAAAAAAAAGTAGAAAAATTGCTGAAAGGATTCATTTGATTTGTCCAACAGAAAGGGCACTGTCTTGTGCTCTGTTGTGTTTATCCAAAGTTTGTCCAAAATACTTGTGCTTTTATTTTTTATTTTGTAACAAGATAAATAGAGAAGATACATCTCTTTTTCAAGAAGCCCAGACAGATAAAAATGCCAAGATTATCACAAATGCTCCAACCTATGAAACAGGGAATTTCTAAAGGAAAGGTGAGAACTGAGTCCGTCTGGTACAAAATCTTTTCAGCTCCACCAAGCCATTTTTAGTATGGACTAAAGTACTATGGCTTTGTCACAGGGATTTGCTTTCAATCTCAGAAACTGGTTATTTTTATTTGATAGTATTTTGGATAAGTATATTATCCCTTCTTGAAAATTCAGTCTTATCAGTTATGAAATTTGCTCTGATGGCTGATCAGGTGTCGAGATGAGGATTTTTAGGGCAAGGCGAGTGATCATATAGCTGTGAAATAGAAATCCAGTAATTTGTATTATGTGGCTGCTATGCAAGAAGARTAGTCTCTCACAACAGCTAATGGCCTAGTGAATGTACAGCTTTTATAGCTTAGTCCACATATTTTATATGTAGTTGGAGTTAAGATAGTTGGAAAACCAGACATTTTTCAGCAAATAATGCCCTTTTAGTTTTTTGGATTTTTTTTTAATATTAGCTCCCATTAGGAGCTTTGGACGATGTTTCCTAGTAACTGTGACTGAACCTTCTCTGACATTACAACAAATATAAGAAGAAAATATTTGTCTTTTTTTTTAAGTGGTTGCTAGAGTATTTAGAAATGGATAAATTACTTCTCCCTTTTAAACAAAGGAAAAAAAAATCCACAGTAGGAACAGTACCTGTGARTTTTATGTCTGTCTGGTAGCTGTAGAACTTCCACTTTATTACAATACAAATATTACTTTGAAGATTTCATTATTAATATACTATTAGAGTCAATGCAACCAGAGTATTTCATGTAGATGAAACTTCCGTGAAATAGAGAGTGCTTGAGTGTTGATAGCCAGAGGAAGTTATGTGATTGTGCTTTATATAAGGCTTTTTATATAGGGGTGTACCAAACTAGCATGCAACTGTCAGAAGAACTGAAGTGCCAAGATGTTATGGAGCTCCTTATCTGTAATACACCATGAAACAGGTGGTAGAAGAGAAGGACTGAAGAGTAATTACACCTCATCTTTGTTTAGGAGAAATCCTCTGTGCTGCAACAGAGGTCCTCTCCTCCCCTTCCTCTTCCTCCTTTGGGTGTGGGTAAGGATATGTTTGGAGCATTTGTGATAATCTTGGCATTTTTATCTGATATGTTTGGTGGATGTCGAACTGTGCTCTACCTGCTCCAAATTTGTGGTGTAGCTGCAAAAAAAAAAAAAAAAAAAAAAAAGGTTGCCATTCTGAATCAAATTTGCGGTTACTTTACTCCAGTAATTTGTCTCTAGATATATACCCAGGAATGCCAAATTACAAAGATGTGAAAAAAAAATTTAACCAATTAGATATTAATTTATAATAGTTAGAATAGTTTATACTCAGAAGTGTGATTTTAATAACCCTTTAAAATTCTGGTTAGCACTAGCCATGGTGTCTCTGGATAGGCCTGTTAGCCATGTAAATGTGTAATCTCTTTTTGAGTGAGCCTGCTAACACAACAGTGAACTGTGCTGTAATGCTCTTTTATTACCTTTTGTCTTGCACAGAGGTTTCTCATCAGCACCTCAACTCTTGTGTAAGTTGTCCACTTAACAGGGTGTGTACTTGGCCTGTCTGGAAGGATCTTATTTTGGCCCCCTGTGTATATAAAAGATTTTGTTTCCAGAAGAGACCTAAAACTATTACTCCAAAAAGTAAAAGTGACAACATATTTCAAACCTTTGTTCTCAAAAAACTGGTGTTGCAACATATTTTACATTTTGCARAACTGGTCATAGTGTTGTGTCTGAAATCAAGGTAAGAAAATATAAAATTAAAATTTGAATGGTTACTTTCTGCAACTATTCTATCTTCCTTACAGATACAAGTGCTAGTATTTTGCAAAAGTTTTGTCTATGCTCCCAAAATGATCCTTCTTTTTATGAAGCATTTCTGCATTTTTCATTCATGCCACTCCTCCTCTTTTTTCAAAATAATTTAATACCTGTCCTCCATAAGAAGGAGGACTTGACTAATGAAATAAGRGCATGCATTTTCTTTTCTAAAGGTGTAGTGTTGTATGGTAAAAATATTCAAGCCTATCTGACCAGCCTAACTGAATTTTTAAAATCTTACCTTATGATAGTTTCCCTAGAGATCAACTAAGAATTAAGAAGGTGTTGCTACACACACACAYGCACRCATGCACGCATGCACACACATAGAGAAGGAGAGGAGAGAATTCGGGAGAGAGGGAGAAAGGAAGCAAGCAAGGAAGGAAGGAAAGAAAACATCCTGCCAATTTTTAGTTGCTCTTGCCTGAGGGAATACTCTGTACTAATACAGATGTAAAGAATTTAAAAATTGTAAATTGTAAAGAATTTAATAAACAATACTTAATACTAAGCATTGAGGATGAAGTGGGAAAATTACTTTTATTCACTGAGGGAAATAGAAACATGTAAACTGCACCTCAATTTTTATTAAATAGCCGCTGATTCARCAGAATTTCATTTTCAAAGATGTGCATTTGCAAATGACATTTGCCTTTGTTCAAAATTTGTGTTCAAGGTTTTTGAAAATTAGTCTTCACAGTCTTGACATTTGTTAGGCTCCTTTGCCGTAATTCCAGCACTAATTTTTGAAATRTTCTTTATTTGTAAATATGCACCATTGATGAAAAGCAATATTTTGACAGTTTCAGAACAAAGAAATATTTTTTTTWATTATTTCCTTGTTCAAATAAGCTGTTAAAATTTGTGCTGATTATAGTATAAATRTTCAAGACTATAATAAAAATCATGAATAGCAATCCAAATTTTTCAAAATTATCAATACTAGTATTAATATTTGGCAGAACTAATGTTTTTCCTTTTTTCTTTTARTTCAGATTATGAATTTTWAAAATTTTAAATATTTTCCTGTCCAGCTTCATGTTTGGGCTTGCCTTATGTCTCCTGGTCCTAATTTTCTACAGCTGCCATATGAAATTACTGCCAGGATCATATCCTGGAAAATATCTCCAAAGATGGATAAAAATTGGATTTTTTTTTTTAACATTCAACGTATGATTTGAAAACCTGACTGATTTGGTGTACCAACACATTGCTGACATCTCTTCATATTTTACACACAACTAGAAAACTRGTTTTCTTTATTCTTGTATTACATCAAAGGCTGCTTAGTGAGAAATACTAAACACTTGTTTTGCTTTCTTTGGTTTAATTTTTAGGAGTTCTGTGGTTTTGGGTTTTTTAGCAGTATCTTTAAATTAAGACACACATATTCTACCATATCATAAATATAACACATTTCTGCACCACGTAAGTTTGGTTGACATGATACTTTTCCATGAACCAGCTGAAAAATAAGATCATTTAAGTTTTTTAAAGACTGTCCTRGGGCATATGAAAAAGCATTTGAAAGACATTTGCATAGAAACTTTTCCGATTGTCTTTTCAATATTATTTATGATTTAGTAATTACTTTCCCTTTACGGTTTGACTGAAATTTGCCACTTTCACTTTAAATTTCTTTTGGCATCCCTTAGAAAGTGATGGGCTTAATCCACAGGAAGGGACAACTAGTGAACTGGGCTCTAAATGTGGCTTTAGATGCTTCTGTCCCTGATKTACATGGTCTTTACCTTTCCTCAGCAATCACCTTACCATGAAAGGAGTGGATTTTCATCCCAGTAAATTCCCAGGGAGCGCAAGCAGAGACTCGTGCGCCCATATACAGGACTAGGCGGGCGCTAATCTCCTTTCTTACACTTACAGGGATGAACTTCTTCAACTACATCATTTTCAGGGTGTTAATTTGAGAGGCCTTYAAAGAATATGCCTCCTAGATGAGTCATTAGATAAAAGTGGAGGAGAAGGTAACCTCACCTTCTTCATTTTTACCTACTAGCTCCTGCATGAGGGAATTTGAGTCACAGCATAAAAGGGAACAGTTTGGAAGGAAAGGGCTCCTGTTTGCAGAGCCCTTCTGTATGCCCTATGGCTGGCAAGTCAGGGACTCTTCTGAGAGGAGGATGGGAGAGAAAGTGCCTTTACACAAGGGTTTGGGCATAGGTCCCCTGTGCACCAGGTACTCTGATCGTTAAGGAACAGATAGAGCTGGTGTCGGGCAGAGCAGTCTGCCTATACTTTATGGGGAGGAGCTGTCTCCAGTGCTGAGCTATGGATATGTAGTGGAATATCTACAAGATTACAAGATCCTCCATGCCAGGACTCTACTCCTGGATGGGGCTTACCTGYATGGCTTAACGCTTCCACCCCCTCTCTACTTGGGGGGGGGGGGCAACTCCTTGTACGTGATCCTTGGAAGTACTTTTAACTCGCTATTTCATTCCTACCTGCATGCCGTTGCTTTAACACCCATTCAGTTTTGCCCTGTACAGCTGTTTTCAGATCGCAGTGTAGTGTTAAACCCCCAGTCATGCCAGTAGTTAGTTTACAACATCTTTGCTCGGTTTCACCGGCATCCTGGACAGATCCCGAGTTGTGGTCATGTGCAAGTGGGTTCGATGCTCCCCGAAGCAACTGTTTGCCCAAACTGGAAACTTTTTACATAGCAAAGTCATGCCCCTAAATGGATGCTCTTAAAAAGTGGCTCACTGTGTGGTATTTTTGTGGTAGTAGTTGTTGAGAAAATTATATGTCTAAACTGCTAAGAAATTTCAAAGATGAATKGTATTTTCTTGCTTTTCTGCAAAGAACTTGACTTGAGAAGTTCAGCTTTAAAATTTCTCAGCTGTACAAACCTGAAGGTGGTAATAGCAGAGGGTTCGGTTTAATGGAAAGAAACAGTTATGTCTGGAGAGTTACATGGACATTCCTTTAAACTACTGGTTGGATTTGACTATCTTAATTAGGCTTTTTTCTAAAAAAAACAAAACAACATGCCTTGTACGTACTTTTATTTATGTTCTAAATATTTTCAAGCAACAAACCTGTTATAGATAGCTGAACAATACTGACAGTTCCAGCCAGTAAGCGTCAAGGACAGTCTCTGCGGTAAAGTACTGTAATTGGTAACTCAAAGCAGGTTATGCTTCCTTGCAGCACCGGTTAAACTAAACACAGTGCTTCAATGGGAGTTGTGCTTGCTCAAAACAGATGTGTGATGGCTATAGCAAATCCTTTTCAGGCATATTTGGCCTTTTTTTCCTCTTTCTTTCCTTTTCTCCTCCCCGGCCCTTCATATGCTGCACACATTTATTCCATGTTACTCTGTATGCCAACACAACAGCTTCCCATAGGTGGTATGGTTGTTCTCCTATTCAGATTGATTTTGCCTTTTCCCTTGTAGCCGATTGTCTACTTAGGGCGAGTCAGTTGCTTACTATGGTGAAGCTGATAGCTCTGTGGCTGCAGAAAGTCAAACCTGCTATTCATTGTGTATTAAAAAAACCCAAACTCGTTGAATGTCATTGCTTTCTGAGGAAACCTTATAATTCCAGGGAATCATTTGGGCAGCAGCGTCCTGTCGCTCCCTCCATACGCCTGCTGGCTTTCTGACGGTCACGCAGGTCTGACAATGTGTTTCTCCAGCGCTACAGAAAACCAACACCTCTTTTTGCAGTCATATAATCAGGGCCTATGGTAGTTCTATGAACTCTTACTGATGCAATTTAATGAAGAATCYGGAACATGCTTGCTTCAACAGCTGAATAGATTTTTGGGCAGTTTCAAATACTAGCTATATCTCTAATGTTACTGCCAATAGCAAGGACACTTGTAGTTCCACTTCAATTAAAGAGAAATAAAGAGGTACCCTCGGTTTGTGCTTTAAGTTCATTTTGAGAATGAGGCCTAAAAAATTCAAAGGGAAGGTACTGCATGGTGTCTTTGCATAAAATTCAGCAGAAAATACAAGGGTTCAGTTAACATAGCCAACAAAGCAGGCACAGCAATGGTGGTTTCCGTGAAAAGACTTCTTTTTAATGCTTCTTGTTCCRTCATGTATCTCTAGTGCTTCAGAAAAATGTGTGAAAATGCATTCAGTATTGCAAAAAAACATTATTGCAACATTAACTCTGATACTCATAAGCTCTCACAGAAATCTCCCTTGCTTTTTGTGTATTGATTTAGTCTTTCATTAGGGGAGACATTGTTCTGTTGAACAAAGGTGCTTTGCTGTGTGAAATGAAGTGATTAAGGAACATTCTTTAATCAACTGAGAAGCACAAAAAAGATCATCATTATCAATAAGGAGGACGTTACCTTACAACATTTATGACACGTTTCCTGAATGTCCAGTAGGAAACATACCTTAGGTCTGTGCTGCTGTTATAGTGGTATTTAGTGGATTATGCTTTTTTGTAAAGTAAGCAGGTTTTTAATTCACTACATATGTCATTTAAGAATACATTTCCTACAAGCAATAAATGCTTAAAATGATACAAATTGGTAGAATCTGCTTAGGTTCAGCAACATTTTTAGGTGAATAAATAAGTGAAATCAGTTATATAGAGATAAAACAAGCAAACGACTTTTTTTYCTAAACTATTCAAATCAGGCAGCAAGATGGGAGTAACACAAATTATTCATGTGCAATGTCTATTTACCTATATTGCTACCCTGTAGTAGCAATTCTCTTTGACTTAGAAGCTTTCAAAGATTATATGCTAAAAAAGACTCTGCATGTGGAACCTAGGGAATGCCCAACGAACAAATGCCGTGTAAGCATATGTATCTCTTCCAAATGGTGTATGGAGCTGCTAGAAAAAGATGAGGAGCATTCTTGTACTCCAAAATAAAACGGGTCAGGAAGTGCAGCCAAATTCCATTGGCTATTATCCGCAACGTGCATGGTGCTTGACTTTTCACGAATTGTTTACGAAGATGGACTAGGTAACTGTACACACAGACTTGAAGTTACTTGTACAATTGCTTTTAATACTTGTATGCTGCTGTTTTGTTGGTATTGCATGCACATATGTGCTCTTTATATTTTCTACCTAAGGGGCCAGACTCCGACACCTTGTGCAAGTTGAAAGACAAGAACTATTTGCAGTGTGAGGTGCTAATTGCTTATTTTGTTAACTTTACTGGAGATATGAGTGACAGAATCTGAAAGAAGGTTCTGATTCAGGAAAAAATTTGCATATATTTCATTTTAAGCATGTGTTAAATCCTATTTGCTTTAATTAGAATATCTACACACTAAAAATAAAGTGTATGTTTAAGTTGCTTGTTAAATTGGGTCCTATATAACTGTTTCTCTATTTATTTTGCAAGTCACATCAATTCTTATTGTTCAGTACCCGTTCTTTGATACTCTACTAGCTACTCTATAATTCAGAAACTTATCTTCTTTGGAATATAATGTAACACATTTTAGAGATTATTTTGTTTATAAAACTACTGTACAGGATAATTTTAAAAGTAGATAAATCAAATTTCTCTTACCCCACAATCTACTGGAAGAATCTCTAGGTGACGGTAGTGCAGCAATATCTGCATTGTAAAAAACAGCAATATCTGCATTCTAAAAATTGCTTCTTTTTTTTTTTAAGGAATTTTATTGAAAATAGTTTGTTTGCTATTGTGCTCAGGGGTGTGGCTGATTTTTTTTGGCTCTGCTTCTCGTAAGCTGCTCTGCCCATAACAAACAGTCTAGTGAGAGCAATGGCACGACATCGTCTGCATTTTCCGTGCGCTTGGCAGAGGTTTTTTCATTTTGTACGTTATTGGCTGTGCTGTGAGATAGCACAACAGAGCCCTTTGTTAGGCTCTCAGCTGAGCTGTTTATATGTAGTGACTCTGCTGAGTACTGCTTCCTCCGCTGGTGTTACTCCACAAAGTAGTCTGCCCCCAAAATGAGGGAAATATTGATGCTATTCAGCCCTGGGTGTGTTGCAGCTGAAGGTGTAACGGAGTTCACATTACACGCTATTTTCAGTCAAAATAAACGGTACAGCCCACAGTTTTGTAAATAATGGAGACATAATGTTATTTTGCTATCAGTGGAAAGTAGCAGCACCTCCCAGGGAATTCCCGAGGAAGTCTGATGGCTTTGCAGTCACTGCTGAAAGAAAAGGGATGAAGTGTGTGCTTGAATCGTGGCTTACGGAAGCCCGTTGTTACTCCTGCCCACCACGGGCCGACCAGGACCTTCTCGAGCTCTCCATATTTTCTGTGCTGCTAAGCAGCGTGTGACGTTCCTGTGCCACTCTTCATTTGTGCCGTGTAAATCCCCGCTCCGACTCATCCTGCTGCAGAGTGAGGGATCCTTTTCTGCCTTCAGACGTTTCCATACGCTTTATGATACTGCTGTATTTTAGCAGCTTACCAAGAAGTGCGGTTGAGAATCAATATCAAAAAAAGGGAAAAAAAAAAAAAAAAAAAGCAGCTGAAATGAGAAAGTTAACGATTGCAGCCAATTCTACTTCCATTCATTTGAGGACACATGTTGATTATCATTTTCTTTTGCACTGTTGCTATTTACAGCATTGCTGTTCTACATCTGACACAAATCTTTCAATGAAACATCGTGCAGCTATGCTGCTGGGGACAGGCCTTATTTTCTTTAATAGTTTTAGGTATCCACAATATCTTAGTTTCTTCAGGCTGTCTCACGATTAAGGAAACAAACATCTGTTTGGCAACGAGGCTGAATTCAGCTACTTGCTGAATTACCATCTCATACTTTCTGCACATCTTTATTAGAAATACACTTAAACTGAGTGACGAAACTTGTGAAAATAGTGTATCAAATGACTGGCTGATCTCCCTTTTCCTCAAACTCCTCCTTACAATGAGTGTTGCTGCTTCAGGTCTAAAGCATGTCCCAAAACCAGGCATGGGGACTAAGAGTTGGGAGTCTGAATGTAGTTTTTGGATAAACACAGGACAGAATTAGGGTAAATTTGGACCCATGCAGATGTGATGCATGCCACATGCTGACATTTAGGAGAGTTGGTCGTGTGAATTGCTTTAACTAGACCTATCTGGAGATCCTGTCTCAGTCAGCACACAAAACGCTTCCTAGGTGTTTGGGTAAATTGTTCTCAAACAGAGTCATAATATTCTATACTTGATACAGCAGAAGGGCATTTGAGGTAATTGTTTTWAAAAAAAAAGGATAAAAAAGTTTCCTGACAAACTGAAAGTACATTTAACTTCATATTCAACAACATGTGTTTTTCTAGTACATTCCCCTTTTAGATTGACCTTTTCCCTTCTGTTAATTTCTTGCTGCCAGGCGTATACATTTTAATAACCTATTTCCATTCGTTGACTATGAGGCACTAAATAAGTACAAAAGAGTTAATATATTTGTAGACTAATTAAGCTTTTCCTAGCTGTGCATGCTTAGATGATAATTTTCTTAAAATAAACTTGCTTGCCGTTTGAATTTTTTCAAAGTCCCTGTCCTTGACATTTAGAAATTAACCTTACACTGTCATAAAACTGGGATAAAAATCTATTGCTGCAGCTGAAGAGGCGATAACTGTGCACATCCTAGGTGGCAGAAAAGACGATGGTGGTTATTTTACGTAGTGAGACAGTGTGCAACAGGTGATCRTATTCATTCATCAAAAGTTTACTGTAAGCATTAACCGGTGGAACACAAGAACCTGTGGAGCGGACAAAGATTAATTATACCTGTGCTCATACAGTAATGTTTGTGTTCCAAACAAATTATATTTGCTTCTCTTTAAACGATGCATAAATCTGATACGTGCAGATGAACGTGTGTTCAGGATGAGTGAGCACACTTGTTTGAATGTCATATTTATCCCTGTATTTTGTCAGAAAATTAACTTCTTTGGAGTTTGCGCTTGAGCTGAGCATATGGTTGTTGATCTCTGGAGATGACAGCCTATCTGAGCAATAGCTCCTTATGGCTCGAGCTCTCCTCTGCTGGCAGATGCTTTGGGCTTTTCTACAATTAAGTGGAGATCATCACTGTTTTCTTTGAGCACTGCTGTGCCTTGTACTCTGAAGTGTTTTGTTAATCACTGTCTGCCTTCGACAGAAGCTGCCAAAGCTCTCATTAAGTTTGAATTTTGAGATGTCATGCTCGAATGATGGAATTTCATCCCTTTTCTGCATGAATGGAATTGGCTATGGAAAGGTGCCAGCAAAAAATCATGACACTGAAGTATATTTGCTTTGCGTTTCACTGCTGAAACAAAAGAGAGGGAGGAGGGGAAAAGAAAACTTTCTTGCTGTTTGCCTCAGATCCAGAGCAAAGACTGGCTTGTGTGGTTTCCTGGAAGATAATAATCGTAAGGTCTTCACCTTATCGTCTGTAGGGCTTATGTTGTTACTTTCTATGAACAATCTGTCACTGTCTTGTTCACACTGTGAACTTTAAACCACCTTCCCAAAAATCTTTTGATGAATGCCACTTAGTGTTGTGCTGGCAAGTGTAGTTAAAGATGCTCAGTGAGAATAAAAAAATAAATAAATAAATTTTTAAAATCAACATTTAGTTTAAGGCAGGAGTTCCAGTGATGACATTACAATGAACTATAATAGGAGCACAAACTAATGTTGCTTTTGCCCTTCAAGAAGAATTGCTTGCACATGTGCAAGCAGAAAACAAAATGCATCTGTTGGCTGTTTAATGATTTGCAGCRGGAAACTAAGCGTTGTGGGAAATAYGGTATGAAAAGACATTGCCCATTTCTCTTGGTGGATTTAAATGTTTCAGCTGTATTAGTAAAAATAAGCTTCGAAGAAAAAGTTGGACTAATTAGCTGCAGTGCCTAATAATTTCTGTCATATTCTGTATAGCAGCTTATGAAGGCAAAACGCGTAGGCTGCATGCAGAGAAAAATGCTCTCCACTGTTGAACTGRTGTTTTCTGTCCAGATGACAATAAAATTTATAAATATGTTGTTCAGCCCATGAATGTAATGTCACTTATATGTTCTCGCTTTGTCCCTGTTGTTGTTTTCTATGAAATTCTGAAGGTATGAATAYTTGCCAGTTGTGGAGAATGAAAGGATTCCCAGTGGATAACAYGTCTCAAAAACCTGAACCCAAACCAAGCAGGAACAAAAGCCAAGGTTATCCATGCCCTTCTGAAGAGCCAGATCTTAACAGAGTGCAGTGTCTGTTTATTTCTGCTGCTATAAAACACAAAGCTCCAATCATAGATTCCTATGGGATGGTAGTTATTTAAAAAAAAAAAAAAAGTGTTAAAAATAATTGATCTTGTACAAAAAAGCCTAATCCACCTGTGTACATAAGTTGGACAGGTAACAACATATTTTGTATTTCATGTCAGACTCTGACTACAAAAGGCAACATCTTCCCACTTAAACTTGACATTTTTGAAGTTTTCATGCTTTTGTAGAATATGCACAAAGAGCACGTTTACTGATATATGATTTCTATTCTGTAATGTTTTGCCTGGATACATACCTTCATCTTATTTCCTGATTCTTCTCTCACATCTCCCAATTTAGCAAAAGTATTTGGTACCTAACAGATATGAATCACAGGATGGCTGAGGCCGGCAGGGACCCCTGGAGACCCTGGAGTCCAACCCTCCTGCTCAAAGTAGGGTCAATTACAGCAGGTCGCCCAGGACCATGTCCAACCAGGTTTTGATTACCTCCAAGGCTGTAGATTCCAAAACACTTCTGGGCAACTTGCCCCAATATTTGACAACCCTTACAGTAGAAAAAGATTTTTCTTATGTTCAGATGGAATTTACTGTATTTCAGCTTATGCCTGCTGCCCCTTCTCCAGGCACTGGGCATCACTGAGGAGACTCTGGCTCTGTCTTCTGTACTCCACCACGTATTTGTGAACACCAGGAAGATCCCCCTGAGCTTTTTCCTCCCTAGGCTGAACAGTTCCAGCTCTCTCAGTCTCTATTTGTATGAAAGATGCTTCAGTGCCTTAACCATTGTGGCCCTTTTCTGGATTTTCTCCAGTATGCCCAGATCTTTCTTGTACTGGAAAGCCCAGAACTGGACAGAACACACCAGAGAGGAAGGAACACCTCCCTCAACCCGTTGGTCACTCTTTGCCTAACACAGCACAGGAGGCCGTTGGCCTTTGCTGTGAGGGCTTATTGCTGGCTCGTGGTCAATCTGTTGTCCATATCAACCCTCAGCTCCTTCTTTACCAAGCTGCTTTCCAGCTGTCAGAGCCCAGCCTGTAGCAGTACCTCGTGTTATTCCTCCCCACATGCAGGACTTTACATTTCCCTTTATTAAAATTCACAAGCTGTACTTTGTATTGCTGATCACAACACTTTAAGCTCATCAGTTCAACCAACTCTCAGTCCACCTCACTGTCCATTTATCTAGTCTATACTTCATCAGTTTGTCTATGAAGATGCTATTAACAGACAAGTTGAGACCCTTGCTAAAGTCAAGATAGGCAAYGCCCTCTACTCTCCACGCATCCACCAAGCCAGTCATTTCCTTGTAGAACTCTGTCAGGTAAGTCAAGCATGATTTCCCCTTTATAAAYCCGTGCCAACTACTCCCAATCACCTTCACATCCTTAATATGTTTAGGAATGGCCTACAAGAGGGTTTGKTCCCCCACCTTCCCAGGAATCAMGATGAGGCTGACCAGCTTTTAGTTCCCTTGATACTCTTTCTTACCCTATTTGAAGATGGGGTTAACTTTTACTTCTCTTCTTAGGAAGGAAGAAACCTTCYGCAATCGCCTTGACCCTTCAGAGGTGATTAAGAGCGGCCTGACAATGACATTGTCCAGCTTCCTCAGTGTTTGTGGGGGCAAAGAATGAAAGCAACAGCTTTCTGTAATACACAAGGAAAATGAAAAAAAAATTTCAATATATTTAAGACTGCACATGACTGCCCATATTGATTTACAGAATATAATTAAGAGGCCAGATATGAGCGTATTGCTTTTGGAGAAAGTAAGCTTTCTAAAACTGCAAAGTTTTTAATGAAGATTGYCTTTTTTGTTAAATTAATGAGTTTGAGATTCTGACCCTAAGCACTTGGTGCTGCAGAAATCCTGAAAAAATAGCCTTGTTGATRCGAAATAGGTTGTAGTGCATTGAGGTACATAAAGGTCATCTTTGACAATCTCTTCAGATAAATTTTGTGGTTATGGAGAAAAGTCATTTATACGAGCAAAAGCTGTTGACTTTAAATGTTCGTGTTTAATTGTGTAAGCTTATTAATGCATCCTTGTCATCTCAAAAATACCTTGGCTTAGTAAGTCCAAAATTATTCTATGTAGCACTTTTTAGAATAAAGTATATTACTTTTATTTCTAGTGTTTGGCAGACGATAGATACAGAATTTGAGATTTTCAGCCTTTTTAATGGAAATCTAAGAGGCACCTAAAATTCAGAGAGTCACCAAAAGCAGTTTGAGGTGTGGGAAGATCAGACTTTTTCTTGTTGCTGTTTCTTGTTCATACCCCAGAGGTCTTGGGGGAAAATATGTGAGGTTACGGGGAGCTTCCCCAACATTTTCCTTCTCCCTGGAAAACACTGGTTGGATTTCTGCCTCACAGGAGTGTTAAGCTGATTGCAGCTAACAAGCGCTCTAGGAAAAATTTTATATAAGTAAGTCTTGTCTGATTCCATGCCTACATTTTAGTCGTTCTGTGAATGACGGCACGATGAGATTGTGTTTGGATTCCCTATGCTTGTATTTCCTTAGCTTTGTGCTTTCTTGCTCTCTGGGGAGCTGCTGGTTTGCTCACTTGCCTTTATGTTACTGTGTTTGTATAAGTAACTTCTACATCAATATATTATATAAGTATGTGATGACAGCTCTTCAATCCAGTTTACCAATGTTTTTGACCCATATGTTTCATGTGTTAGTGAAAAAGGGAAGTTGACCAACTTTTGGTCTTGTCAGGTTCAAACTGTTTTAAAATTAGTATGGCTTAAGTGTGTACATTTTGAAAAATTGAGTCATTTTGACTCTTATAATAATGGTGATAAACTTGATGTAATACTATTGCTGAGAGAATGTTTTTATTGTGTAAAACAAGAACTACAAATTTAGGATGTAGGTACAGGGCTGCATCTTCCATTGCAAGAGAGCTCAGCCCAGTTTTAACTGAAAACAGCAGAGAAACAAGTCTCTTCAAGAAAGGGTGATATTAGGCAGAAAGAAATGGAGAAACTATTGTGAAGGCAACAACAGAAGTTTCAGGTATTGCAGGAATCTTGCTATGGCYATTGCTGAATTAGCAATAGTAGAAGGAATATGACTTAATGAGAGGTCTGGAGCAATAAGAATGCAGTTGTTCAGTTAATTGATGTTATTAAAGCCGCATATGTAAAAATAACTAGCCTAAAGCCATTGAAATTTGCCAGCTTGTACAAACTGAATTCCATAAATATAAACAGCATAATGAATCCTGTTGAGTTCCGTGAGAGTCTCTGTTTATTGATGTCTGTGAAACTTGGATTTGGCCCATGCAAATTAAAACAAATCCTCAAAAGATCTAGGTAGCTGCATCTGCCAGGAGGTTTAAGCTTTGTTTCTGTTTTCTCTATTAAAAATAAATATGGATATATGTATYCACAGTTCTCTGTTGTAGAAGAAAGGTATGTAATAGCACACACAGACAAAATTATATTGCCTATGATTTTGAAACGTTCTGGGTTTCTGGTTGATTGGCATCCTCTGCGTAAGAAATCAAGAGTCTAGTTCATGGATAGTAAATGGGTAAAGTAGTACAACCCCCGTCTAAGTATTGACTGGATCTCTTCACCCTTGACAGAGTTTTCACTTGGGTAAGAGAATGGTACTAATACCATGTAGAAGTRGAGTTGCTCAATTCTTTCACTCTTAGATGAGGACTCATGTATGACATAAGTCATGTTTCAAGTACTGTCCAATTAACATGGCATAGCAAAAAAGACTGTGGAAAACAACCTTTTSAAGTAAAACGCATTCTTAGAAATGTTTAGAAATTCTATTTTAAAAAATTGTGAAATTAAAGAAAATCATAAAGGAAAGATACCAAATGGAGTTAAATTCAGAAAGTGTCTTATTAAGGTAATATAATTTAGGAATACGAACAAATGTGTAAGAATATGGAACAGTGTAGTACTGCAGTGCACCAGCTGAACCACAATACCCTCTCATAAACCTACATGGTAAAAGAAATGGTATTTATGATGGGRCAAAAGACTTGCATACAGGCAAGTTAATTATACCAAGATAAYTATCTTGGTATAATTCCAGCCTGAAGTTACCYCACAGCAACTTGTTTGTGTGACCATTCGCATCATCTCGTTTCTCCGCACAGCCCTGCYTCTCTTTTTCAAGGGAATATATTTCTGAAACCTGGAAAGCTTTGTTTCCCAGGAAGTCCTCCTTGTGAAAGCCATTCCACGAGCCACACACACTGGCCAGGAAAGTTGTCAGAGCCAGCATTTGAAGAAGTGCTGTGAGACTGTCTTTCTTTACGCAGTGGGTAGAAAGCGTCCCAAAAGAGCATCCTGTTGGGAAATACATAATTTTTGGGATTCAAAGAGAATTCCAGTATTGATGGTAAGCTAAGATGTTCTTAGACATTATTCAACGGTTCAGAAGTTTGACTGATAAAAGCGATGAGAGGAAATATTAAGATTTACAAATATATACAGTGTCTTTTAGAATAGGGTCCCATTTTCTAGTTATTTGTGTGTATATTTTGACAAATCTCTTAGGCACTTAAACTCTTTCCTGAAATATTAACTCAAGGTACTTGGGTATCTTCCGTAATGAAAATATYGTCCAAACAAAGATCTTATATTTTCATCTCAGATGCAAAAATATCCATGAGGAGGTTTTTGTTTCAGGAATAAGATACTTTAGGCATGAAAGTCCAAACCATCCTGTAAATGCAGATTGATTAAAGGTTTGCRGTAAATGCGTTATGCAAAGGAATATGTGAGATACTTAACTCATGTAAATCAATTTTGCTTTATTGCCTTTAGTGCAGCATCACTAATTTTACTCGTGGGAGGCTTGCTCCATTACCTTGCAGATTTTGGATAAGCCCCGCAATGTATTTCCACAAAATAAAAGTCTGTATATCAGCCCATGATGCACTATCCTGCATGCATATGTTCGATACTACTTGAAGAAAGTGTGTTCTCAAAAGTTCCAGCTCAGCACTATGAAATGCAAAAGCCAGGCTCAGTGTGAATTGTCAAAAACACATATACATGCAAGGTGACAGGTCTGACACTATCTTTTGAAATCTGATGCTTTCAGGGTGTGTAAAATGGAAACGATTTTCCTCCATTTATTAGCACCATGTGGGAGAAGGAATAAAAAACCCAAATATAAAATGCTGATCCAAAACATGAGAAGGGGCTTGCAGCAGTTTTTGCCAGGCGGCATACGTGCCTTTGAAGCGAGAGGCAGGCATGTCACACACCTTTCTTTGAACCGAGGTGTTGCAGGAGGCAGCGGTGACGTGGCACAGCGTGGTGGCTCTCCACCGCTGAAGCTGCAGGTACGTGACGTGCCTGTTCCTCCACCGAGGCCTCGCACCCTTCTGCGCGTTCCCGCTGCCGTTGTTTTTGGAGCACAGCCTCTGACAACGAACACAATTGATGAGCAGAGCCAGCGCAGAGATAATGTATGTAATATGTGACGTTAGCGTGTCCAAATTCGTGTGGCAGGCTTTCATATTATGAGATAGGATGCTTTACCTCGAGCAGAGGAATGCATTTTATTTATTTGTTCCAGGTGTTTCTGTGCCATCTGTCGTTATCGTATATGTCAAGAGATAAGTCCTTTGCAAAATATGGTTCCTGCTTGAGGGAAAGGACGTAACTTCAGGTAACAAAATAACCAGGAAGCATATTTTTGTAAATTGCCTTAATCAAACATTTTCCAGTTGAATACATGTTCATATATAGGTACCAATATAGTCAGTCTTAATTGTTACTATTTATTAAAGTCCTATTGCATGTGTTTTCTACCTCTTTCCATAGATTTCCTTTAGTTGCATCCACTTAACTGTAGAAGAAAAAAATTATAAAGGTGGTTTGGTCCTCGACAAAGGGAGGAGAATTCTTTGCCTTTGGAAGTGGTAAAGGATTTCTAAGGAGAAAAATACACTTTAAATGAACAAAGACTCTTAAGTTCTTAATTAATTTTGTAGGTACTTATTTGGGTATTGTTTGAAACAGTTACCTTAGTGTAATTGCATTTATCTGATCTAATGTACAATGATTAATACAGAGATAAGTATCAGCCTGATATAATGTATGGTTTACAGAAAAACATTGCATTAATAATGGTTAGAGCCAGCTATTTCAATGTTTCACATATTAACCTCTGTAATGTTTTCCGTTAAAATTTAGACCATAATAAATAGTTGTACGTGTAGCTTAGGACAAAATGAAGACAGAGTGTTCTTAAAATATATATATRAAATCTTATCCTAAATAAACCATCCCTGCTGAGGTAAAAGTGTTACTTTCTTTTAAATTATTTATCTGTGATGAATTTGAACCTTCTTTTGTGCTTAGTTTGTATTGCAAATCCTAAATACTGTCTTCTAATAATTTATCTGTCACCTTTCCAATTATTTCTGTTTACTTTAACTGAAGTCACAAAGGATATTAATATGCTTTTGAAACTGGTAAAATATGCACATTGATGAAAAGCAGGTATTTTTTTTAAAGCACCTGTAAAAGTCTTTGAACTCTGTTTGGGGGTTGGAGACGGTGGAAATAAAAGACACGACGTTCTTTTGTTTCTAGAGGGTGGAACGAGAGCGAAGTGCATTGCTTGCTCTTTGCATGGCGAAGTTTATATTCTAATCATTTACGCGTGGCAGTGCAGAGCTGATCCTGTGTGCTGGTGGAGACGTTCATCCTCYGCTGGAAAGAGAAGTGCTTTGCCTGGCTGAGAACCGAAGCCATGTCTTGCTCCCCCAACCGACAAGGCTCCAAGTCAAGGAGAAATATACTCTAAAGAAAGTCTTGCAGCACGCTGGCAGTATGCAACARCTGTGCTTTACCGTGTGCTGGTCAACACGACTTGCTGTACTGCTGTTTAGAGGATGTCCTGCCCCTTCCCCACCTAACCATGAGGTCCTTTTGCTGCCTTGGTGTTGGTGCTGACATTTATCTGGTTGTGTGGTCAGCTGGACCAGGGCCCATGCATCTGCAAATTAATAATTTTCCATTTATTTTTATTCACTCATTTTCTGGGTTCATTTTCATAYGGATCAGTTCCCTATCGGTAGGCTTAGAATTTATCAATCAGCCCAAGGCTGGGCAGTTCAGAGGATGGACACCCACTGCAAACAKATTTAAAGTGGAAAAGAGATGGTCAAGGAATGACATTTCCATGGTAAATGGAAACTTATCTATCAAATTTGTATAAACATACAAGCTAGGAGTACGTGAATGAAATTAGCAGCTAACACTTAAAAAAACAAAACCAAAGATGGAATAAATTTGCAGTACAGCATATAGTGAGGCTTCTTTTTTTTTTTCCCAAAGTGTGATGTGGAAATTAAAATTTGTTAAAAAGCAATTACACAAATTCATGAAAGAAATTTTCATTGAGGGCTGTTAAGCACAAKGACAATTCTGTCTCAGATATTCCCTGTGCTGAAACTGCCACCAGAGTTTGCAGAAGGAAATATCATCGTGTGCTTTGCCTCTTTCCTCAGGCACCTGCTTTTGGCCACTGTGAGAGTGGTCTGGATGGACCTCTTCAGTCTGACCCATTCTTATGTACTTAGCAAACGTAGAGTTTTTTCACGCTGCTTTGCGCATATATTTCAACCTTTGAGCTAGAAAGGCCAGGAGGTCGTTTTGTCCCWGTGACAGTTCAGTGCTTGCCTTCTGTGCTGGGAATTGCTGATATGGGCGTCAATTCAGGCCACTTGTGATGGTAATTTTATACGGTGGACTTCTTCTTTTGGGAATTAAGTTGAGACTGTAATCTCAGCATATTTCAAAGACTACGTGATAGGTAGTCTTAGAAAAAACAGTCAAATAGAACAGTTGTATTCAGTCTGGTAAAAAAACAAAAATAATAAGGAAAGGGGATAAAATGAGGAAAATACTTTGATATAAATATATTTATCGCCTTTCTCTCAAAATATTTCCAAAGGTTCTGCTGGTATACACTGTCTTTTATAGCAGCATGCTCCATGGAATAATTATGCATGTGATCACTAAGGAAACAAGCATTAAGTATTTTAATATCTAAAAAATTTGAGGCCAAGTTTGTATTTTGGGTGGAATATGTCCTTTCCAGGTATTGTTTTTTTAGATCAATCTAAAATCAGATAAATTTTTGAGAACTACTATTTCCAAAATTAACAGTAATTCCTTCACTTCTACCCCCCCTCCAGTTTATGAGCCACGTGGTAAGCTGTTGTCTAAATTCATAGACTAAAAATCTTATTCTTCATATTAAAACCTCTGCAATTATTGCAGTATTCATTTGGTGTGACTGCTCAGGAAGAAACAACTGAAGTCAAAACTTGACTGAAACACTTTCATCCTTTATCTCTGTGGAAGAAATGTTGTCTAGAAATTCTGAAAATATAAAACTCTGCTAGGCAGTTCCTCATTTCTTAGGCCTGAAATCAGACTGCATATACTTCTCCTGGCAACAGAGTGTACTGTAATTTGAGCCAATTTTATAATCTGGAAGTGATTTAATAATTGGGTTCAAAACCAGAACCGAGTTCTTACATGGAGTCACGTTTATCCTTGTGCCTAGTTTATARTAGAGTACACTATAGTGTATAAAAACTGCAGTAATCAAGTAGAAAAGTAATATCTATATAAGCTGTAGAAGGTTTATAAACAATTAGTGTCACATTACTTTGCCCTGAAGGGTACGTACAAAGAATTTGAATTGGATCATCTCAGGACTCGATGATCTTAAAGGTCTTTTCGAACCTAAATTATTCTAGGAGTCTATGTAGTTTATGTTACAATACTTCTGGAAGAATCGCTTTCATACGTGCAACTTCTCAATGCCATTGATGGCTTTGGAAGCCACATTAACTGAGCAAGTCTTCCTCTGCCTCCACATAGATATGTTCGTAGTCTCAAAGGGGTAGTTCTCCAGTCCAGGGTCTTGAGCAACATTCTCTGTTTACAGATTAGTTTATATAAATATATATATTATTTGTTTGTACGCACTACAGAAAGAAAAAAAATTGATTTTTCCTTGGCACAYGTGAGAATGATTGGATTATGAATAATATTGCCTGTGAAGGGCTGTTGTAAGTACAGTTAGTAAAGTTGGGAAGTATTACTCTGATGCTGCATGGGCTGTTTGCTATACATGTGAGTTATCTGCTACATTAAGTGCCTGAAGATTGAATGGACATTTACTAAACTTAAGTAGAATGTTATGTACCATTTCATTTAGCTTGTTCTTAACAGGGTAAAATAAGTACTTATGGTGTCTATGTACTCAGTGCATGTAAGTTCCCATAGTCTTTTACCTCCCTCTCTCCTCTGCCTCCACYCCTCTTTCCCTCCCCACCACCTCCCACCCCAGGCTTTCATCCAGAACAACATTTAAGCATATGCTTTACTTGTTTTCTTATTTTTTTTTTATTAAACACACTCATTTCAGTGGGACTTGAGCAGACTTTTGAAGCTGAGTATATGATAAAAGTCTTCCCTGAACTGAAATGCTTTTCTAGTTCATCATTCTTAGGTCCATTATATCTTCTGAGATTTAAGCACATKCTGCTATTTACTGTTGAGCAAATTGTTAAAATTGGGGTTTAAATGCATAATCCTACTAAATGCTGAGGTTGTCTTAATTCCCCCTGACTTCCTAGGATTATTCTACACGCATTACTCYACATACTCCTGACTTCCTAGGATAGGTATTATTCTGCATACTCTGGACAATTGCTTAAACTCCGACATAGATCAAAAGACTGATAATTTTAGGGTAACCTTCACTTAAAGGATGTGTAATGGTATCATAAAATATAACTGAAAAGAAATCTAATATAGAAAAACTAGGTGTGGTGCATACTGCATGTTTACATAAAAGTTAATATATATTTGAAGTAAAATCATTCCAATATGCAGGATTTATTTTCTCTGGAAGTTTCTACTGGAACTACTAATATTATTTCAAATGTTTTCTGCTCATACAAAAGGTAAATGATTTCTACTAATGGTTAGTTATGTTTAATTTATAATTTTCCCATTATGTGCAGGATCAACACTTTCACCCTCTGTAGCTTCAATAGTGTGCATGCTTCTCACTGCACATATCAGCACAGCCTATTTTTAAAAGTTTTTTTGGCTCATTTAGATTTTTTTTAGGGAGATTATACGTGTATACATGGGTAGTGTAGCATCAAGCAACGGAGATCTGCAATAGAAGTCCATGCATACATTATTAGTCAGATTGCAGGAAGATTTGAAGCAGAAAAGATGTTAGCTCAGCATAATGAATGTCTGCCAGCCATTTTTTATAATGACTAGCTGCAGTTCTTATTGTATGTCAAACCTT
This sequence comes from Oceanodroma leucorhoa, assembly GCA_030449065.1. NCBI lineage: Eukaryota > Metazoa > Chordata > Aves > Procellariiformes > Oceanodroma > Oceanodroma leucorhoa. The sequence continues at coordinate 264,822 of JASVER010000072.1, read as the reverse complement.
ATGCTGTGCTGTACTGTTAGCTTTCTTGTTTGGCACAATCAAATGATGTAATGTATCCCTAGAAGTCTAGCTGGATCAAAGACATGTACAACAGGGTGGGTTTTTTTCTGCCAGTAGTATTGTTGCATATTTTGCTAAAATTATAGTGCAGGTGATAACAAATACATGATCACTTATCATTTATAATGCATTGTTCCTGCTATGCAGTAGAGACATTACAAGAATGGACAGCTTTACTTGCCACAAAAGGAATATTTAGATATTAAGTAAACCAGCGGGTGTTCAAAAATCCCTTTATAATTGTAATATTGACCTATGCCTATTGACGCAAAGAATCATAGTTAAAAAGAAAGTGCTTTCCTTTTTGTGTATTAATGAAATATGCCCTTTTTTTTTCCCTTTTTTTTTTCCCTGAACTGCTCATTAGAGAGCGAAGATTTCAAAGTAAGGCAGCAATCTACAACAGTGGTTGAAATGCAGTATATTTAAATACAGTTTAAGAACTCACCAGTTTTGCCTATTTCGGGGACTATGTAAGGCATGGGAAGCTCGCTTATGTTTACTCCCGATGTAAAATCTACAGCAGTGGGGAAGGACAATAGAACTGTATGGTATGTGTATTCACTTTGGTGATAAATGCCTCATTCCTTCTTCAGAGGATTATTAAAAGAGTTCTCTGGAGGAATAAAATGGTGGAAGTCACACATTTAATAGCTCAGGTACAAAGAGTCAGATTGTGCCAGTTGGCAAAAGTTAGCAGGAAGCTGTCACAATAAATGGCAGCAGCTGCTCATAGTTCTAAAGAGTATGTCCCAGTCAGAACTGAAAACTGATGGCATCTACATTAATACTACCTTAATGGTCCATCTGCTGCTCCATAGGGTCCCTAGCTGCTGTATGGAGTCATAGGCATTTGACAGGCAGTCTCTGTATGCCAGACACACATTGTGCCAAATGTTTTAGGCTGCTTCGTATCGTTCTGATCTGTCAAACTTTCCCTATCATTTATCAGGCAAGGAGTTATGAGGGATTTTTTTCTTTTTTTTTTCTTTTTTTTTTTTTTAATTCCTACACATCATTGGCTTTTAGCATTTGGGGCAGCCAGGACTTTGGAAGGAAAGTTATTTTGGTTACCTTTTTTTTTTTATTGAAAAAATGGAGAATAACCTCAGCTGCTTGATAAAACTGTATGCTATGCTAACAAAGCAGTGTGATAAACCCTGTAGAGAAATCACTAGCTATTTGCCATACCATTTAAATCTTTTTGTTGTAGCAGGTAGAAAATGAAATACAAGTTACCATAAAAGAGCTAACAGCGTTTTGACAGGCTCACTAACACTCATTTGCTAAAAAGCAGTTCCTTTCTAAATACACTGTTGCATAAATATTTTAAAAACAGCACCCATACATATATCCATAGGTCTTTAGACATTTTAACAGTAATGTTAGGGAAAGGTTTATTTAACTGATGGTGAAGTTATTCTACAAACGTGTAATGGCCGTTGCTTATGTACTAAGATATAAGAGAATACAACCTATTTCACCCCTGGAATGTTAAAATTGTGTACTTTTTTAGCATCCTTTATGCCATAATGTAGGTATAATTTTAATTTCTGTAACATGCATATTATAATGGTTAAAGTATCAATAATGCTAAAACTGTTTGTAAAAACCCTGCCACAGTGTTATCTAAACATGAAAACAAGCAGAGCTGTACAATATCTGTTACATTAAACTATCCACTGCCTTCGGTCATTCTATATCTCGCAAAAAAGCAAGTATCATTCTTTGACTGTATCTTGTTCCCAGAAGGCAGACTATTTCCAGTAAAATTGGAAACTCTCACAATTTGCTTTCTGTGGTTATATAGCTCCAGTGAAAATGCATTGTCTATTTAAATTTGCCATTTGTGTGAAAACGTTGAAGTTAGCACAGAAAATCATCCAGGCTATCAGTAATGATCAAGGTATAAATGCTTAGAGAGAGAGATCAGGATGTCAGCAAAAATGTCACCACTACTTTTCGCAGTACATGTTTTGATTTTCTTAGCTGGATTCATTCAAATCAGCCAGGTGCTTGAAATTGCATGATACTGCCTTTTTTTTTTTCCCTTTTTTGGACTGACTGAGGCATGAACTATGGAAAATCAGTGAAAGACTCTGACTCAGTTTCTGAGGAAAGCTTTTAGGTTTTTCTGCTTTTTGCTTTCCTTTCAGTTAGTCATGGGAAAACTGGTCAATCACCAGAAGCACTGGACACTCATTATATTGTATATGGTATCCTAAATATTTTATAATATTCCATACTTCTGAATATAATTGCCTGAAAATGAAATTTTCTAAATGGAAAGCTGGCTTGTGCTGCCCTGCCCTGCCACCACTGACTGTATTTTCTTCCTGTATCTTCACTTGAAGATACCACCTTATTCCATTTCTTGTCTTTACTGCCCTGATATAAATCACAGGTTAAGTAACTTCTTACACAGTGGTTATAAAAGAGTGTTTAATTGCTGGTAAGCCATTCTGCAAAGGAAAGTGTGTGCTCTGGCATTCAGAGTTGCATCCTAGCTCTTCAGAAAGTGAAAAAGGGCAGATRCAGGCATAAATGAGTAAGTTGCAAACCGAAGGAAATAATTTCTATAAAAACCCCACGGATTTATCACAATGCATTTACATCTCTAGAAAACTGCCATCAAAAGACATCGCCTCTAATTTCCAAAAATTTACAAAACTGTCTTGATTCGGTGGCAGATGACTTAGATATGGGTAATGAATTTTAAGTGTAGGATTCCTTAGCTGCTTTTAATTCAACAAAATGAGCATTTTCGGCGGTGAATACAGTACCAGGGTATGGCTGAGGGTCTTGGTACCTCTTTGGCCGCCAACTGGCAGCGCCTGGATGGAAACAGAGAGCCAACGGGAGGTCCATGGGGACACAKGCCCAGCGCCTCGGACATCAGGTGTGCACAGCCTGGTACCTGTGCTGTCTGGTACTCCTGCACAGGACCTCTTGGGCAGACATGCAGGTCCCTGACACTACGCAATTGGGGAAAATCGGTRTAATTTTTAACAGCAGTGGAGTGTGGCCTCAAGGAAGAAGCTCTTCTATGCCCCCATTGAACAAAAYATTAGAAATTCCCATGACTTTGAGCACAGCTGAGAGTGTAAGTGGCCATTCAATAGGTTATGGTGGACCCTCTGTAGAAAGGTTTGCACCCATTCTGTAGCGTGCACAAGGGAGGGTGCTCCCTGCTTTATGAGCTCCTTCCTCTGATAACCRTGAGTTTATCTGCTCTTAGATCAGAACTTCATAAAATCTCAGACACAATCTCTATTTAATCCTCCACATCTAAAAAAATACTCCAAGATGAACCAGGGAGGCTGTTTGTGCTTACACTTACACACATATTTAAGCACCTTTTTGGGATGAAATCCTTTATTTCCTATTATTGACCCCACTTTTGAGATGGGTTTTGTGTTCTTATGTGGGTACCCTGCACACAGGTGGAAATAAAAGGGTTTAGGAGGGGCCCCCGTTACCCCTGCCAGCTATAACCCAACAAGATGTTTTAGCAACAGCTGCTATAAAAAAACCTGCAGCCCTGGCAAAAGGATTTAGCAGAGAAGTGTGGTGAAAGCTGTCCTGGAGAAGGTCCAGGGGGATGAAATAAGGAGCAAAGCGAGGAGAAGGACTGGAGCAAGAAAAGGAAAGCAGCAAGGTATAAAGGGATTACAAAGATGGAAAGCATTAGTGATGGCCACTGAAAGAGAAGATGAGACTGCATTTACAGTCCTTTGTCTTTGGGATGTGCGTTCAAGCYTTCCTATCTAAGAAGAAATTCCACCCAAGCCTGACCCCAAGAAAACCAAACCCAAACCTGCCTAGTTTTGTCATCCATGACTCCTTCTGCGTAAGAATTTCTGTAAGCATCCCCTGAGAGCATGTTCCAAGGCATATCTAGGATACTGTCACAGAATGGTAAATTCGGGGCGCTGCGTCAGGTGGCCGTGGGGTAACGGGGCTCATTCACAAGCAGAGAAGCAGAAAGCCCTGGGAAGTTGTGTGTATTTGCTATGGCAGGTGTCATGCTAAACAGCTGTCCCGCGTCAGATGTCTGAGCAAACACCTTCAAAGATATCCTGAGTGCTGCAGGAATTTAGCATTGTGGTATTAGGCTTTCCTGTTTAAAAAAAAAAAAAAAATCCTACTATTCGCCTATGATGTTATTCATTGTGGGGGAAGGGATATTTGTCTTCACAGTTGTAGATTTTCACCTAATTTTCTGCTGTTGTCTTGTTCCACTAATGGGTGTCTGCTTATTGCTTTGTTTTGTTTCTTCACCCCCCCACACACGCTGTGCTAAACTTAGGACCTTTTTCCTAAATGTGCAGCTATCCAAAAAGTGTGCAAAGATTTGCTTGTGCATGCAGCCCAAATCACAACAGATGGATGCTCTACACTTGACATGAGCGAGCCCATGCACAGGGGCAGCTTCTGTTATGAAATAAGGAAACAATGAAATCTTTATACATTCAGCTGTGCTTTACACTTTTTTTTTTTTATTATTTTTCTGAACTCAGCCTGCATTTAATGCAATCAGTTGAGGAATGCTGGAAAGCATTTATCCTCATTTATCTGGACTAAAGTGATGGGATCAGATGCCCTGCATACGGACAGGACAGGCAAGGTCCCCCCCTAAAACGGTAGGTAACAGCGTTTTTTCCAGGATCTTAAGCAGCAGAGCTGCTATGGATGGGAATTGTATATTCAAGATGCGTACAGAAACTTGCTTTATATTTTGATATTGAGGGGACAGAATATGTTTTGTTTCAAAAACAAAAGCTTTGTTAGCATTTTCTCTAGTTGTTGCTCTACTGAAATAACCTTTCTGCTTCAAAAAACCCAAAAGTCCTCGCGTTTCTATATATTTTATTATAGTGATTTGAAGAATGAGACATTTAACCTGTAAGCTCATTGATAATGACACTTGTAACCTAAACATCATGTTAAGTGCAATCAATTTTAAGGGGCTGTGTCCAAGTGAAGGCCTTAAACACGCTTTGATTTATGAACGTATAACCCCTATTGACATTGGTGGGTGTGATATTCACGGTGAAGACTTTGTGCAGGGTATCCTACTATTGAACTATCACATCCGTATTGGCTTTGATTTCAGAGGGGAAAAACCTCAATACGTAAGGATTTAGTGGGTTTTTTTGGTATAAGCTAGTGAACTAAACAGTAAAAAGTTCCCAAATGACATGCTAAAATAACAAAATCAAAAAATTATAACTATCCAGGACATCAAATCTTTAGAGGTATATCCATAAAAGGAATAAGAACATGTACACTAGAAAAAAGCTACTAAAAGGCACATGGGGAAAAAATTTTTAATGGTGAAATTTTGGTTTAGACTGATATGTCTTTAATTTGCATAATTCTGCATGCATAGTGTGCAAGATAGTGTGTGAGATCTTATCTCTTCATTATATCTGAACTACAACAGCTAACAAATTGTCAAGATGAATTTCAAATTACTCCACACTTTCAGAGATKATCGCAAAATAATATCTTTAAAATTTTTCTGTTAGCTGAAGACTTGGAAAAAAGCAAAACAAAACACCAGTTTGCAAGGAAAAAAAAAGCCAGTCTTACTGCAAGAATTTATATATGTGTTCTCTCTCTCTATGTGTTCAGCCCTCCTTTTCCCAGTTGCTTAACTGATGTTAACCGCGTAAGAACTGATGGCAGAGCAATTTGAGATGTAGCTTGGTTTATCTGCTCAAGCCCTATAATTGTTTTTTCTCTTGAAGTTCAACTGCTCACTGAAAACAAACAAACAAACAAACAAAAAATATAATATTTTGGGAGTTTTCCTTCTGTAAATCAGTACTAGAGTTTGGGGATGTTTTCTTTTGCTGCTATACTTATATTCAGAGTCTAAAAATAGCATTTCTATTCACTTGCATATATTCATCTAGGGTCATCTTTCTTATTTGTACACAACGTGCAAAGCCTGATAGGACACTTTTGATTGATGTTTGGGACCTGACAGCTAATGATTCTGGCTGTTAAAATGATAACTTCAAGCGTGGGGTCCAAGTGATAAACATGTGAATAAGAAGGGACCTTTCTGTGTATTTTCAGGTCTGGTCATGTCCTTCATCAGGGACTCTAAATGTACTTATAAACTGGCTGATGAAGCCTGGTCTTTGAAGTAGCTTTTTCATCAAGTTTATTTGAAGGTTTGTATTCTTGCTGTTATAATCTGAAGGTTGTTCCTAAACATGTTGCTCTGATGTCTGGGAAGCTTGCTTTCAGCCTGAATTTATTTATGGCCAATTAATTCCGTTTGTTCTTCTTCCTGTATTCTTGTGCAGGATAAATAATTTTTCCTTACACTTTCTCTCCCTCTACTCTTCTCTTCTGATATATGTACAAACCTTTTCCCACTCTGTCCCCTCACTCAACATTTTTTGTTTGTTTTTAATTAAGCTTAACAAACCACATAATTGCAGCCTTTTGTAAAATAGGTTCTCTCTTTTTCTGATCATCCTAGCAGTTGTTCTCTGCATATGTTCCATTTTGGATTAATCTCTCTTGAAATGCATGACCAGAATTGCATACAATACTCCAGATGAAAGCCACCASTATTTGGAGGAGTGTTATTAATATTCCCTAGGGCCTAAAAGGAATACATTTTAGGATTACATTTGGTTTTTTCATGGCTGCATTACATTGGTGCCTTAGTCAGCCTGTGACCAACTAGTGCAAAGGAGGAACAGAAGGAGATCTGGTTGTTTCCAGCTGATGAGTTGGTGTATGCTTGGTTTATGCAATTACAGAGCCAGCTGCTTGGGATATGTCATTTGCAGGAAAATTCGAGAGGCAGCGAAGTATATGCACAGAAGACTGAAAATTGGGCTCAAGTGCAAAATGTGAATGAGAGCACCTAAAGCGTCCAACAGCCAGGCCTGTTGCATGACTGTAACATAGAGAGGGAACATCTGTAAAGTGTGGAAATGAATGTATGTCTGGATTTCAAACACTCAAGTGAATTTTAAAGTATTTAGCTTAGATTTGGGCATGTTTCTCCTGCTTTAAAAAAAAAAAAAGTTTGTGAAAATGAGATGTATCCACAGTCTGAATAGTRCTAGTGTAAGAGCTATGAGATGTTTTGAATTTGTATATGTCCCATGATGTCTATTTTTGACCCAGGCTTGTGAAGCATCTGCATGATGACTGTTGAATGATGTTTAACTTCGCAGATGAACTGCAGCTAGCCAGCTGAGAGTACGCTTAGCGAAGAAAAATCTGTTGTGTCCCTCTCTTTCTTGACCTTCCAAGTATGGAGTATTGGTGGAGAGTGCTAGTAATTATCTGCCAATCTGCGGTTTTATAGAGATTAAGCCCAACTTTGGTAAACTAAACTGCTTTAATTTATCAGTGTTAAGGCTGTGGCAGGTAAATTAATTTAATCAATTAGGAATCAATCTCCTAATTTCCTTTATTACGATTGTGTTATGCTTTGAGACAGGAATGAATTCAGTCCTTATGGCTATATCTATCCCAGTAAATTAAATCTTCTAGAACSGAGGCCAGAAAGCGGCCAACAACTCTGCTGGGAAACTGCTCAAACTGCATGGCCTCGTGTACAGTCTGTTTTGGTCCACTGCATCGGCATCGTCTAGGGGAGCTGGAGCTGGCAGGGGTCAAAGCAGTTCTGACCATTTAATAGCATAGGTGGTCAAGCTGCAATGCTCAAGAGTGGACAACTGGGTATCAGGAGGGGAGGAGAACAGTGGCAAGAGAAAGCTTGGCCAGAGCGCTCAGACTCCAGAAATTAAGCAGAAGTAATTTTTCATTAGAARACATGGATATTCAAAAAAATAATAGTACTGGACTGCATTTAATTTTCTGGACTTTGAGAGAGGTTTTTCTCATACTCTGCATGCAGGTGCATGCCAAATGAATGAGTGCAGGGAATAGTCCAGTACTTACCTCTAAAGATTATTGAAGTTCCTCCCGAACTGGGCAGGGCAGGTGCATGATGTGACATTTTTTCTGGGAAGACAGTACCCAACAGGCTGCTGGATATTTTGGACACACTGGTTCTCTGACTTTTTCAGCCCACTGAAAACTAGGAACATATTTTTTTTTTTATAAGAGGAAAATCTTTCAAAACATTTTCTGCCCATCTCTAATTTCATTTTAAGGGTCTCATTTTTAACAGAAAATATGAACATCTCTTTCACACTCTCGAGGAGTGAACCTTCATTCTTCACCCTCAGTTCTGCCAGAAAGGGAGAACATGCTGCCAATATCTTCTAGCAACACTTAAGAAAATATGAGAAGAAATTGGCCTTGTTTTTTGCTTAGAAAAATGTACATAACTTTTCATGAAACCAGGCCTATTTTAGAATGGACAGACCTATAAAAATACTTCATGTTTTTATGTATAAATTATATATATATCTATCAGACGTTGCTATTGTGCCAGGCTATTCCGGGTCTGCTTTGTTAAACTGGATAATCTCTGCATAAAGAGGGGGTATCTGTCGGGACACTGCACCAAAGATCTTACTCAATGTGTTTTTCTCTCTACATATTTAATATTTTTTACTGATATTATGAAGATTACATTAGTTTCCAAACAGTATATATTTTTTAAAGATTACTCATTGCCTAGTGGTTCACATTTTCACACTGTATAACATTACAGGCATTTTCTCTGAAAGTGTCAGCATTTTGTCAGCCAAAGCGAGCTTTAATAAAAGTCAGGCTCTGACAATTTTCTGGAATAACCCAGAGCTCGGCTCTAAGTGTCTATGTGAACAGGATGTGAAGGTTGGATCTCCTGATGAAAATTAGCGTGAGCCACTGCTGCACTCGGCTGACACCTACGTGTCGGTTTCCTCTGCGCTGGTGCATGCTATCAGGTCTAGGCACTTAGAAGGAAGCTGTCACTCACTTTAGCTAATCAATCAAAGTTTGTCACATTCTTGTATGTTTTCACTAAAAACCCAAACTGGGACACCAGATGTGGTGAATACATGGACAGTCTATGTTTTTGTATGAAAACATCTGATGTGACAAAAGAGCAACGAAAAGCAAGTTTGGCTTGGAGAACATGCTTTTTTTGTCACATGCACACTCATGAAATGTTTTCATTACCTATATCTCCCTGAGACTGCCGTCACTAATTTAATTTGAGAAAACATTCCCCAGCTATTTTATTGCAAATTGTGTCTAGCAAATTGGTTTTGCTAGTCTTTCATAGTAGTTAGAAGAAGAAAGCTTGGTTGAGGAATAAATGAAGCATTTGTTAATATAAATCTCTTCTCCAGATCCTCAATTCGCAACGTGAATTTTTAGATACAGCTGATAAATAAAACTAAGACACTTCTCTGAAAGAACATAAGATATTTTGACTCTGTGCTGCCTCTCCTTGCCACCTCTTCCTTTCATTCCTCTCCTGTGTCAGGCAGCAATAGCTGCTTCCATAACTCCCTACAGACTTCTTRCTGAGCATTTACAAATGAATCTCCCAACTATGTTGCCGAAARCTCTCACTGCAGTCATTCATAATAACACGTGTCATGAGACTGGTGCAGAAAATGCATGAGATGGTGGCCAGGAAGGGCAGGCATTTAAAATGACCCCTTCTTTAAGAGGGGACAAGAAAAATCCAATGTGTTGGTACTTCTACTTAGGATGAACTTTTACATCATCTGTCCACCTACAAGTGTGTTGTTAGTGTGAGTTTTCAACAGTACTTTGCAGTCGYAATGGCTTGAAAATAACAAGTGATTTAGCTTCTTAAAAGGAAACCTTAACAGACAGTTCTACTTTTCACTTGAAAGARAGATTGAAGAGCAGTGACAGGTAGACACTGATGGGGACAAAAATTGCTATATTGATCTATTAGGGAAAGCTTACAGTGGCAAAGATGACACTCCTGTTGATTTTTACTGGGATCCCATTCCCCAGATCCACAAGGACRAGTCATACCGTACCGAGCTGTTGACACCTGCTGGGAGAAGAGCTACTCATGCTTAGCACCTGATACTAATAATTTCCCTTCCTTATGTTTTAAATTAAGATTAACCATAAGCCCAAATGAGCCTACTGAAAGCATAGGATATTTTGAGGGGCTAGGCTATCTGTTCTGGATGTGTTAGTTTTTGTATTGCTCTCTCAAGATTAGAAGTGTTTTCTGCAAAACCTTCGGATATGTTGTGCTCCAAAATACCTGTTTATTAGGACATCAGCAGAAAGGGAACATTAAGTACAGAAGTAGCTTAGAGGGTGCGGGAAGAGAACAAAACGCATCATGACTCCAAGACAAAAAAGGGAGAACAGAGCAAGCATCCCTCATCAAGAAAGTGACAGATTTAGGCTTGGCTCCTTAGGAGAGAACTGTTTCCCTTTTTCCAGCAATGGTATCTTTCTCAATTTCAGCATCGGGCTGATACACTCTCTGTTTTTCCAATTTGCTGTAAATGCAGTTATGTATTTGTAGATGTTTGCAATATGTCTCTGTGCTCGCTGAACTCCAATAGTTGATGCAGAGTGATGGGCAGGTCCCCAGATACCTGCAAGCAAGCCTGGCTTTTCCTGGAGTCAGGGAAGGCTGAACATGCTGAAATATCAAGCAAAGTCCCAGACCTTATGCTGTTCCAGGAAAAGCATGGAAGTGTCCTGGCACAGCTGTGCCTTCAGACTGCTATGACCCTTGAAGTTATAGAAAACCACGGGACMTGGAGCCATGCTTAGTCCACCTTGCAGAGGATGGAGAAGCGTTGATAAAGCAGGGGACAGGATTTCTGAAGCATTCAGGTGCGTTCCTGCTGCCTCCGCCAACGTTAGCGATAGACACGTTTCTCAGTCATTTTGCTTCTGTTACTTCTCTGTAGAGGTGAATATTGCCACTGCTTTTAATGAAGCGATGAGGCTAAATTGATCCAATTTAATAAATATTTACTAACGGTGAGGTCATGTGAATAAACAGCCACACTGCTGTTTCCCTTCTTTGCTAATCCCACAGCTATCCTGGTCCATATTTTCAAATTGATCCCTAAACCAGAGCATACCATGAACTTTTTGTCCAGCTGCAAGCTGCCTGCGTCTGACAGCCTGATCTGAATGCACAAATACCTGATTATGTGCATAAACAGAAAATACATGCAGTTTTGGAGGCCAGTTCTGAAAATTTGACCTGTAAATGCAATAGGTCAATTTAATACGCCCGCAACTCTCTTACCTTTTGTGTTTATTCCTGCACTGACTTGCTTTCACAGGCTATATAGTGGTGTTTTGTGGTGGGGTTTTTTTTTTTTTTTCATTTATTTTAATTATTGAGTCTTTATCTTGTTATACAGACAGGATTGCACTAATATTGCCATTCATATTGAATAGAAATAAGAAAAGAAAAAGTTCTAATTGATCTCTTCATTCAAGCCCAAATAAAATAAACATGGGGAATGATGAGTTATAGTCAGATCTCCTGGTAGAAAAACTCAGCTAGAATTTTTATGAGAATGGATCTTTCCTTGACAGATTTCCAGAGCTTCATGTTTTTTTCATCCAGGTTGAAAATAATTTATCTTCTTATTTTAGCATTGTTGCTTCTGGTCCTGGCCTAAGCAATAAGGAGGAAAGGTGCATAATAACAGTTGGTATGTACAGCAATAATTTGAAGATTTATTTAATTCCAACTTCTGATGGTGATGCAAGCAAAAATCTTTCTTTTATTGCAGTTCATACAGACAATACATTGTTTTTTTAATGTATGGCTCAGCTGGTTTTTTTTCCATTTGGAGTTCAGATTTTTTTTAAACAAATGACATATTTTGAGTCAGATGCATTCGTATATATTCATAAGACCCTTAGAAAAAGTTTTGACATTTAAGGTCCTACCCTTGCAAGTGGGTTTTTATGATGCTGAAATCCTGGTCAGCCTGGACCCACTTAGCAGATGGAGAATTGTTAAGTCTCCAGAATATAACGTTAGCAATATACTCAGTTGCACCTTTTGTTTGTTATTTTTTACTCGGTTGAAAGGTTTCCCAGTCCGAAACACAACCTTGAGAGACACCTTATCCCCTGAGACTTGACAAAAACTCTCCAGGTTATGGGGAGAAAAGAATAAAACCAAACTGATATCTATTCCTTTCATTGCAGTACCTGGCTCCTTTTTTCTGTTGCTCTTAGTAGGAAATGAAACATTTAGAGCCAAGCTCCAAAACAGATGGGTACATTAAACATCTGATGATAAATCTTATTCGACAAATTCTACATCAGTATTAAAGAAAAGTCAGGTTTTTAATGTCATGCTTGAATGGTTGAGTCCTGTATTTTTCATGTGATGATAGTCAAATTCAAGTTCATCTTACTGTAGACTCATAAGACACTTTTTGTTGTTTCTTCTTATTTGAAAACCTATCAGGAATGGCACCATGTGTTTATCAGGAGCTGGGAAATCAATTATCTAATTGATCAAGCCTGTTCTGATACTGGAGTCCTGGTATGGCTGTGTATTGATGCAAACACCATTTTCACTGCAAGGTTTGTTTTCCTGTTTGCTTGTTTTCTTGTGGCAGTGAGGTTCCAATGGACTGAGAAAGAAGGAAATATGGATTTTTATCAATTAATGAGCATTTATTTGCCAATAAAGTTAATCCCTGTGTACCCAAACCTACCCATTAATATATTCAAGTTCAAAGAATTTCAATCCAAAATAAAAATAAAAGGCCTTTTTAAAGTGTCTATCAGAATACGTCCATCACAGTTTTTGTTTTGTGACTGCCACCTCTAATTCTTTCCCAATCCTGCTATTGCCCCATATTTTAAGGTGATTAAAATATTCCACTTAAAGAAATTTCCCAAGTGGAATGTTATGTTCAACCAACAGTTTTTCTTCTGAAATTAAAGATATACTTTGGTGTGTGAAAGCAAATTCTGAGGTATTATATAGAACTGAAAAATCTTTTTCCATATGTCTCACTTATGCTGATGTTGCTAATCGTAAATGACCCTGTGTACCCTTAAAATGGTACACCCTCAAGTACCCTCAAAAATAATGGGATTCATAAAAAGCATCTATAGTTCTATCTTTGAGTAGCAGGCTTTATGTTAAATTAGACACACTGAAGATCCTTGTCAATTTATTTAGTAATAAGAACCACTGAATAAATTTGAGTACTTGAAGCAGGTGTGATTGATTAATTTAAGTTAAAAAAAAAAAATCAGAAGCTGGCCGGCTATATGGGATGCTTACAAACACAGTTTATCCATTCAACTTTTCACTTAACTTTTACTTATCTTTCATGTGATCTTTTTCGCCCTTTGTGCAGCTGATTTGACTATCACGAGGCCAGACCAACGGCCAGTTCTGACTTTTGAAAGAAAAATTGTCAGTTGTAGTGGATCCATATCTACTATAGAACACTTCGGTGCATTAGTAAAGCTGTACTGGCTGATGTGGCTTAAGGTGCAAAGCTAATTCCTTATGGCTTTCACTCTTGCCTTAGAAGGTATTATGGTTCTGCGGAGCCAAACTCTTCTCTCATGATGCTACACTATGCTTTTTTTCATTTGAAACTTTAGCAGAAAATATTTCCCACTCTAATGTTTGGGCTGGGAAGGGTTATGAGGGAGCCTGAGGGAGCACAAGCCTTTTGTCACGCACGAGCATCCTTTGCTCTGGCACAGATGAGAAGAGCAACAGGTTCTAATACACAAGTTTTACTTTTAACAGCCAGGTAACTTCATACATTTAACTAGAGCTGTGTGAAACTAAACTGAGGTCTCACGGCTTTTGTCAGCTTAACCTGTGCTTAGCTCCTTTGCCATTACAAGCTGTAGTGTACAAGCTGAGCTGCAACTGAGGTACGGGAAAGAAGAAAATGTAGCATTATTAGGTGAAAAACAGAACCCATTCAAATGTTCTCATGCTAGTGAATGGGATCCCCATGTCTCAGAAGTAAAAGAAAGTGGTAGAGGGACAGGAGAAAAGAAATTTCTTCACGAGGTAATTCCACCACTGAGACAGATGGAAACTCTTCATCCCTGTGAGGAGCAGGAAGCTGAAGAACAAATGCAGCAGGTCTCCTTGAAAGTACAATAACTCTTTGATTTGGATAAATGGTTTGGTAAATTTTCCAGTAAAACTTACTGGACGTTGTCGTTTCGAAAATCATTAATTGTGCTGGAAACCGTTTTCAACTTTGCTTTTGACACAGACTGACTCTGCCCGTGTGGGGTATTCTTCCCCCAAAGAAACTAGGCTGAATCTAGCAGTTTGGGTCAGTATCTAGAGCAAGGTGATCATGGAGTAGAGTCAGTGGAACTTAAAAGTGGGCACATTTTAATGTGGACAAGTTGATATGATCATAGTTTAAAAATCTGACTTTTCCCAAATGTATAGTTTTTATCCATTCCTCCATATTGTTTCTTTTAATCCTAGAAGAACATATATGTGGATAGACCATTTTCAGATTTTCAGATGAGGGGATCTGGTAGCATATGTAGAATAATGCAAAAAAAATTTATCGTTGATAAATTTTGCTTTCGAATAACTGCTTCTACAATTAATTTTCAGTCTATGGAAAATGCTTGCTGAGAAAAMTTTAAGATCTCTGGTTGTGGAAAAGAAGCATGGAGTACAAACAGCAAGATGGAGAAATGAGTGGAAGTAATTTATTTTTCACATAATTATGCATCAATTTGTTTCAGCTAGCAGTTTCTTTTCTTTAAATGGCTGTATATAATTCCTTAGTAATTTAGTAATTTATGACTTTATATCGATAGCAATCAACATTTTCAATACAAACATGTTTGGCTTCTTCTCCACTTGTAGAAAAAGGCATTGCATTTTATTTCTGAATAATAGTTCCTTTGCCCTTAGCAAAAAGAAGAACTGAAATTAAACTACATTTTCAAGACAAACCAAAGACCTTATTTTTAAGCTTCAAAAAGAAACATTCAATATTCCCAAGGAAACTGTCACATAATTTGACTTCCTTCTGTCTCACCTCCCACCTCCACCCTCTTTCTTTATAATGTCAGGTCGCTATGGTACAGGATCTTTTTTTCCCCTTTGCTGGGATAACTGAAGCTCCAGGGCTTCTGTGTTAGAAGTAGAAATACAGTTTTCCAAACTGTTYTCCAAATACAGCTGTAAAAATAAAATTTATTTATTCAAGTGTTATTTTTTRAATTGCTTATTGATCAAAAAGAATTTTCTACAGAAGTAACATGCAATATTTTTCTAAGTCCCATTTTAGGTTTCAAAACCTAGTTGGTGTTTGTTTCGGGTTTTTTAACTTAAAGCTCGTGTCTAAATGTATAGCTAACATGGGCAAGGTTTAATTTTAATAAGCTAAATTTAAATTATTAATTTTAATAACCTCTTTAATAAGGTTTAATTTTCCCAAACAGGTGTTAGTGAAAGAAATATCACCTCTAGAGGGCAGTGTTAAATTAGTTGAGATGATTGTTTTGTATTTTATCATGCAAAATACTAGATGTCTTATTAACTTATCTGGAATTTTTTAATGGTGATTTTAAAGTAATGTTCATACATCTAGTCATTAAATAGCTTTAAAAATAGACCCCATTTAAAATCTTTAAGAGAAAATGTACATGTTCCTGTGAGCTTTGTATCTGAACATGAAACTGGGATGGTTTCAAGCCACAGTTTCAAGCAGCAGTGAGAAGACCTGAATGATCAAGATGGTTTAGTCAATATTTGGGGTTGCTTACATTGACTGAACAGAGAAAATAAAGGGGAAAAATATTTTCAGTATCTTAACTCTACCCAGGACTTTTCTAACTGGCCACCTTATCAAGCCAATGAGACTCCAGAAACAGGGAGGTAACACTTTGCAGAGCTTTGTGAGGATATCTCAGCTTTCTGTTTGGTATTTTGTAAGACGGAGCTGAATCTTCTTTTTCGTAAGTGGTGACTGTCTCTCTTCTGTTGTCATTTGTAATGATACTGAAATCCTGAGTTCTTAGTGGCGTTCCTTTCTTTCTGTCTTGTTGCATTATCCTTCGTTGTCTCACCCATTTACTTCATACCAGTGTGCATCAGATTTACTTGTTAATTAATACCTTCCTTTGATACACACAAACGAACAGGCCAGCACGTGTCATATACTGAAATCTTTACCAATCAAGACCTGCAAACTGCTGAACATCATAAGCAATGATGACATGCCTCACTCCTTTTCTCTCTTTTCCAAAAATAACATGCATTAGAAGAACAGTGTACACGTTAGGGTAAAATGAGTACTGAAACAACGATATGAGCTATATAGTCATCTTTGTGGGCTTTAGCTTATGGAATTGTTTCGTACAACTTTTTGAGTATAGGAGTGCTAACAGTATGCAATGAACAGGTTGTCAGACACATTGCTCTCGAAGACGGTTCCAGCTTAACACTTCTGCTTAGTCACCTGCTCCAGCTAGAAGGCGTGTTGACCCTTTCTTTCTGCAGCAGTATATATATTCAACATCCAAAAAGAAAATATAGCTTCACTTCACTAATGATCTTGGGTGATGCAAATTAGACATACATCACAAATGACAGATCAATTATAAAATCAGTATTAGCCCCATGTGCGCATCTTACAGGCATGCAGAGGAATGGATGAATTCTATATCTAGCGCAATCGTACCTAATTGAACAAACCAGGATGGAAATTGGCAGGCTGTTGTGATACCTAAACACAAAATGGTACTTTTTTTTTGTTTCAGTGCTGTTAGTCTTCTCCCTGCAGTCCAAGGCGCATTGAGAACAAAGTATTGAGTTTCTACGGTGCATCAGTGGGAACTCAGTGAACTCTTTGTGGTACCTTCCCTTTGCCAGACAGGGAGAGAGGCAGGTCAGATTTTTATTTTGGAACAAAAATGGATAACACCGTGCATCTCCAGCATGTGCACTTACTCTGTTACCTTGAGGAGGGGCACATTTTTCAAATTTTATGTGGTCTAGCAGTATGTCCAAGGAGGTGCTACCCCAGGCCTGTATGTCACTTCAACACTCATGGAACCCAACCTGAGTCATGCGAGAAATGTGAACTAATTTTCATAGTTTAATGTGAACACATTAATAACAAAATTAAAGGGTTTTTTTGAGCCAGATATCTTTTCTGCTTTTTCCTAGGTGTTGCATCATGAAGCTTATAGGAAGTTTTGAGAAACATACATATGCACAGGCAGGATTGGCCAAAGGATTTTCCTGGAAGACAGAAACTGACTTTTAGCTGAAAAGGTGTTGATTGTTCAAACAATTGGTTGAAAAGTCTGAATAGCTGTTATAGGAACTTTTCAAATGCTCTGCACTACCACTGGTGAACATAAGCAAGCCTTTTCTTTTAGACACGTATTTTAGTATAACTTTAGTAGTCCAGACTTTATGTTCACAGAAATTTTAGTTGGTTGGTAGAGTAAGCGYTGTGTGTGCGTGTACGCGTGTGTATGTGCAAGCTTTTTTTCCACTCCAGATAAAATGATCAATCTTATGAGAGTATTAAAACTCTTCCTGCAGTAATTCATGGCTTCTCATGACAGAGATTTGAGCCAGACTAATAAGGGGGTGGATTAGGGAAACATGGTTTAACTAAGCCACTAAAAACATACAAAGTGATCTTGAAGTGCATGAAAATTCAGCACGGGATGTGATGTGATTTTAGCTTCTAATCACAAGCTTTTGTTAGCTTGTTGAGGAACAGCAAGAATGCYGGGATTCCTGAGGCGGTCGTTTTGTTGAGTTAGCTTGTTTTATGGTGACATTCATATTAAATTTGTGTCTCAAATGAACTCATAAAATGAGAGGGAAAATCACTTTTCTAAATTTATTTTGTGCTAGGGCTTTGCTGATAGTTTAGTTATTCTATCTTACTAGAAATTAAATGAGTGCTCAATACGTTTTGCGGGAACGTTCAAGCAGTTAGAACTAGATGCAGTTTATATGCCTTTCAGGGTGGCTCCTGAATTTGAATTTAGTTTGGATAACCCACGCTCATTTAGCAACAAAACAAAGGTGTGGACAGAAGTCTTTGCAAGGCACTTTGACAGCTCAAACCACTATTGCATTTATTTCTTCCTGTGCCCCAACATAAACACATACATATACACATATATAAAATATATAAATATATATATAAAATAATGGCATTCTGAATTATTATAGTCATAATCTAAATTTTGTGGAATTTGTTTCTTTTTATTCTTGGTCATCATTTCCTTTTCATTGGCTGCCATTGTATAGAGACATTTTAAGTTGTGAAATAATAAACTCATACTGTTATAAAGATTGTCAGTTGTACCATGACTTTGCACAGCTGAAAACCAACATAAGATTATTATTGGTAAAAGTTGCAGTCTTAAAAGAATTTGTTACTGGATACCTTGATAGCTGCCAAGACCTTCCATTTTTATTACTTTTTCCTAAGACTGCAAATGTTTCATTTATTTGAAATTCCATGCTACAACAAAATATGGGGATTGTAGATGTGCTATTCTGTGCAAACTGTGAAATCAATATACAGTCTTAAATATTGGAGGGACATCATTGTAAACTAGTTATTGATGTGCTAAAGTCATTTACACCTGACAGAGAAGATAGATTATGACACTATTAATTTAACTGGCAGTGGGTATAGGAAGATAACCTGCCGTGTAAGCCCACAGACAGTCATCTGTAAAGTTTTTATGCATATTTTGTTCAGCAAGCTATACAGTTCTGACAGCTACGAATCACTTTTAATCTGTCAATTTCAAAGGTTGTCATCAGAAAGTTCAGCTGAAGGAGAATGTCTGTTTGACTCATCTTAAATGTAAGATGATTACTGTTTGTCACATTTACAAATTATCCTATTCTTAGAAAAATAAAGCTAAGCTGTTTAGCATGGTTATTGTGTAATTTGGAAGGCAGGATGCAGTAATGCATCTRAAATAGAAATATACAGTTGTGTAGTGAAACTTGTTTGCTAATGGATGGCATGCAGCAATAGYAATAAAAGCAAAGATGTTTTTCTTTGCAATAACTCTTCATATACATAAAAATATGTAAAGAAAGGAAAAATATAAAAACTGCTGATTGTTCACTTTTCCCTGTGATGTACAGTAGAGATATAAACTCTGCAACAGATGACACAATTTCAAAAGATGACTCTGATTCTCCAGATACAAAACTGTTTTTTTTTACTTTCAAGACACTCATGTAACATCATTCACCTTGCACATCGACTAACAAGACCTGGTGTAGTTCTACGGCACGTTGCCTTATTTGAAGCATTTTTAGGGTAGACTTCATTGGAGGTGTTGGGGTTTTTGTTTTCTTAACCCGAAGTATCATGCTTTTGGGGGGCAACGTGATCAAGTTAACATCCTTTGCCTTATAAGGTTGTTCCCAYTCCAGTGGTGTTTTTCATGCTTTCAGCCTGTTCTTCGGTTCTGCAGGTTTCCAGGACTTGCCCTTGCTCCCCTGGCAGATCTGGCAGCTGTTGTAAAATAGAGAAATTCAGTTTCTTTCTCCATTAGTTTGTCCTAGCATGAATGGGACTCTGGGACCATCCACAGAGGTAGGAGGCACCCATTCCCGCCTTGGAGCGATTGCTCTCTGTTGTTTATAGAAATCACAAAACTGACTTGGCTTCTAGAAGTGCTGCAGCTTTGGGAGGCCAGGAGAAATTGAATCATTTTAATGACTGTGTGTGGTAACCATTGGTTCAATAAAAAGTTTCAATGACTCTACTGGGCTTTGAAAATGGCAGTGTGTATTATTCTTCTTCATTTAGCTGGATACCCTGTATATAATGACAATACACAAAATAGTAAACAAAAATGCTAATGCAACATGGTCATTAAGGAGGAAAAATAACTCCATAACTGAATAACAAAGCTTTGCTGCTAGATATAAAAAGTAAAAGAATTTTATTGAGTCAACAGTGTATTTCACAAAGAACAAGTAGTTCAGCTGTAGCTTGTTCTGCCAATCCTATTCTCCTCATTCAGGAAATCTTTCCGTTAGCTTGGAACAGAAATTTTGGCTGAATAAAAGTAAAGGAGCTCAGACCCTGGCGGTTTTCAAAAACTTTAAGGAAGCTTATGGAATAATTGAAAGTAATTGTGGCCCTTCCTACAAATTACAGAGCTACCAAAAATAAAAATGTCCATGCAATAGAAATAGATAGAAAGGCAAAGTGTCCTTTTTTAAGTCAAGAGGTATGTTTGCACTGAGGCTGTTGTGTTCTGTGTTGGTCCCTTTGAGATCGGAAAGGTCCATTGGCTGTGGCTTCTTCTGAACAGCTCCTACTGAACGCCTTTCACACCAAGCCACGTGGAGGAACAGCAGTGAGTAGTAAAACCTACCACTGCTGTTGGGGATCRGCCACGTGTGCCTCCGGCATCCAATTTTTACCTGTTTCAAACGCTTGGAACCTTTTCAAGTAAGGTATGAGAATATGGGCTGCCTTGAATAATGCACAGGYTATATGATTCATTTTACCTCATCAAAGCATTTCTTATGAGGTTTAAGCAAGCGAGCGTAAATATAAGTTTACATCTGTCAACATTTATCTTGCATGCAGTAAATGTATTTTTATTTTTCTTCTCTGCAAGATGCATGCAGTGACTCACAATTCCTTTGTCAGGACAAATCTRTGTTTTTAGGCATTGGCTTAGTCCCTCTTCCTGTAAGAGAAGCTAAAAAATTTTAAGGCATTTTTGTGATAAATGAAGCTTGTTTGCACTGTGTCAGACAGGATAGCTGCTTGACAGTTAGGTTTCTTTTTGAAGAAAACAATGATGGGAAAAAAAATCCTTAAGTTCTTTTTCCTAATTTCTTCCCCCATTTATTTCCTCTGTCCTGCTGCTTGGTAGCTGCGAACCTAGCTTTTACCTCTAGGCAAGTGGGCAGGCAAGCATCTCCTTCTGGAACTAATGTCAATGTATCTCCTTGGATTAATTGGCAAGTAAATGGTGCAGTCTATATGTTGCCTCCTCAGGAGAGAGTTCCTACATCAGCAACTTTGTGACACTTTGCTCTGAAATTTAGCCCTATATTTAACCCCTTCCTGGCATCTCTCAGGAGCACCTAAGTCAGTCTTTCTGCAGTTCCACCTAACGTATGAGAGCACGACTGCAGTTTCCCTGAGAAAAAGCATTTTAAATTAATATCAAAAGATTGACTGTTTTAAGAAGGTTCCTCTTTTGGCTAGCAATGTCTCTTGGTAAATGTTAGCATGGCATATGGAAATAACATTAGGTAATTCCCTAACTCAARCTCTTTTTTTGATATACAGATAACCAAAAGAATAAGAACAGAATAAAAACAGAATCCTTTCTAACTTGGACTACCGGGCACAATAGGGTTTTGGTAGGGTAGTAATGTTTTCAAAAGCTCTCAGAGTAATTTCGTATTGCTCATCAGAAGTTGTTACTGTACATTTGTTACCGGAAAATCTTCTTTGTGCAAAACACACGCCTACATAGTCCTGCTTCCAGGAACCACTTACAATCCCCTCTGGAAGGGGAGTGTGCAGTGGGATTTTCAAGACAGTTCAGAATTTTAAAAATTGCTTCCCTCTAGCAATATATCAAATTATCCACTAAAGTGAGGAGTTGATTTTTTCAGTCAGCGTGTTTCATGTTAATGTGAATAAAACCAGTTGCTTCACTAGCTCACAACTAAATTGTGTGCCTGTATGTGGGTTTTTCCACCTGACATCCTTCAATGATAACGCTTCAATTTCACCTTTTTAATTCAGTGGGTCATGTTGTAAGATGTAACTTCCTTATTTAACTGAAAAATCTTAGTTTTGTTGCTAGAGTGTTTTCAAATGATGAAGAGTACTTCAAAAGAAAACATATTTGTTTCCCGAAGTGCTACACAGATGAAGAACGTCTTTAATAAGCTAGCACCCTCCTGCTGAGTTTCTACCATCAGAACATGTCTATGCTAGGCAAAGTTTCATTTCTATTTAGTTTCAATTAAATGCCTGTAATGTAATTACATAGCACAGGAAGGATCTATTGATGTTGTGAATTTGATTTTTAATAAGATTACAAAAAAACCCTCTAAGGTGCCTCCATAACTTTAGAAATTATTGTCTGTCCATCTAGCTTCTTATGTGCAATGATAACACCTGGCAAATGTCAAATCCCGTAATTTTTTTTTTCCGCTTTGAGAAATACTTTACTTGGCCATTGATTTTGATGGGAGTGCTCAGAATAAAACATCCCTGCTTGAGGAAGATGCAACAGACTCAAGCTTATGGTTTATGATGGAAACAATATGGTGGCTATTCTGGAAATACAGATACTGACACAATTCCCAGAGATGGTATAGCTGTGTCAGCAGAAGTGTGAACTTTTTTTGCTTGTGAAACTRAAGCTAAACAAGCAAGAACAATCACATTTTTACCATTTGCAAAAATATCTAATCATTTTGTGGTTTCACCTCATATTTTTAGCTTTTTATGTGAGAAGCTGCCTTTCCATCTGTCTGATAGCAAAATTTCACCATTTCATCAATAAAACTGGCATCGTTTCACCTTGAATCTATTCACAGAAGCTTCGTCACTTGAGGTATATAAATCTAGTTTGGATGAAGCACTGACATTTAATTAAAATCTTATTTTGTGCATGAAAATCCTCAGCCCAAAATAGAAAATCTCATATGATTGTAGTAATCTGTAGTTTGTGTCATGCTATCTTTCACATACAAATCATCTTTTTAGTGTTGCCTGTATCCCTCAATGAGTTAGTTTCTTCTGTTCCCACAAGCAAAAGCTGGTTGCTCTGCAAATATGTGTGACTGACAAGTTAAAATTACTGGAAAGCCAAAATGAAAGTCTTGATAATGATCCAGAAGCATAAGTTTCAAGTTTGTTCTAGACTTGAGTGCCCATGTCAGCCTAACTGACCGAACTGTTTTCCATTTAAAGTGGAAATTTAAACTGGTGGGAGTGTAGCACTGACCATATTTTTCCYCTGTATGAAGTTGGTTGATTTGCCTTGACTCGTCTACCTTGGCGTGTCACATTAGGTGGATCTCAGGACACTTTGACCTGAGCTGGCCAAAATGGGAAAAAGCAACCCCAACAACCAATGCCTTTATTTTGCTGTTGGTATACAATTAAAGGAAGGAATGAAGAGTTTGTCGGGGTTGTATCTCTTGGTTTATACGGTTTTATAGGGAGTTAATGCCATCRTGACTCAGGTCACAGGCCAGGGAATAGCCAGGGAGTGGGAATCACCAGCCTTAGATGTTCTTGGATCATTAAACATAGTGACTTTCAGCGTAGCCTCAATGACCTTACAAAGATATTTCAAAGTCAGGACAGACTGGTCATCGGAGGAGGTGGGGGGAGGGGGGAGGACAGCAGAGAGTAGGTTATTTTTTCCTCTTAAGAGAGTTAATGCATCCTCAATGTATATATACACAAATTACATATATAGCCATATTGCCTTGAGCATATGACTCTAAAAAATGTAAATTCTTAGAATATGAATTTTAGAAATAGAATTTAGACACTAATAAAAAGATATTAGATATCATGATAAACTTATATATTATTTCCACCATTTACATAACTTGAAAAATCTTTACCTTTTAAAGTACTTTTTCTAGTGAATGAAACAGCAAATAACATGCTCAGTTTTTTTCCCTTTCTGACAATGTTGTTTGCATCAGTACTCTGAATGAGCAAGTTAAATATCTACTGGAGAACAAGTTTTGTGTTGATAAAAGTGTTATGAACCTCTGTTCTGACCATCTTTGAAACCCCATTTCCTGGAAGCAAAGGATGTCATACCTTTCTTTTTTGTCTCGTTAAAGCTCTTCATTTAAACCATGTTTTCAGAGCATCTTGAGTGCTTTAAAATCTTTAATAGACGTTTCTTGTGACACMAGTCTGAGATAGGAGATACTATTATTCCTGTTTCACAAGGAGTCTGTCTGAGAAAGTGATTTACAGAAAGAGTCTGGCACAATTGAAAATGGAACCTCTGACTCTTGACTGGGCACACACTGAAATACAAGAAATTCCATTTAAACATAAGAAAACACTTTTGTACTGTGAAAGGGGTCAAAAGCTTGGACAGCTTGCCTAGAAAGATTTAGCAGTCACCATCCTTGGAGATATTAAAAACCTGAATGGACACAGTCCTGGGCAACCTSCTTYAAGTGACTCAGCTTTGAGCACAGTGGTTGGATTCCATGATTTCCCRAGGTCCCTTCCACCATCATCCAYTTTGTGATTTTGCAGTGCCTTAATCAATGGACAAATTTTCCTTTCAAAGGTTTAAAGCAGATAACTGCACAGAGTGGAAAAGGCCTTTCCAGATCTAGGTGTGTGTGCTGCTTACTTTGTAARGTATGTATATCAAAGGGTTCCTATAGAACTTCCCAGGCAGAAAAATGTCTTGGAACTTCTCTGTGAACACTTTTTTTCCTTAGAAAGATCTCAGAAGTATTTGAGGAACAAGATGAGTCCCCCTTCCTCTTCCATAGTGCTCCTTCATAGGAGACTTCTGTTTCTGAATCAAGCTGAGACACACATGTAAAATGGACAAACTTGCCCTGAAAATTTTCCTTAGTTTCTCACTAGAAAAGTAAGGGTATGTGCATTTTTTTTCTGGCCARCAGTGTGGTATCTTTCCCATGTACAAAGCTGATAAACTTTAAATAGAGAAAAAGGACATCTTTTGACACAGAAATAATGCAAAATGTCTGCTAGGAAATGTTGCTTCGGTACTTTTACTGAAGTATTTTAGTAAAGTACTTTTACTAAAGGTATTACAATTATATCCATCATTACCATAAGGAATAAATACCCTCCCTGGCTAGATACTATGAGCTTTTAATCTGAACAGACAAGATAAAGGAGAAGAGGAAGAGCTGGATAAAGGAAATATTACGTCTGAAGTATTAATGCATGTCAGCGATAGGTTTGGTTTAGGACCAAGTGTCTTCATTCACAAATTTCTTCAAGGGCAATGGCACATGATGCAATGAGCCTAGCATGGGAAGCTGTGATCTCTCGAGAGCATTCCTCACCTCGGGCACAGGCTGTGGTCGTGCAGCTATGCCGCTGGCTGAATGGAGAAATTACCTATGTATAAGGCTGTGGTGTAGCTCCTGGATGTATCAGGTCAGCTGGGTGCTCATCAAGAGTATTTGCACTGGAGTTTGCTGCTCACGATAGATGTAGCCTACATTTATCTTTCGTGCYGAGCGTGACACCAGTTATTAAATGCTTCCTTGTTATTTGAATAAGATTCAATAACAGGTGCTGYGTCTTCTCTGTAGAGGTCCTGTAAGACAAATGGATTACACGTTCTCCGTCTTCCTTTGTTCTGTCAGTTTTACTGACATACAAAGTAGCATCATAAAGTACATCTGTCTGTACGAGGCTTTGCTTTTCATTGCAGTACGAGATGCAGCGTGTTCAAGGTGGGATGTTAATGGTGATTAAACACAACTGTTAAATGATTTTCAAACTAATAAGGTTAAAAAAGAAAAGCAGTGTCAGAGCACTTGTTATTTTGTTTTTAATTAAAGCTGGAAGTAAACGTGTCATATATGCTTTAACTTTTCTTTGTTATTATATATGAAGGATAAACAGTGAATTCATCAAAGCATAAGTATTCTTTTTAGCCTGTACAAAATCAGAGACCTTAAATAATCTGACACTTTGCCAGTGTTTCAAAGTATATGGCAGAAGATCACACAAAGCTTGGTTATTCTGGGATTGCTCATTGGTGTGATAGTGAGATCAGTTGGATGTTTTTGCTTTGAAAGAGTTGACGTGGTCAAAARAGAGTCTTAAATCTTCAGAAATTCAGAAATATTCCTCATCCTAGAACAGCGGAGATCTATAATTATTGGAGCCTTTGAGACGATGGGACCATGTAGATCTTCTCTGTTCCATTTGTGACAGTGTGTGTGCTTTACCTTGCTCTTCTAAAAGAAGTAAACTTTGAAAAGACTGTACAAGAATTAAGGTTTATGTTTTTCTTAAAATGTATCTCTCAGCCGCAAAGAAAAGGAGTCAAAATAAGTAAAAAGAGTAAATGTCTTTTGTCCTGTTAACACTGATGAGAAAGTTTCCCTCTTTCTACAAGTGAAGGAAGACTCCAGGGGCTGGTGTGAATAGCCTTTACCTTCTGTCCAATACTGATGAAGACTGTTTTACACCATTTAATACCATATTTTATACGTATATAATAYAGTTTGTCAATATAAGTACCTACAATTTTACAGGCTGGAGACTGATTTTCTGGGGAGCAGCTCTGGTGAAAGGGTTCTGGRGATCTTGTTAGACATCGAGCTGCTGTCTTGTTAGACATCCAGCAGCGTGCCCTGGCCACAGGGGAAGCTAACAGCACCTTGGGCTATGTCAAAGGGAGCACAACCAGCCGGTCAAGGGCAGGGATCATCTCCCTTCACTCCACACTTGTTAGACCATGTCTAGATACTGTGACCAGTTTGGGGCCTGCCATATGAGCAAGATATTGATCAGAGAGCTGCCAGGGTGGTCAGGGGCTGGAGCACTTGCTGTTGGAGGAGAGGCTGAGGGAATGGAGTTTGTTCAGCCTAGAGAAGAGATGGCTTTGGGGAGACCTAACCACAGCCTTTCCATAAGTACAAGAAAGTTATAAAAAATATAACAATTGAGGGTCTTCGCAGTGGTGCATGGCAGGAGGACAAGAGACAATTTCACTGTGAGGGCAGTCAGGCATCAGAACAGATTGTCCAGAGAGGCTGTGTGGTCTCCATCCTTGGAGGTTCTCAGGTCCTGACTAGACAAAGCTGTGAATGACCTGTTCTCATCTCATAGGTGGTCCTGCTTTGAGCAAGAAGTTGAACTTTAGATCCCCTGAGGTTCCTTCCAACCTGAGTTATCCTAAGGTGCAACCTTCCATCCCTATCTCCATGGTGGAGGTGGAGGATAAATACGAACGTAGAAGATGCACCTGCAGAGCCATCAGTAGGGTTGAGATGGTGGGAGGAAAGAGGGGAATGCCTTTATGTTAAGAAATTTTTCATACCCTGAATATTTGCAGTTAAATTACATTTACAATAAGGCAATTTCTACTGTTGTCAAAGGGTGATAAGTTTTTACTGAACATCTTTACCATGGATAACCTTTCATAGATTTTAATGTATTTGGAAACCCCTCTATATTTGCTTTAAACGGGCAAGCACATAAAGGAGGTTGTGCATGTAATAGGGCAGGGTAAGTACACCCAGGAAGACTGAACAGTTACCAGAAGAGAAGCTGCAATTGCTATGTAACCTACAAGCCGGCATGACAGTTATGGTATCTTCTGCAGAGGGTAAGGTAGACCTATTCTTCAAGTCCTGAAATCAATACAGTCTTGTTTTTCTTGCATTCAGTTAAGACTATCTTGCCCTTCCAAGAACTGGAGCATATTAGCTCGGGCAAAGAGCCATCCATGAGTTTCTGTTCTGTTTCCAGTCCCTGAGGAAGCTTGCCCAAAACCTTTGTTTTGTGTTGTGTTCACACACCATCGCCAAGTTTCTCCACTTCTGGCTATTTCTGGCTAGYACACGTGGGGGCCTTAGGTGGTGGCAGGAGTTGCACTTAACAGTAAAATTTTATTAAGTTTCTTCATAGCATGAAAAGAGTTTTAGTCCTCTTAAATAAAYAGATAAATCTGCAAATAGTTAGCCATTGCTATGAAAATCAAATTAGAAAAGACAAGATACCTCTCCTTGTAAGGAAGCCAAAGTAAACACTTGGGAAAGAGAGATGAAAATTTTTGTGAATTATTTTTGTTGTATTTCATGTATTTTGAAACTTCAGTATATTTTAAAGATACATAGTTGGCTTTTTAGTGTAAAAATTAAAAAAATAAAAAAAATTGTGGCTATAAACTAAAAAGAGGTGAGTATTTAATAGTAGGATAATTACTTTGTATTTCCAATCCGTTGTTTTGAGAAGACAGATTTCCTAAAAAATGTAAAAAGGCCTACATATCTGGGTAGGAGTGGCATTAAACCACCTGTTTAGCAGGTTGTTCCTGCATTCTTACAAATTAGATGATTTTTTAGGAAGCTGTGGAGAAGTCTGTTTTCCTTAAATAGAAGATGCTAGACCTGGCTATAACATGCGAACATGTGGCTGCTTTCTTTTCTCCTCTCTAGATTGTTAACTCCTGTTAACTTAGCACAGAAAATAATTTTTTTTTTCCCAATGGCATCTTTAATTCTCTCAATCGATCTTACTTTTTCCTTCTATTGTCTTGCCCCCCTGTTTTTTTGAGATGATTTCTGTAGAAAGGGGTTTTCTACTCAAAYGGTATTTTGGTTGAAGGGAGCTTTAAGTATTATTAAGGGACAACTATTTTTTCTTTGCTTTTCCACTTAAAATTGGCTTAATCTTCCACAGGAAGATTTTTCAATCCCAGTTGGCCAGACTCAGGAATTCTGCTATGACAAAGCACCTCCTGCTACATCCTACTGCTTTGGAGAAACTGGCCAAATTCGTCAATAGCTTAACTAAGTCATGGGCTAATTCTAAGCCCTGAATACTCAAACTCACGTAG
Organism: Oceanodroma leucorhoa; assembly: GCA_030449065.1. Taxonomy (NCBI): domain Eukaryota; kingdom Metazoa; phylum Chordata; class Aves; order Procellariiformes; genus Oceanodroma; species Oceanodroma leucorhoa. Next base: position 236,235 of record JASVER010000072.1, on the reverse strand, counting down.
ATGGAAAGTGGAACTCCAACTTCATCATCCTTTGATGGTGAAGTTAATTTGTCACAGACATGAAAGGAAGAATGTATGAGATGAAAATACCTTGTGGGGTATTTTAAAATCAGATGGCCTAAAATGCTCATCTTTTATATCAATGTATTACCACTGTTCCCTAGTCCGTATTTTACATCTATTTTTTTAAATCAGAATTAGTCTTCAGAAGAGATTTTGAACAATAAAATAGCAAGGGAAAACAGAAAAGAAAAAAATCATGTTCTGTAACAGTTTATCCATTAGAACACACACAGCATTGGATTTTATGATTTACCTCAGTCGGAAGAATAACTTCTATGACTTTTGTGGTTGAGATAAGGGATTGATAGTTATTTTTATTTCTTGACCAATATTACATGGAATCCGGAAAAAACTGTACAGAGCACAATCACACTGACGCAGTTGTTAAATGAAAGAATTACATCAGTTAAAAAAAAAACAAAGATCAGATGTGGGAATGGAGTAGTGTCCTGTTCCCTTAYTAATTTTGGAAGAGCATGTGTATGATATTATGAGGGATTTTCCTGAGATTTATTCTCAGATTAGTCAACGTCTGAAAGAATCAAAATGGTGCTCAGCTGGGGCAGTCAATAAGCAGACTAAACATGTGACAGATGCACAGATGACTTCAAAGATGCCATTACAAGTGCCTGTGGAGATATTTAGGGAGCCAGATGCTGCTGCTTTATATCTGCCACAGCTCAGTGTCCTGTGATCACCTTCCAAAGGGGGAGTGTGGTTCAGTATGCTGAAATAAACAATATTCTATCTAGTTAGTTTTGGTCTGTCTTTACTGTCTTGAGCACTCATTTAGCACATGTGTGTACACAGGAATTATAGGTGAGTATATGTGTGTACCTCTCTCTCTCTCTMTATATATATATATTCACACATACACACACACACGTGCCCCACGACACTCTCTGTTCTTATGTGCTTTCAAACCTGTTAGGCTATTTGACAGATGTATTTTAGCATTTATCTAGGCACAAATTACTATACAGGTGCATTAAAAAAAACACCCAAACTGCAAGACAGTGTCAGTGTTTTCATTAGTTTGCATTTGCATGGTAGACATTGTTCGTTTCCGTTCAAGTTCTTTCACAGTAAATGTAAACGGTACCTGTAAACCAATTTTGTTGCTAGCCCTTGCTTTGACCGATTCCTGTGCCTGTCTCTGGCTGGTTTGGCAAAAGGGACTGGGGATGCTTTGTCTTTCCTACAGGTTTATTCTGCATTTCTTTGTTTATATCCTTTATATTGCCATCTTATTTATTAGGCAGTAGGGAAAAATAATCTAATTCTGCATCAGGAAAAAAGCCATGTCCTGTTAGGAAAAAAGTCCCAAAAGTGATAATTGTGATAATTTATTCTAAGCTTCTATGTAATGCAAACCATAGGAACTTCCTGAATTAATTCCTGCTCAAAAAAAAAAAAAAACACAACTGGGTGAGGAAGGAAGGAAGCAAAAAATTAAATTACAATATATTGCTTTTCGATTTTAAACAATAGAAAAATCTGTAAAAAACCTTCGTTATATTGTTCCAGTCAGTCAGTGCATCTCTGTAGAAAGTTTGCACTCTATTTTTGGCCTGAGTTCATATGGTGTTGAAGTCTGTCCACTGAGCCATTTTAAAACTTCATGATTAACGTAAGTAACCCTTGATTAGGAAATGTCTGTTTGTTCATGACTCTGCTTTCTGAATGTGATCAGGTCACTCTTATTTAAAGCTAGAAAGAAAATCATAATTCTGCTTTATGAAGAAAATTTCAGATTTCAGCGTTTGTTTTCCTTCTGAAGCAGGTTGTTAACAATAATATTTAAGAGTGGAAACTGAGTAAGAAATTTGGAATACCCAATAATTCAGGAGGAAATTACTTACCTGATAGATGATCAGTTTTTCATAAAAAGAAATTAAAAATATTTTGACCAAATCTTGTTGGCATGACCTGTAATTAATGACCAAAAAACTTCTTGAGTGTTGTATTTTATCAAGAACACTTGTGACCCCCATGGTTCTTCTCCCAACACTACCCAACACTTCCACATCTCTTTTGAATTGTGAGTGCAGGAAGCGATCAAGCCATAACAACACTATATTCAAAACTAATGCAATCTTTTTTCTTACCTCATGTTGCACTTTTTATAAGTAGTATAAAGAAGGATGGCATCACACTGGGAGCTTTTATTCAGCTGACAAAGCTACTGGTAAGTCTAACACTTTTTTAGAATTACTCCTTCTCAGGATCAAAAAAAAAAAAAAAAAGAAAGCCACCCTGAGAATGCTTTTCTATCTAAAGATTACCTACCTTGAAATTCTTGTTGATATGCTTTTCTGTAAATACATATATTCATGTACACCCCCTTTATTTTTCAAATTTACAGTCATACAGTACTGTTCAATTAACATTAGCTAAATAAAACTGGGGTAACAGCTGATTCCAGGAGTATTTCAGCAGAAAATCATCTCATTTTCTGTTTACAATTACAGTGAGACCTGTCAGTACATTTTTGAATCACTGTGTTTTGACCTCCGTCGATGGCATCACAGTTACTTCATGGTTTAGTTGGTGAAGACAGGATGCGGTTCTTTGCCTGAGGAGATGGGATAAATTCACCTCACCTATGAAATCCTAAAGGCCTTCCCAGTTCTCACAGTATTTTTCAGACATACCTTAATGAAAATACTGCTGGTTTCTGTCTTGTTCAGCTCATTGCTGTTATAAAAACTGTGCCTGTAATTTTGGCCTATATGCTATTCCAAATCTGGGCCTGATACTGCAGATATTGTGAAAGCATGCACTCAATAGTTGGAGTGAGGAATTAAACAATCAGCCAGAAGTGGTGGATCCTCTTTGTGCTCAGTATTTTTGTGAAATTTCAGTCGGAGCCAAATTGTTTTTGTTGGTGGACTACTTTTATATCTTGGTGCTGTTATGTACATTTTGGTAAGCATAACTACTTTAGTCTAACTCTGACAGTGGTAAACGGCTATAAATTTTGGGGGGTCTTTTAACTAGGTCATTAACTTCACTATTTTATTTGCTAGTTTTGAATTTTTGTTTACTGGCCTTGTTGATGGGAATACAAAAATTTAATTCAAAATATGATGACTAAGTTCTATAAAGTGCATTTGTTCAATGCATTTTTATGGTTACTCTGGTATGTGTATGACTAAGAGTACAGGTAATAACTTGTCCTGCAGAAATATTTGCAGATGACACAAGCTGTGATGCGGTTGATAAGCTTGAAGGAAGGGATGCCGTCCAGAGGGACCTTGACAGCAGTGGGCCTATGTGAACCTCATGAGGGTCAACAAGGCCAAGTGCAGGGTCCTGCACCTGGGTCGGGGCAGCCCCCAGTATCAATACAGGCTGGGGGATGAAGGGATTGAGAGCAGCCCTGCCGAGAAGGACTTGGGGGTACTGGTGGATGAAAAGCTGGACATGAGCCGGCAATGTGCGCTCGCAGCCCCAAAGGCCAACCGTACCCTGGGCTGCATCACCAGCAGCGTGGSCAGCAGGTCGAGGGAGGGGGTTCTGCCCCTCCACTCTGCTCTGGTGAGACCCCCCCTGCAGTGCTGCATCCAGCTCTGGGGCCCTCAGCACAGGACAGACATGGACCCGTTGGAGCGGGTCCAGAGGAGGCCACGAAGATGATCAGGAGGATGGAACACCTCTGCTATGAAGAAAAGCTGAGAGAGTTGGGGTTGTTCAGCCTGGAGAAAAGGCGGCTTCAGGGAGACCTTCTTGCAGCCTTTCAAACTTAAAGAAGGCTTATAAGAAAGATGGAGAGAGACTTTTTACCAGTGCCTGTTGCAACAGGACAAGGGGTAACAGTTTTAAGCTGAAAGAGGGTAGATTTAGAATGGATATAAGGAAGAAATCTTTTATGATGAGGGTGGTAAGACACTGGAACAGGTTGCCTAGAGAAGTGGTGGATGTCCCATCACTGGAAGTGTTCAGGAACAGGTTGGACACAGCTTTGAGCAATGTAACTAGTGGCAGATGTCCCTGCCCATGGCAGGTGGGATGGACTACATGATCTTTAAAGGTCCCTTCCAATCCAAACCGTTCTAGGATTCTGTGGTTCTATGATTCGTGAGCAGTGGTTATCAAAATGATGTACTTTGAATTGCATCCTTGCTTTCTCAAGCTTTCATCGTAGGAACATGATTCTGCAACCTACTGGTCTATCTTTGTTTAAAACTCCTCTAATAGTTCAGATGATAAGGGAAACCCTTACAAGCCATTCCTGATAGAGATAGTCATCAGAAATCTCTTTCATAATCCCTGAGATTGTACAGACTTTACATGTTGGCGGGGAATGGTGAGATGTGTTGGTGAGATTTCTTGAAAAAAGCCATTTTCCAGTAGAAGTAAATTAATTGTTTTGCAAAACTTAAATATATCAATAAGTATTAGAAATAAATTTAATAGAAAAGTGTGTATATAGAGAGTTTTCCTTTTTAAATAAACCATTCAGTTTTAATTATGTGTGCTAAAAATATATATGAATATCCTTCTAAACAGATTCCAAGGTGACTGTGTATTGTATTAATTCTCAAACCCAAATTTGTGGAATATTTAAAAAGTAAAACACTTTCATATAATTATCCACACAAAAGGGGATGGCTATAAGTAGAAAATAAATAGCAACAGATATTTTTCTTTCTAATGTAAACATCTGGCAGTAATCCTTGCTTACACAATTAATGGGCATTTAATTGGCAATGATCAGTTTATTGCAGCAATACGAAGTGAATGTTTCCCCAGGAACAAACAGCTGTTGCAAGAATTTCACAGCAATTTAGCAAACACCAGGTGATAGCTGTATCTAGAATGAAGTGTTCTGTCTCCAAGCAAATACAGTAGCAGTGAATCAGAGAAAGATATAAAAAGTGGACTGCTAGATTTATCTGATTTTCTTTTTTTCACAGCCTCTGTAGTGTTGTTTCTAAATAAGTAAAATAACTTAATAATTAAATGAAATCCAATGTTATCCTACAGAGGCCTTTAATAGGAGTCTCCATTTGAACCTGGAAGGCATTCAAAATAAGACTAATTCTGAGACTTTATTTTAAAATTGTATTGTTTTATTAGAAATTCAAGTATTTTAAAAACTTCTGCACTTAGAATCCATTGGGCAGGGATTGCTCACACAAACTTGTGTTATTCAGTGTTTATAATTTAGACTACACAACAGTAACTTTTCCTCATTTTCTTCATTTCTATCACTTGTATGACAGTTCTAAGACCACAGTTTGATTCGTCTTGAGTAAAAAAGAAAAGCTACACAGAGAAAAAATTGGCTTCATTCACAAATTACTGACAATTAAGTAAAAATATAATTATTTCTACCAGCTGTCTAAAATTAAATGTATTACTTTTTAATTTGTGTTGCTTGTGAGCAGTTTTTCCATTATGGCTTAAATAAAGTTTTTCATCTTTCATTATGTTCTCTCATTACTAATTTAATATAATGATAATAGCTATGCGAACTTTGTGTTACTCTGCTTTTGGCATAGATTAAATTGCACATTTTATATGTAGTATGCAGGCCAATACTCTGATTTTTTGAAAGCCTGGTTTCATTGGTGAGGAAAGTAATTTTACTTCAGCAGAATGCCTTATTTACTATGCTATTTTGTATTAGCCTATGCCACAGTCTGCAAACAATACACCAAAATGAGCGAAGAATCAAGGGACAGTTTATAGAACAATGCTTTCATTTTTTTATGTTCGCTTTCTGCAATAATTCATCTCCATGACAAAAGCAGACAATCAATCATCTTCTATTGTGCTTTTCTCCATTAAAATTACTATTCTTGATATAACAAAAGGAAGCTGCCTAAGTAACAGGAACATTCCTACATGTTTAAATCAATACATTGATCAGGATCAACAAACAACTCCTTAAATCATTAATATGACAATGCAGTTTTTGGATTAATTCATACATATTAATATCAAATTACACCATTGTTGTTTATAACATTCTAGAAAATACACAACAATGCATATTAAAGGGATGTTTTATTATATTCCATTAGCCAAACATTGCATCTGGTTATTTTGCCTTGTCAATAACTTGCAGTCTTCAATGTGAAAAGTGAATATTCTCTAACGTAGTAAACCAAATATTGTGATTCTTTATAATTATTTAAAAGTAGGTGCCTTAACTGCTGGCCAGACTTTTGTGCACAAGCAAATCTCCTAGAGAACTCATTAAGAACATGCCACACCAGCTTGGTGACAAGTAGTAAGACATTAAAAAGCGTTAGTTTGATCTCAAGCAACTAAATTCAGATAGCAATAATATATTTAATATTTTTAGACAGTTGCTAAAAGTCATATAAATTACTAACAATGGGAACATTTTCATTTTATTTGTATGAAGATGCAAAGTTGATACTTACTTATGAAACTGTATGGCTTCAAGAGCCAGTCATGAACTTTTCTTTTGTATAATGTCTCCCAGCAAATAAAAGGACAATCTCTACAAGCTTGCAATCCCACTAATGAAAGAAATTATAGAAACTGCCAGGCATATTATATGTGAAAGGAAATGGTCTCAGGACACTAGTAACCTGTTAACAGGAACTTATTTTTAGATATTACTGCATATGAAAATTTTAAGGAAAGATTTAAGCAGGAAGAGTGAAGTGGATTTACAACTATAATACATATATATTGGTTTTATGTAGCAATTAATTATCTATGACATAAGTTATTGCTTTGCTTCTTCTGTCTTCCTTGGCTAGGGAGAAAAGTTGTTGTTTTGTCTACTGACTTCATCTCATAAAAGAGAAGATATGATGGATATTTAGATAAAATATTAAAGTGGAATTATTTTGAAGTAAGTCTTAGTGACTGCACTGATTTGACCAGAAGGTGCTGTTAATTTTTTCATGATGTAACCATCAAAACACGAATGTCCTTCTGACTCTGCACCTGAATTTCTCACTGTGAAATTACAGTGAAACACTTGGATTAAAATGTGAATAGTTTATATATAACACGTAAAGTAACAGGATTAAGTTAAGCTAATAATACCGCATGTCATTAACTAGCACAAAATTCAGATGACTTCAGAACCCCTGAAGATTTCTTTAATTGTATTTTCTTTTTTCTGAATTAATGAGGCCAGGCCATAACATGTTTCAAGAAAATGAAGTCTTTTGTTACAGGAATGCAAATGCAGTGGCACGGCATCTAAGATACTAGACAATATGGATGGTTGTAAGAATATTTTCATCACATTATAAATGAACGTCACAATAAGTTAGGCAACCATTATCTAATTAAATTGTCTTAATATCTTCTTGTTAAACACTTCCTAGGCATTAATTGATTGTGAAGATTCAATACCTATTTTCATTCATAATCCACAATGTCAATATAAAGTGGTTCTGAATTTTGGCAAATGTAGTCCTGTTAAAAAAAATATTCCTTCTTCTTTCCTTAACTGTTGTCTACTAACATCGTGTAAACAAATTAGTTGGTTATATACCATAACAAACTAAAAATGATAGGTTATTTGTGATCTGGAAAGTTTTGTGCGTATCAGAAGCTTTACATTCAGTTTTCTGGGACTCCCTGCCCCCAGTCCATGGTCCTTGCAATGATAACCTATATGTCTCCTCTTCTTAGTATCTACTCAGTTCCCTTCACTTCGTCTTTCAGGAAGCCTCTTTCCTTACAAGAGTTGCCAGAGCCATTTATAATAAAAACGCTTAGCTAAGTTAATGGGTTAAACGGTGATTACAAGAATCAAAACCAAGGAATATGATGCAGCAAAATCCACTGCGTCACTGTCAATGCTGAAGGTTATCCACCGTTGTGTATTGCTTGCGAGTCATGTCACATACCCAGTAATTAGGGAAGAGAGATGCATCTTACGTTTCATGGCAATGAATCCCAAGATGTCCAATAACTTCTCTATAAAGAAAAAGCATATATAGCCTTTATGGCATTTTGATGGATATAATTATTTTGGAAGAATTGTGAGAATAAACCAGTGAACTGTGCATTGTTTGACCAAAGCTATTTGGAGTCTAGTTTCAAGTGTTTCACAGTGAGTGAAAGACAGGCAAAGCTCTGCTGTTAGATGCTTGGTTTAGCATCAACTTGGTTTAGCAACCAGCCAGTACATGTTTAACTCCAAGCTGATTTGGAGAGGAATGCTCTACAGGGTGGATGAACGGTAAAGGGTAATATGGAGAAAGAGACCTATGGCCACAGGAAACCAGAGCTTCATTTGTTAAACCTTGTAGAGTACTTAAAAATCCTTCTGTCACTCTTGCAAAATGTGTTCAGCACCTGATTTGGGTCAAAACTTACTTGTTTTCTATTATAGGCCTGTTAATGTTAAGTTTTCCAGAATTATTGTCACCTATGAAAAGTTTCAACTATCTTCAGTATTTTGTACTTTCTGTTGGAAAAAAAAGGCTATTTCTATTTATCTAAATGAACTGATATCTTAAAGACAGATAAATGTCTATTTTTCTCAATTATTTTTAATTTTGTAAGCGGGCCCAGTTTCTTCTTGAGAGATCACTCTATCAGTAATAAAATGAACCCTTTGTAAACATGTTGTCTACCAGTTTGTTTCCTCTCACAATCTTGGAGAGAAACTTTGCAGGTTAGAGTTGTCCCAAATTAAAAAACAAATTGAAATTTAAACGTAATATACTGAAAAAACCCTACTACCAGCTTTCTTTTAGCTTTTATGTGAAGCTGTTACCTGAAGAGCACTTCAACTGACTAGTTTCATACTAGTGTCTTCTATTTAAGATCATACAGGCAGTGGATAATTCACAGATAGCAGGGATTCAAGTCATGACTTGCACTTGAGAATTAGCCCGCAGGTCTGGAGAACAGCCTGTAGATTTAATTAGCTTTCTGGTTTCTACCATTCCTGAGGATTGTTTGGTTTGTGTAGAGTAAATCAGCTTATTTGTGGCGAAGACGCAGTTCAAACTTGCAAGAATTGCATCTGAAATGCGTTGTTCAACCAAAAAAATATGAATACGTTCCTTCACTCCTCGCTCTTGACTGTTTGGTGGCAAGAAGCATTTGAGAGAATTCAAAAAGATTCCTGGTCTAAATTTTTCATATCTGGCGAGCAAAACCGCAAGGTGAAGGAGATAAAGCTTTCAGTCTTTTCTAGTGCAGTTGACATCTTAACTCTGGCTGTTAGCTGCAGTTCATTAATACTGTAYTACGCTGGTTACAAAGTGCCATTTAGTGATCAACACTGGTAAGGTTATTTAAAGGAAGGTAATATTATTCTGTGTATTCTTACTAGTCACCTGAGTTATCAACATTTAGTTTCCTTTATCAATTAAGATAAAAAGGAATCCTTATGAAGCTGTATTAATAAAATTTCTTAATCCATCTCAGGTACCTTGAACAGTTGTATGATCAGTTGACTTATTTTGTTTTGTTTTCACTTATTGCTACAGCACAAAATCAAAATTGTGTGGCCAAAACTTTTTTGTGGAATATGAAAACTATGACAATATTCATGGCAACTATAAGATAAGTTGACCCTGAAAATTTTTAAAGTTACTTGTTTACTCACTTTTAGGAGCAGGACATTTATTTGAAAGAAACTGTAATCATTGGAATAGAATTAATTTCTTCCCATATTTTCCTTTTAATGTATAAAAACTGTAATTCATCACTGTAGGCATGTACTACCCTCTTCCATATATATGTGCAGTGCTTGAGTCTTGCGACTGTAAAAATTCAGCTACAATTAATGGATTAGAACCTACAGAAGAACTCAGTCAAAGGTTTTCTCTGTAATGTTTCTAACATTGGTCATTATACCCTGGTTCTTACCTTAAGCAGGCGATACAGTATCTAATACAATCAAAATTCCATTTGCAAAATCAATATCCATGACCATAATCCAATAACTATGTAATAAACTAACTAAGGTCATTGCAGAATAAGAAAATGAGTTCAACACTTAAAGGACTTTTAAAAATCTATATATTGGCATATTTAAGCCCTCTAACTGCTAGATATTTGAAGTACAGTCAGGTCATTTACTGATATTAGTACATTTACTGTTCTTGATTAAGGAACTCTTGACTGCATGGACATATCAACTGGCTTTTTTCTTAATAAAAAAGTTAAATGGTTTTGATCTCTGATAAGATCACAAATGCCTTATCTGGAACACTTTCCTCTGCAGCAGAGGAGTGGGAAAAAACTGCTACTCCCAACTCTTTCCAGAATGTTCCAACCATCCTGCCACTTTCTAGGAGTCACAGGATCCTTTCTACTTTCAAAATAAAGAAAGAAGCATCACATTTCTTTCTGTGATGAGTGTGACTGACTTCATGCGTACTATGCAACGACTTATTTTTGTTCTCACAAACTTCTGTTTTTGAGAAAATACAAGGTTTCCTACCAAGTTAGTGTTCTCTGATTCCACTAGTAGACTCTATTTAAAACAAATAATTTTTTTAACTTGAAAAATTAATTTTACTAAATGCTTAGTGATACTGTCTTTTATGAATGATCAGTAGGGAAAACAAAAGGTACAATTTTCACCCTGTTATGTAGATGGGTCATGATCATGACTTGTTCATGGTTATCCAAGGCAGCTGATAGATCTAACATATTTGATGTTCAATTGCTTCTTACCACACTACCTCATACTGGAGTCTGGCAGGAAATGTGCTACAGAAGCATTTAGGAGCAGTTAACACTCCAATGTGGCAGTGTTGCCCGTGTGAAGAAAATGTTAAATTTAGCTTTTTTATTTTAAAAAGCTGCTTATGTTGCTCTGCAGATATACAAAGATGTGAAGAAAGTGGAAAAAGTGCTCAGAAAGTAACATCTGTTTAGGAAGCTTCCCTCACCAACAGAGTACTATGTTGGTTAGTAATGGACACAGAAAGCAAGATTTCAAGAGGAAAGGTTCCTGACACTGCTTAAAAATTCTCTTGTTTCCCAAGGTCTATCTGGTCTTCATATAAAGGTCTATCTTTGGACTTTCTTTTTTTGCTTCAAGTGCGGGGATAAAGTAACTGAGAATTAAGTATATATAGTCTGAAGCACAAGGATTTTTATTATTTAAAAAAAAATGCTTTGGAGGACATAAGGAAAAACTGTCATGTAAAATTTCAGGAGGAATGGGTAAACCCAGTTGCAATCTGATTTGAAATTTACCTAAGCATTAGGGTTAATGCTAAGGAACCTAATATGTCAACTTTACATCTTACCTCAAATACAGCATTTCAGTAGGCTATTAAGCATGATGGCAAAGCATCTGTTCTTGCAGCAATGCAGAGGGAAGCCTGTCACCTCATGAATTACCAGAATAGCACCAGAATTCAAAGTCTTAGTTAAGAACAGACTTACCTCAACCTGGTTGTCTCAGTTCACTGAGTCCTTGGCTAACTGGGGCTTGAGACACTGTGAATGAAGATGAGTTGTATGTACTGAGAATTACACATTCCAGATGCTGTACTGCTTGCAATAATATATTTAAAATTAAATACAACTGCATAGTCTTATAAAAAATTGCATATTTCATAGTGTTTGAAAAAGCAACTTTGCTTAGTCATAGGAATACACCTGGACTCCCACAGGCTTTAAGGATTTCGTGAGCCAATAGCGTAGGCTAGGAGGGGAATGACGCTATTATGCTTTCAGTGGGGAAGTTAAAAGTTGGTTAAACATTTACCACAGAATGCTGCTGGTTCTCAAAGATGACCATTATTTACCTTCAACCTGCAACATTGTTCATGCCATTCTCTCCCCTAAGTTTCTATACTTTTCTGATCAATACTGTCTGTGTCCTGTAAATTTCTAGTATTTTCATCTTTCAGAAAATCAGTGCCCTACGCACGTAGGAAATAGTGGGAACAGCCAGTGTTTGAAGTGAAAGGAAAAACGCAGGGTACGTTACTTCACACCAGGAGAGGCTTCTTCCTCCCTCCTTACACAGCACTTACATCCGCTCACCTTGCATTAGTTAACATTAAAGGCTGTTTTGCAGCTTGAGTGACAACTCTTCCAGTTCAATCGGTGTATCCGATATAATGCCATGTTGATGCCAAACGGCGTGTTATAGTGTGTCATACCTTGCGCTTTCTTTGGATCAGTCGCTGCCGCTCTGAAATGTTTCAGTGAATTGGCGTAGTTGTTTCGGAGGGTCTGATTTGACAACGCACTTGATGCTGGATGTAAGTGCTCAAGATGTGGCTGACACAGGTCAAGGGGGCACTTAACACCGCATCACATTTTTATAGTTTGCGGAGGATTTAAGGGGAAATACAAACTGTTTCACACGATGTTTTCCAGCGCACCCTCTAACCTATGATCAGTCTAACGCCACGTAATCAGCTGAGGCTGTTTTTCCAGGCATTATATTGCAATCCCAGTTTCCTGTCCTAGTAACTTGGAAGTTGTTGCAGTGAAATCACAGTGTCTTACAGTGACTAAAAAGGTTTTTAAAATCTTAACAGGAGTGGTATTCGGTGTTTTGACTGACTGAAGATGTCAACGTGTAGAATCCCTAGGGTCTAATGAAATTGTTCTTTTTTGCTTGCAGCGGTCTATTCCTTGGTCACATTACTATCCAAAGACTAATTTCAGTAATAGCTTTATTAATTTTTCTTGTATTAGAGACGTGGTCACAGAATTTTGTCTCAAGAATGGCTAGATAGTAAGGTATGGTGCATTTAGATTCCAAGAGAATTTTTACAAGTCACCGAATGATCATCCACATTCTTGTAATCTATAAAATGTTTTGAAATTTATCATGTATTTTTCCTATTGTTACAAAAATTTTGGTTGCCTGACTGATGCAATTTTTCAGTTGCTTTGCGTGCATGACTTGCTCATAAACAGTGTTTTCTTAGTGACAGTTGCTGATTAGCTCTTGAGCCCCCGAAAATTCCAAATTTGCCATTTGCAAAATAAACCAGCAACTTGGTTAAGCACACTGTAGTAAAGCTTTTATGAACAAAACACAGCAGCCCAATGTACTGGTTATCACAATGTCATTTGTATTTGCTTAGATTTTCATTTTCATTGCATTACTGAAGGGTCAAACAAGGTTTGCTAGTTTTCTCATCTTCATCACTGAGATCCTCATACTCATTGGCTTGCAATTTAAATCTGAGCTTGAATTTCCTGTAAATCTCAAGATTCTGATCACACACAGTTCCACCAGCTGCAATTGATGATGAAGATGTTAACTAGGCTCCAACTGGTTTGTTTAACTCTTAAAGGTCTTTTCCAACCTTAATGATTCKATGATTCTATGATTCTATAAACTATACACAAATTTGACAGAATTAACAGGATTGACTAAATATTGATAATATTTTAGAATGATAACTCTTGCATTCCCAAACAAGGGAAAAATGGTCAGGAAGGGAGCTTAATGGTGGTGCACACCTGCAAGAGGGAACAGTCGAAGTAACTGCCGGCTGGTTGTTATGTCTGGCCTCAGCCAACCTAATTTGCTGTGGTGTTTCTGAGTTTCCCATGGGACAGGGGGTCTTGTAGGGGTGTGCATTACCTGAGGGTTTTTCAGGTTCTGATGACCTCAAGGGTTAGCGCGAGCTGAGCTTACGCCTCTTGGCTGATACCGAATCAAAAACCTGCCGATTAGCTGGGTGTTGAGATCTTGATGCAAAAAGCAGAGCTTGGGAGTCAGTCTGAAGCTTAACATTCAGACCCTGGTCCTGAACGTGCTGGGAAAGGTGCTGTTTATTCTCAAAGCATTACCCTTGAAATAAGAACAAAATGGGTGAACTTACATGCCTAACTTTCTGCTTGTGCAAAACCTGACCTCTTTTCCCCTTTATGCACATAAATGTAGGCCTTAAAACCACAAGRAGTGCATAAATAAATCACAGAAACGAACTGTGTGGATGTAGCATGCACGGYTTAYTTAGAAAGCTTGTCCTGAAAACACAGATTTCCTCCACCATCCCCAACCCTCCAAGGTTTCTGGGGAGAAACCCTTAAATTTGAGGCCAGAATAAAAAGTTCCTTACCACGTGGGCCTTGGTAAATGGYACACTTTAGCTACCTAATAGGAAATACTGAATGCTGGGATATATTTCAAATCCAGTTGTCTTTCCTGACATCCGTATCAGCTTAGCATCAACATCCTGAAATCCTTCCTTGAAAATAGGTGCCTACAGATTTTGTTTTCAGTACTGAACAAAAATCTTTAACAAAAGACAGCTATAAATGGTGGTTTAAATCTATTTTCTGCTTCTTACTTTTCCAGAGAGTACCACTTCCACCAGTCGTATACCATTTTTGGAGGGATGTGCCTGCTTCTCCTCTCGTGCTGTGTTGCAGAGGAAATACCTTCTGCAAGTAGACCAGAAAAAGGAAACACGAAGAACTTTTTTTTTGCAAGCTACGGATTAGCCTATGAAAAGCTTTAGGCCCTTTATGGCCTAAACTAAAGTTTCCATAAACACGATATGAATTAGGAGATTTTCAGTGTCATAACAGTAAATTCCAGTTTCTAAAATACAACTGAGTGTTAATCTGGTTTATCATTTTTGTTCATACAGAGATATTTGAGCAGAGTTGGACCCACATCTCTACAGACCCTATTTTATGCCCTAATCAAGCATTTAAATTAAATTTCTTCAAAGTATTAAATGTACAATACCCATCCCTATTGTTGTACTGTTAAGTCTATATCCTGCTGTTTCCAAACTAGAAGATTTACCTCTCATTAGGATCACACTGTAACAGACATTACACTGTCTATGCGAGGATTGCATTTGCCAGTCCCACAGCAGGGATGACATCACTGTGATAATAATCCTGGAATCACTGCCTTCAGCAGAAAATCACTTTCATGACCAGTGGTTTAAAATCTAGCTACTGGTATTTCTTTTTTTTCTTTTTTTTTTCTTCCTTTCCTGTTCAAAACAGACACTTGGGAATTCTTAGAGTGTATGTTGGTTTTACTGGTCAGAGCTGAGAGGGATAAGATCGGCAGAGGGGTGCAGTAAGGATGTGTCTGGATCTGAGGAATATTAGTGAAAACAATGATGGCAGTTCTTTAACACTTAGAGCTTTAAGAAATGCCGAGGCAGTAATCAGCTCTGTTTGAGAATTGGTTGTGGTAGAAGTCAAAAGAAATGGTTGAACCTTTCAGGAGTGTCAGCTAATAACCACAACAGTCAGGTGAAGCTTCGTGCCCTTGGAAGGCAAACTGAGAGAGTCTCCTATTTAAAAGATTTCTGGTATAACTGAAACAATATTAAAATGCCTCCAGACAAATTAATCAATAAGATATAATTAACATTGGAATGCTCCCACTGTCTGACGACCCAATTATTAATTCAGTTTTGCAACGTTACAGGAAAGCTGTAATACAAAGTTTTTCAGTAAACAACACTGTAAATTATAGGAATGAGATGGAGTTCTGAAGTTCAAACACTGTTAACTCTTTCAGAATATGCTTATMTCCTCAGGGGTTACTTGTTCCACTTAACTTTTTTAAAAACCACTTCCAAACCAGTAGTGAAAATCACCAGAATGCACCAGATGCTCAAGTATCAGAAACACAACTTTACTTTGTATTCTAAGAGCTGATAATCTCAGATACTGTGAGGAGATAAAGCCTTTCTAATGGCAAATATATATATAGAGAGAGAGACATATATATATATATATAAAGGAGGAAAATCAGATTCCTATAGAGAAATCACAGCTATATCTGCCCAGTGGAAGTGAATGTGATGAAGTTGCTTTCACACATCTCTCTAAACAYATTCAAGGAGTCACTTCTTACGAGAACTGCAATTGTTCTTCCACAAATCTCCTCATCCAGAGAGGTCTCTAAGTGCGGTAGACAACACTTCTAACTATCCTGTAGTTTTAAAGTTATTTTTTATCCTAGTTTGGCTGTATCTTTACTTCGTCCCAATAAAAGTAAGATTAACTCATAGAAAGTGCCTATGAGGGCTTTTGTCATTTTCAAATGATTATTTTTGGTTCTGCTGCAAATGTCAACAYTGATTTTAGACGTGTGTTATTTAAAACCTGTGAGCCCTATAGTCAAGTGTTTCTACTGTAGTAAGCCATCTCTAGGTAAGCATCATAACAGTACCTTTGGCAGCGATGGATTTTTATTTTGAGGAGTTCACTTCTGATGCCAATAACTCTACTACTTCTACTCTGCCTGCATTCCAGCAGTTAAAAAATAACTTCAGGTTTTTTCTGAAAATGTCTTTCTTCACTACTCTGGTTCAGCTGTTGTTTCCTCGGCCTGTGGTTTTATCTTTACAGGTAGGCACACATTATTTTTCCAATCTAGCAGKGAGTTTTCTTCTTTGTCTGTAACAACAGGTCTAAGGTTGTGTCAGCAGGCTCAGAGTTTAAAAACATTTTATGGAGTCACGTTTGGAAACAACACATCAAAGAAAAACAAGAAGTACTCCGAGAGGCATGCCTTTCATTTGGATGATGTGTCTGAATATGCTCGATGGTGCAGGTCAGCAGGCAGGAGTGGTGCAGGAAGGTGCAATTATGTTAGCTGCAGGGTTCTGCAACCCAGACTCCAGCTGGGCTCATGTGGGTCACGAGATGCATATAGATACCCAAAACTGGAAACCAGGAGCAAAAAATGATTAGAGTCAAAACAAGGAAGAGAGCAGTCCCAGTTAGGAGATGACTCTTCATAAGACATAAATGTCAAGGTTTCTGGTTTGGCCCGTTTAGAAGATTCACCCAGGGAACAGCATAGTCAGAGTTTCTGCAAGAATCTATTCCATGGTGAGTTTGGGCTTTTTTTGTTAGGGGTGGAGGAGAAGAGGGGAAAGTAGATTTAGCATTACACCTTCTCAGCTGCACCTTGGCAAAACAGTGCCTCTAAATGGAAGACATCCCTACGGTAGGTTCATGGAGGAGGATTCCTCTCCCTTCACCTGAAGTGTGCAGTCCACCCAGCTGCGGTGCATGTTCACTGGATTTCAGAAACCGAGTTGGATTTTTTTGACTATCCGCTTTCTGGCAGTGTAGCTTTGACTCTAACAGAGTGTAAAAGGTTGTTTTTTCAGATAATATTGTATATATTTCTTGGGGGTTATTCGTATTTAATTTTAGCACCTAGTTTAGCTAGCTAAATTAGCTGACCCATCTCCTAAAATTCTAGTGTTAATGGAGAGAGTGGCCCTTAAGGTGATTTTCAAAATATCGGCCCATCTTAGACTCTGTGAATAGCCTCCTGAGGTGCCTTATAGTCTATCCATTGATACAGATTGAACTTGAAATACTGATACGAATGCTCCCTCCTCCTTCATTACTACASTAGTACTCTCAATATTTTCTTAAGAACTAAAGATTATAACATACCTTTCTTTCTATATGCATAAATTAAAATGTCTGTGACTGTCAAGGGAGCAAATCTCAGCAGTTAGTTCAAACATCTACTGCTGTAAGAGCATGTCCATACTCTTAAAAATCTTAAAATTGTTGCTTCACGAAATGAATACTTTACTGCAGTGAAATACAGTCAGTAACGAGGCCCAAGCTCATGCTAAGGGTCTGTTTCTAATCTGTATGTCTTAAGAAGGACACTCCAGTGTGGAAAACTTTRAATTCTGACCCTTGAACAGTCAACCTAAATATTGTATTAGTGTACAATGCACTTTATGCAAATTTATCTTTTTCTAAACTGATCCAATATAAATTTGCCCAAGCCTACTTTCTAATCTTGATGGATATATTCTAATTAGGAAAATTGACTTGTATCCCAAGTGACATAAATTAAAAACTTAAGGATAAATACACACCTAATTGACTGGTGGCATGCTGAGGATATTTGGTTTGCAGATGAGAATGTTCATGAAGATTATTTGGCAGAAAGCTATGTGAAAATATATTATTGTGACGTGAATTGTATTTTGCCCTGCAAAGATATAGTTTTTTAATATTAGTGGTAGCCGAGTCGATTGAAGCATTAGTGAGTAGTTGATGTTCTCTATATGCTGTTTGTTATTAAACTACCTCTGACATACATCACATAATATTTCCTGTTGATTGATCTAATTATATACACACAGTTTTATCAGAGCTTTGTGAGCCTGGAGATACCCATGTTTGCTTAATGTTCGACAAGAACAATTCAAAACCCTCTAGGCTCACCAGGCCTGTTTCCATAATCCTTAATTGGGAAAAGTAAGCCTTGAGAGTTTTGAAATACCATGGTGAAATTGAGCTCAGGGGCTGGTAACACAAACCATCAAAACTCCCTATGTAAGCCYGCAAACAATAATACATAACCCCCCCCACATGCTGCCCCCTCCTGATATTTGGCTGCTGGTCTAAAAATACACAGCTACAACATGATCAGATTTTTAAAGTTTATTTTGAATAGTAAAAGTACAAAACTCTGGATTTATTTTATTTTTGAAAACATAAGCATAAAGTCTTAATTATTTATAATATTTCTGAAGATAAATATTATTTTGTTATTTCCTCTCAAATAATGGTTTATGCTAATTGATTCTTAACTATCTGAGGGGAACCTTTGTGGAAAACAACCAGGCTGATTAATATACAATGGTACTTGTGTTTTATCGGATTACACAATAGGAATAGGGTTATGACCAGTGATTTGTCATTTTCCCCTTCAACCATTTCAGTTCTGCACGTTACTGAAGGGTCATATGGGTGGCTTTAAGTAATACTGTTGCAGTATAAGAAACAGGTTCCCACATGACTTCATGCTTTTCTACATGTTTGTCTTTTCAAACTTTTTGGAAGTTCTGACCAGTGCTTTCTACTCAACTTGCAGGACAGATCTCTCAGTATCTCCAGACTTGAAAATAATTTAAAAGATAAAACCTAGAGAGTAGGTTGATAGAAGGCAGGTAGAGTATGAAACTGTTTACACTGGTTTTGCACTATTTTGCATCTTCTGTTGATTTAGATTTATCTCAGAACAGTGATGGCATATGTTGAATAAGTAGGAGAGGAGCTCAGGAAAATATATGTTTATTAAAAAGTCCTCTCGTCAAGGCACAGGTAATTTGATTTGTTCTGAGGAAGGAAAGAAATATTGTTTATCTTCTGAACCTCAGCTGGGCAAATACATCCTGAGCAGTGTGAGCTAAAACAATGTCAAAGTAGACATTTGAACAGTGAGCTCCAAGCTGGGAAAGCTCCTGGCAAAGCTTCATTTTGGAGGATTCAAGGTTGTTCTTGGAAACACTCCCCAGAAAATTATTATTTAGCATGCTACAGTAAATGTTAGGTAAAATGATAAAGCTGTTGCCCTAAGCATTGAGCAAAACATAAAGCCGAAGTACTAATGTAAGAATTCAAAGTGTTCATAAATTTAAATTTAGGCTTGTTAGGATGACAACATTTTAATCACATTTTGAAAAATTTTTTAAAATAGCTTTTGGTCAGTGTCTCTTAAAATTTGTTGTAATATTCTGCTTGCCATTTATTGATACTCTCATAATTTCCTTTTATTTGCACATGTTAACTGTGGCTGTGTTAAACTAGTTTTACTATGTTAGCTATCGTGCCACATAATTTTTAAGTGTATTTTGAAGTTGCACTGAAATTTCTTCAGCAGCTGGAACAAGATTTTAAGACATAAAAGTGTGGCTTTACTAGTAACGCAATGCACGAAGTGATGATAAAGTAGGTAAGAAGCATAAAAAACTTTGCAGTCTTGATGGAAGGAAGGCAGATGAGAAAGATGGTTTTAAATTTTTTTTCCCACTAGATCTAAGTTAAGAATATTACACATTACACTACATAATTGAATTAGTATATTAAAATCTTGGTATTAAGTCCAAAGTCTGAGTGAGAGGCTTAGTGGTAAAAGGCTGCTAAAACTTAATTTATTGTAAGTGGGATTTGAAGGAAAGAGCTGTGGGCTCATAGCTATGGAGAAATGAAAGATTTGTTCAAAGTGTGAGAATGGAAGATGAAGTCTGGTACAGAGGATGTTTTCTCGGTTTGTTTATTTGTTTGCCTTTTGTTGTTTGGTTTTTTTTTTTAAATTTGTTTGTAATTGCTAAGTTAGAAAACCCTCTAGCGACCACCCCGACGGCATCTGTGTTTTTGCTAGAGTGATTCTCCAAATCTGAGCCAGACTTGTAAGCAACTGAGGGATTGGATAAGATCAAAGAAACACTAAGGTGAAATGCTGACTGTCCCCTCTACATTTCTGTAAAATTCGTTTTCAGTGTGTCCCTTCTCCGACTCATTGGGCGTAAGTCACTCTAGCAAGAAGCTGTAACCAAAGTTCAGATGAATTTATTCAAAGTAGCACGGATTTCCGAACAGAAGCAGTGGCGGGGAGGGATGCCACTTTGGGGAGATGTGCGGAGGACGTGTCAGTGCGGGGCTGCTGGTCGGGTCAGCAGAAGAGTGACCGAGGTCTGCTGGGGTGCCCGTCCTCCGCGGGCTGTGGCATGGCTACGCGAAGCGCCTGGGCTGTGCCCGAGCCCACAGCTCACTTTTTGTCCGCGTGCTGCTCAGTCTCGCTGGCGACGTGCGGTTAACACTGTCTAGATGCCTAACTCTTGCTTAAGACTCACAAGTTAGCCAACGGATCACAGGTATTTCACTTAATAGTCACCTACTATCTAATAATCTCTTGAAGGGGACGGAGTCTCTTGATGTGTGTAAAAGTGGAYGACATCAGCTACAGCTCTTGGTGCTCCAGGCCTTATCTAACTTCCTCAGCCCCAATAAATGTCATTTTCTTTTCTGGAGGATTTATATTTTTGACTAACACTTCTGCCATCTGTGATTCCAAAGACTTTCCTAAACACTAATGAAACGTCTCCCTCCAGACAGCTGTGGTGTTCTCTGCCATTACAACAAGCTATAAACTGATGCTAAATATATATATATATATATATATATATATATATATAATAGCATCTCTTCTGCATCTATGACATACTATACTTTTGTATGCTGGCTGCTTAATACAAACCAAATAAAATACATTAAATATCCTGAACTGATTAATATGTGAGCCTTCTCTCACTGGTCTTCCTCTCTTGTAAACACTGGTTAGCTTAGCTACACAAATGGTAGTATGTGTACAGTTAGTGAGTTTGCCTTCTTACATCTATAATACAAGTTTATAATGGAGGCAATGTCATATAGTATTTAACTCTGACATTTAGTGTTTGCCCTAGTAGATGGTCTTCCTTTTACTTAAGTGCCATTACTTTTATGTAGTCCATTTTCATTGCATTTAGTCCCATTTTAGTAATAATGCTTGCATGATTTACCAGGCAAATGCAATCTTTGCCCTGAATGGCACAGTGCAAGAAAAAATGGAAGCTGTTAAGAGGCTGAATGGCAAAAAAGTATTATTGACCTATGCTGGCAGCCATGTGTTTCAATTATTTTCCAGAATCCATTTGTCAAATAAGTGAAGCGATGTGGGACGTCAAGTTCAAGCTGGGGTTAGCGCCTTTCTACATCTGATATGATGTATCTTCTGTAGCCATTTAATTGAATTACCCAATTTATTTTTCAAGCAACAATGCTCTACCAAGAGCCATGACATTAAACAATTAAATACGAGTTTAAAAGTCTGCATTTTGTGTAGTTCATCATTTCTCGGCAGCAGACAGTCGGCCTAGGGCCGTGCTGCAYTCTGGTACGGTAAAAGCTTAGTGTTTCAGGGAACACCCATCCTGTCCCAAATAGCAAAATTTTGAGAGCAGCATGCGTGCAGAACATGCATGTCCATCGCCTGGCCAGTGCCGTAGAAGCTGCCCTCATCATTTCTTTGRAGATGAGAAGAAGGGGTTAACTCTCATACTTCAAGAGATTCTGGGTTTCTGAGTTGGAGACTAGAAATTCAGAAAAGAGGCTACAATTAAGAAATTGTGAGCAAGAGGTTGGCGGAATGGCTGGGCTAAGATTTAGATTACAAAACTTCCTCAAAGTTTCGCAGCTGTAAGAATTATACAGCCTGTGCTGCCTTGATCAAATAGCATGAGATTTGTGGTTTAATTTTTTTACTCTGTGTTAGAAATTTTTTATCTGTAGTGCAAGGAGAGAAGTAGTTGTTTACTTGGGTGCTCATACAGTGTAATAGTCTGCTTCCATATTCTTCCACAAATATTTAAAATATTTTTTACCAATTTTACTAAAAAATAAATTGAAGAGCTGAGAGTTTTGTTTTCTTTGTGTTTTCTTGGTCTTTCTTTATTGGAAATCAATGAAAATATAATTTTTAAGAATCCTAGAGATTTGCTTTTGTTATATACGTAAWGATACATATTTTGATATGAGAAGAATAATTACTGAAACAGAGAGAACAGTAGTGACTTATTTTTTTTTCAATTAACATTCAACAATTAAATTTTAATATGGTCAGGGAATTGTTCAGAGCCTTTTGTATGGGGATACTGCACCTTTAATTATCTGCCCTCTGGTGCCAAGCCTTTTCTTTGAGTGCTTCCATAAAAGCTTATTGCAGCTAGTTATTGAGCAAATTAGTACTTGAGTTTTGGTGAAAAATGTCTTTATTAGTCCTAAAACCAGAGTCACTGTGCATTCCCAGAAGGCGTGATTTTGTTTGATGAATAAATCTAGTAATTATCCTGCTGTTAGGGCTGTACCGCAAATGTCATAAGCAGATAAACAGAGGGAGTAAGCCTTCCGTAAATTCTCTAATTATCTATGTTGGACTACTTATTGCCTGCAGATGATTTATGAGCATATTGATATATCCTTAAGTATTTTCATTTGAGTTCACAGATGCAAATAATTAAGGCAGTAGTCATTTGCGAAAGAAAGTGGCAGGTCAGGGTCATCTCATTATAAAACTTGTGCCCAYGTTCATGCTATAGAAGAAGATATAGGTATGAGCGGTTTGACTAGGCTACCTCCTTTGACATCTTTAGCATTCCCTTTAGTTTTTAGGATAATTCTGCCAATATTCTGTAAAAGTGTTTTAGATCCCGGTTTGCTTAGATCCTCTCAGGTCAAAATAGAGATGATTGTCAGATTGATTTCCAACACCCAGCATGTATGTAAACCTGGAGAAGCAYGCTGGATGATGCTTAGCTAATAATTCCAAAGATGGTAATTTTCCTCAACTTACTATGGCTGTCTAAATGTTGAGTTCATGCTTTTGCATCGTGTCATTTTAAATCCTGTTTTCTCCCTTGGGGCAGTCAATGTGTCTGGAATAAAGAGTTCACTTTCCTTTCCCAGGGGAGCAAAAAGAACATATAGAGCCCTTTATATAGAAGCATATAGCTGCAAAAGTTTTCAAATAACTAAAAYCTCCATATGTGTAGAGGGAGTAAGGTGCTTTTCTCCATTTCAACTGTTAATGGAAGTTTCTGCTGAATATTCAAGATACAGAGAATTTGCCTCTGGCAGTGAAAAACAGCTGAGAGAAAACACTGGAAAAGCAGGTGCTATACAATGTGTATGATACCTTATCTCTAGATGCATCTCAGTTTTGTACGTTGATATTGCATGCATTTCTCTTATTACRTGCCTATTTATCTATTTTATCTGTCTAACAGTACACAGAGAATTTGGCATAACATATCACAGATTTTTGTGGGTGATGTTTTTAGCTTTATTTAAAAGTTGCTGCTGTGGAACTAGTATGATTTGTGGAGTAAAGTAAGGAATTAAAACAGCGTAAGYGCTGACTGACAAAAATGGGTATTTAGAAGTGTTGCAACAACTTTCGCTAAAGGCTAATTCACAGAGTAGATTTCTTCTGTTGTAATAACTATTTTACTTATTTAGWTATGCTTTAGTAAGCATATTTTAACAGATTTTAATATGGGAAGGGGAGAACCAGSATTTGTAAGTTTCTCTTGATATATTGAATATTGAATCTTCCAGATGTACTCCAGTCATAATAACTTACTTTAGCAGAACTCATTTTCAGAAATCCCGGTAATTGCATGAAGCTTGAACACCCTTGAATGGTACGGTGGCAAGCTTAGCTGAAAATTCTCCACAAATTTTTATAAGGCAGATGCTGGAATATGCCACAGAAATTATSATAGTGACTATGGTGCTGTTTGACTTGTTGCTTGGAGTTTGATTATCTAGATAACSATGCTAAAAGAATAAAATAAAATATTTATTTTTTTTAATACAACACCTGTGTTGTAYGGTGGGCTTGTGGACAGGCTCATGGAGATGCAGAAATGGGACAGCCTTGACCTACCRGCCACACACAAAATGGGAGTAAACRAGATATAAATAACGTGACGCAGGCATTGTCATTAGTCTAGTGTAGGAAACCTGGCCTTTCTGGTAATTCCTTCTGGGCATAATAATCTTAGATGCCACTTTGAGTATTGCTGCATAAACAATATGTGGATTGGACAGAATTGCACTGCTTTTTTCCCAACACCTACATACCATGGGCCTGTTACCTCRACAAAGAGGAGCTGCTGTGTTATTAGAAGATTCTCCTTAACTTGAGTTTTCTCCTCCATCTCACTGACCTTACTGCGCCCCAGCTTTTGCTCCTTAAAGTGTTTCTCCTGCAGTTCATGATCAAGMCTTTAATTTTTATTTTATTTTTAATATTAACTGCTTCTCTGCAGAGGCACAATACATTCATAAGAAAAAAGATGTTTCACTGAAAACGCTGGAGGAATCCATGATTTTCAGAAAGACTATTAACAATTAATTAGGGATYAAATGCTGAAAATCTGTCAAGACACCACTAATCGGTTAAGCCTCACATGCCATCAGCTCACGGGTCAGAACTTTTCATAACTCATGCTGCAACCAATCTGTCCATATAGACGAATCTTTCTTCTTTGTGCACATATGACATAAGATGTTGTTATAGTTATTTTTAAATTAAAATAGCAAGAATTTTTATACCTAGGTCATTTTTAGCTCTTTTTGKTTTTTTCCCCTTATAGTAGCATTAGTGATTTGCCAGCCAGCAATAACTAGAAAATGTGGAACAATTAGTGTACAGTAATTTTAGGACTTTGGGAGAATTTTATGTGAATAATCAGTCAAATATTGAAATCACTTTGATGCTTCTCCCACCATGTTCCTTTTTTGTGCTTAAGTTAATAGTGTTTATTGGTGTGTATGTTTATACAAACCTGCTTTTAGGGTACATATATATATAGGGAACGTGTATAAACTGAAATCAAATTTCCATCCATGTTCTGTCAGAACTTTGCACATTTGTTGAGTCGAATAACAAAAAAAGTGCTATGTGRTGTCTGACCAATTACTGTATTTTTTGAAAGCCAAATATTAAAATTTGATACTTACAACAAACCAATATTAATAGATTACAATAGTTTAAGAAATCTAGTCAAATAACTAAAATGTTCAAACACAAACTCATCAGGGGTGTACGCAAACATAATAGGAGTCAAAATTAGTTGCTTGAAATAATTACAGGGAATTATTCAGTTTGTTGTAGTGTGTGTGAGACATCATAGAACATTGAAAGGGTTGATGATCACCCCACTTACAGTCAATAACTTCCTAGACTCCTGCCTAGTTCACAACGAAGAGATGTGCCAGTGTTRTACCGTTAAGACTTAAATCCTCTTCCTAATGAGCTTTTTTGTGGCTGAAGGAGAAAGGGAGCCTGCAACGCACGGAGATTTTATTATTTCTGGGGKTTTTTTCCACAGTTAAAGGCTGATGACCACATAGCCAAGAGGAATCAGCTGAAATGTGGAATTGTTATTTGGCCACTGCTACTGTCTTTTATTAGGCATTATTCGAAAGCTAGCCTAGATGAATGGCTTTTTCCTTTTATGAGAATTAATAAAACTGGGCTGGGCTTACTGAAATTAGTTTCATAAAGGTCAGATAGATATTCTAAAATATCTATCCTGATTTGTGTAGAAGGTATTGACCGTTTACTTGTAAGAAAACCATGCAAATATCCAGATGCTGTATTTTTAAAGCATTTAATAGCTAATTAATAAATTACATATTACATACCTTTAGAAGAAAATCCTGAAAAACAACAATAATACTGGCATCAGTATTTCATTATAATATTGGTAGCRTTTATTACTTTGTACTATTCAGCATTGTTTTATTTAAAATCTGTGCACTAAATGTGGCAGTGGGAATGATGCATTAATAGATCCGTTTATGTGAGGGGATTCTTAAATTATCCTATTTCTTGTTTTCGGTCTTGGAATTTTGTCATAGGCTCTTAGTAATTTCTTTTTATTTTGGAAATGATACTTTAAAATGTAGCTTTTTTATATATTCATGTCTATACATGTTTGTATTTGATTTTAAAATCAATGAGTGTCATTGAGTCCACTCTTACTCCAGGACTAATTATATACTAACWGTGTATTTGCAGTTAATAAGCTTGGATACTAGGGGAAAAATCAGTGAAAAAGATTACACCACAGATAATTAATAAAAATCAATTAGTTTGTTAATGAGTACTGTGCAATTACCCAAGGTGGCAGAAACCAGCTGGGGGAAAAAGCAGCATCCCTGAATAGGACATTTTAGATGCCTGAGTTCTGCTGAGAATTTCAAAGGAAATAACTATAAGAGGCAGCACTACTTGGGTTAAAACTGGCTAAATTTCCTCTTGAGATTGCAGCTCCTCTGGCTAATAAATCTAGTAAAAAAGTGATTCACCTTTAGTGTGTGCTATAAACCATTTTCTGATGCCTTAAGTACATTGCTCACTGCCCTGTATTAAAAACAAAACCCATAGTTGTAAATGTCAATGACTAGGATTGTTAGAGCTCTTGCATCTCCTCGCTTTAGTGTAAAAGCTGGAAACACCCATTACCTCTCAGATGACTTTAGGATAACATTTTGCATTCAGATATATAAATGGCATAAAGTCAAACATGATCTGACAGAGAAATGCAAAATGCCTTCAAATAGTCCTTGGACTAAAATGGAAAAGTTCAGTGGCAATGCTTATCCATTTGTAAGTATACTTTTATAACACAAAATATACAACATGATTCCATCACCTTTCTTTCATTTACTGTTAACTGTGATTGATTTAATAAAAGTCTATGCAGAACTGAGAAAAAAATTATAATCCATACACATATTGTCAGCCACATAATTTATTTTTGATACTTTGGATGGATATACCTGGAAAGAAATAGATATTTCTGTGTCAAGAGGGAGGAAGGAGCTTGGATTTGGAATCATGTATTTAATTCAGATTTTATTATTATTATCAGGAAGCAATGGAAAATAACTATATGTAGAAAGTTAAAGTATCTATGCCACTAAAAGTCAAACTCTCTGTATTTCTCAAGACAGATGTACACCACAGCAAGAGAATTCCTGGTTTTTTAAATACTACAGATGGTTAAAAACCATTCAAGTTTTATTTGAATTTGAATTCTATCTGAATTTGAAACCATTGCCATTTCAAGGAAAATTTTCTCTGTGAGAGGAGAACTTTTAATGTTATGTACAGTAAGGACATGATAAATATAGTATTTTTATGTAAATATAGTACCACGGTAAATATAGTGTTATTTATTTAAAATACTTCTAAACATGCAGTTGTCATTCTGTTTTGGGAAACTTGCCATGTAGTTCACTGTGAGCAAGTTGTGCATTCAGCTGCACAGCAGGTGATCTGAATGACTTACAGCCCTAACGAATGACTTGTGAAACTGAGTTTGCTTCCATAAACATTGTGATTCTAAAGTTTTCAGAAGGTATAATGGAGAGACAACATCTTTTACGGTTTTTGAACCGTTGGAAAGACATTGCAATGTTTCAAATTGTGGGTTGGAACTCAAGAATAATTCTGTATACTGTTGACTTGCCGGTTTTCGTTATTTCTGCATGTGTCGGTTTTCCTTCTGTAATATGGAGATTACAATAGCTTTCTTTGAAAATCTATTTTTAGACAATATGAACTTCTTTATCTAATCAAATTGTATTTCAAAGAATTCTTTATTCTCTGTTCTTTGTCTTGACCATATTGTCTCAAATCTGATGAGTTCTTAAACACTGTAGGATAGATTCAGTTGTTTTATATGACAGTGAATTGTCTGAATGACCTTTTAAAAACTACTGTCTATTTAAAAACATAAGYTTAACAGTTAAAATACCATGGGCATAGCTTCCTCATTACACTGCTTGCYATCACAAGTATTTTCTCATTAAGCTGTGTACCTATGGCAGGTAAAAGCTGTCAGAACGTAATCTTTGTGTCAAGTTAAAGGTTCAGACAAGATGCATACTTTTTATAAATACAGGAGTTCCATATTTACATAATTATCTCTATTTCCATATAAAACATCTCAGTTTTGAAGAACCTGTGCCAAGCTTATTGCTTTTCTTGTATAACACATAGTGGAAGCAGTAGAGAGTTGTGAATGATGGTGATCTGGGAAATACACTGTACCTTTAACATTTTTAGTGGTAAAGTTAAATTTTCCATTTGTAACCTTCAGTAATCTAACAAGCAATGGACTACTTTAATGTGATTCTTGGCACTCATTAACCCTTGATTACCTTCTCCATCAACCAGCAGGAGCAGGTCCTTGGCATTTATTAGCTACTGATAACTATCTAAGGCCAGTGAGGTACAGCACCTCACGTTATTAGATGTTGCCTGTTGAATCCTCAAGAGGTATCAAGCTGAGAGTGTGCAACAGAATGCACACAGCGGGGCTAGTTTCACAACTGAGACTACAGTTTGCCTAATCACGTATAGTTTCAGATCTATCCAGACTTCTCAACGGTCTATTTGTGAATGGTTGTCACAGTTTTGTGATATTTGCATGCATCATATAATGTGCTCCAAACGCATTGAAGATTGTAAGGTAATAGTAATATTATATGGAGAATATTATTCTTAATGTTCATATCTCCTGCTTGATAGTTTATATTAATATCCTAGTAAACAACTACACTTAACAGTATGGGTATTTGTAGTGAAGAGTATTGAGAAAACAGCCTGTTACCAACACTGTTCTTTACATTCTGCCCCTCTGGCTATAGGACGTATATTTACGAGATGTCTCGATTGTGCATTACTTTCCATGTGTACAGTTGAGTGCACTACAGAACTGTTAACAAAAGCGTCCCGGCCTGTGGTTTGTAAATGATGAGAGTTTGATAAAATTAACAGTGTTAASTTTTACTGAAAAAAAATCATAACAATATTTTTGTAGCTGTGATAGTCTCTGGAGGAAAAAGGGGGAAGGTTTTTAGAAAAAAACTAATATCCTTAACTCTCTGTCTTACTTAGCCAGCTGATACACTTGGAAAAATTAATACCTTGGAACGTGTGTTCTCTTTCTCCTCCACTTCTGTCAATATCATTCTGCCCTACAAAAAGTATTACCTCTTCTTACAAACCTTGCCATACAGGAGTACATTATTCATTGTAAATTGTTTCCTCAGTTTATGATCAATGTCTGAAAAGAGGTGACTGCTATTTCTGATGACTCTTCTACTGCTTATATTTAGCATGAACCTTAATTTGCTTAACGGTTTTGTGTTTCTCACTCCACATAAGGAGTTTTTTAGACTCAGGTATTCCCTGGAACTCTGGAAAAGTATATATCTAACTTTAAAAACGTTCTTAAACTTTGCTGAATTGAAACCTGATGGCTAGCATCGTTTTTCTCTGTTTTCTCCCTTCTTGAAAGAAAATTAACAGCTAAACTACTGAACAACTTTTGGACAACCAAATGCAATC
>JASVER010000072.1:171507-201507 GCA_030449065.1 Oceanodroma leucorhoa | reverse complement strand
TTTATCCAGAAAGAGAGCACAAAGATTACATCTACATCTGTAGCGTTTAACTGTTGGCTACAAGTCTAGCCTGCGTTAGGCAAGCTTCTGCAACAGGAGAAAGAAACTTTTGCCATGTGACTTAAGATTAGTATGAACACATTCTTTTCCTTATAAAATAATGGTTAGGTTGTTTTCTTATTTGTGGGGGAACTGAGACAGAACACAAAATTAAACTGCGAATACAATTTTTTATGTCAGCAGTAGTTACTTCTCATATAAATTGTATACATTCCCTCAATTAGAAGCAAAAATTTAACTTTTGTTTGGTGCCAGAAAAGACTTAGGTTATGACATGGTTTGGAGCAAAGGCTAGGAGACTACTGAGATGACTGCTGCTGTGTAGGACCTTGAGCAAGTTAATTCTTCTATGTGCACCGCTTCTGCCACTGAGATATTCTGATTTTTTTCCCTTTTGTTTGCAATCAAAGCAAATGAACAAGGTAGAGATACTCATAAACACTGTGTAACTCATAAATGCACGTGAAATATTTTTCGGTCAGATTCTGCACCTGTTTAAACATCTCCAAAACATCTCAAACGTGATTACTGTTCCCCACACTACTCTGGATTTTACTAATTTAACAATTTAGGAGGTCAGCTGAGCCCTTGTATCTAGTGAGCTGTCTATTCTAACCTTCTTCCCTCAGTGCAAAAAGAATATGCACTATTTAAATTAGTGTGCTGAATATGCCCTGTTTGCTAACTGTCCAACCATGCAATGTCTTTCATTATTGAATCTGGTTCCTGGAATGAATATGATAAAAGACATGCTGGCTGATGGGCTTAGATTAACAATGAACCTAGTAATTGTCCGGAAATATATATTTAATTCATAAAAAGTCTTAAATCATGACATAATGATGGGGAGGTTTTTAAAAGAAAATGAAATACTAGTAATCACAAAATAATTGAGAATGTTGGAACTATTATTTTTCTTGACAGTATAAAACTTTTTACCATTTCTTTGCCGACATGTATAATTTTCATTATATTCACGTATGTAAAATAAATTTAAATTAATTTACATAGCAATTTTTCTAGAAAGCAGCCACAGCTACAGAGGTAGATCAGAAGAATGAAAATAATGCATTGAAATCTGTCTTTTTGTAGGAGAATTAAAATTTTTACAGAAGTATTACAGCACATAATGCAATAGCACAGAATGTAATCGGGCATAATAGGATGAAATTAAGGTAGGGAGATTAATGCTGACTGTGTATTTAAGAAAAAAAAAAAGAAAGAAAATCACTCTCTCAAAAATTAGGTTCTGGAATGTTCTTCCAAAGGGTATTGTTGGAGCCATGATATTTGCAATATTTCTAATTGCACTAAGAAACATTATATATGCAGCAGAAATTATTTCATAAAATTTCACAGGTCCTGCAACTCTTATCTTGTCCATCAGTCTTTCATTCTTTCTGTATCCTATGTTACCTATAAAGTAATCTTTAAGTTATTTGGGCTTAAATCTCCTCTTCTCTCAGGACTTTAAATTGGTACCACTGACACAAAGACATTTTTTTTTTTTGTTTAGTAGACTTGGATTTATCTTCTTTTTCTTCAGACAGAGGAGATTAGCCGTTGGTGCTCTGATTATGGAGTTTAAAGCCTTAGGGATTTACATTTCTCTAAATGTTTCTGGGTGGGTCAAAAGAATAGGACTCAGATATTTTTCAAGTGAGGAGAGATGCAGAAAATACTAGAGATATTTGCTCTTCTGGCAGTAACTTTCTAAATTTTTACCCTAATTCCTGGGGTAATTTTTTACACAGATCCTTTCTTGAACTCAGCCTATCTTAAACTGTTTTTACAGACCAGGGATTACTGCTGCTCTGCCTACTATTTCCTCCGCTTAGGTACAGAGCCACTCTCTCTGACATTTACCAAAGTGCCTGTTGTGAAAATAATTTTCAGAATCAACATATTGGATTTAAAGGTCTTGGATCATGTTTTGTTTCTGTGAGCAGTGGAAGCTGTTGAGTCCTGATTTGATGTCCTGAAGCTCCATCCAAGCCAGGACAATTGCTCTCTCCAATCAACTGTCATCTGCTTCTTTCTCATGGCTGGTTTATAAGCCATCTGATTCTGGGCTGTTTTGGCTGGACTGGGTAATGGGATGTCAACATAGGAGTGCAGTGATTCCAGACCTTTTTGGCTTGCTTAGTCATAAGAGGAATCACAGCTCACTTGTCTGTGAAGATGAAGGTTTTATACTGTCTTATGCTTTGGTTTTTGTAATGAAGACTTGAGAATTATTTGATTTTTCTCCTTCAAATCTACAAACTTTGCCTGGAACAATCATCCTCTTCTGTCATTGTCAATAATTCTGGACTTCTCAAACAGCCCAGTGACTTTAAGTATTTCCAAGAGCTTTAGGTAAAGTATCTCTCATCAGCGCAGGAGTGTTTGAACTAGAAGTATTGGAGCTATTTCATGAAAGAAAATGGTTAAACGTGTGGAATAAATGTCTTCAGTCATGAACAAGCATGAAAATCCTCAGTTCCAAATGTCTTCCCTGCTGCTCACCAAGCCTTGGGATATGGGTTTATCCAGCAGTGCCTTCTGAGTTGTAATTGTCATTGCAGCAACCTGCTCTTTCCACTATTGTTACTTAAAGTACTCTGCCAGAATTAGTCTTCTTCCATCGTATTAAGTGTCATACTCTAATGTTTAGGTTCCATTGTTTGGGATTCCAGGCAACACAAGAGGTGATCTATTTATGACATCTATCAGATCCTTCCAGTCTCAGTGACTTTGGTGGGCTTTACAATTCATATAAAACCAATTACCCTAAATCTTAAAAACAGATAATTCTGATTGTAGATTATGAAATAATGTTAAATGATTATTTTTTTTTCTGTGACAGGTACTTGCTGGTATTTGGATGATATGCTTGAATAACTAATTCTAAAAGAAATAATGCGACATAAGGACCTCTTTTAACATACCATGCAGTCACCAAGTTGTTAAAAGGGAGATGGAGTTTAATGACTGCATGGTACAAAAGTTTAGGGGAAGATACTTCGTTAACTGGAGGTTCAGATGCAGCATAGCTATGGCTATACAGACCTGAGCAAGACATTAACCTTTTGCGAAACTGCCTACCAAATGGCAGGTAGGCTTTCTCTTTTTTCAAAGATCGGTGAACCCTGTATGGACATGATTGTCGTGGTTTAACCCCAGCTGGCAACTAAGCACCACACAGCCGCTCGCTCACTCTCCCCCAGGTGGGACRGGGGAGAGAATCGGAAGGGTAAAAGTGAGAAAACTCGTGGGTTGAGATAAAGACAGTTTAATAGGGAAAGCAAAAGCTGCGCACGCAAGCAAAGCAAAACAAGGAATTCCTTCACTACTTCCCATTGGCAGGCAGGTGTTGAGCCATCTCCAGGAAAGCAGGGCTCCATCACGCGTAACGGTGACTTGGGAAGACAAACACCTTCGCTCCGAACGTCCCTCACTTCCTTCTTCTTCCCCCAGCCTTATATGCTGAGCATGACATCACATGSTATGGAATACGCCATTGGCCAGCTGGCCTAGCTGTCCTGGCTATGCTCCCTCCCAGCTTCTTGTGCACCTCACAGAGCATGTGAGCTGAAAAGTCCTTGGGACGTAGACTACCTAGCAACAACTAAAAACATTAGTGTGTTATCAACATTCTTCTTATACTAAATCCAAAACACAGCACTATACCAACTACTAGAAAGAAAATTAATTCTATCCCAGCCAAAACCAGGACAATGATTGTAGGCATGTTCTTCCAAAGCTGATGTGGACTACATCCTCTGCAGTTTTCTGTACTGACCATTCATGTCCACAGAAAAGTATGTGGCTATTCCAAAAACCTTATATGCCAATCAATACTAACCTTAAAAGCTTTGTATTCGTCTGCTGAAACCACTATGTATTTCTTAAATTCCAGGGGTTACCCTTTTAAATGATTAAAAATATAATGTTTAGATATGAACTTACATATTCTTTAGAGAAAGAAATGGTGTATTACTTCCTAGGAAACAGAATTTAGCTATTTAAAATATTAAAGAACAAGCTTGTAAGTGTACTTCAACTTCCATTATAATTTTAGGAAACAAATTATGGAAATATGAGTTTATTCATATTGCTAACTTCACACATCATGAAACTTTGCAGAAAAAAAGACTGTGAGAATTAATTGATATAGCTAATCTCTTAGAACTGTTAAAATCATACAGACCTCAGATGACTGTGGAAATTAAGTGCCTACTGCACTGTAACCTCTGTCTGCATTATTAACTAGTGTAAGATTGTATTAGAAATAGACTGTGCTCTCCCCAAGAGCTGATATGCATTAATTTATCACAGAAGGACAAAAACCTGAGATTATATTTTGACAAACATTCCAAAGTTTGAATGCAAAATTGAACCTTTTATGCACTTCTTCCTGCTGCTCTCCCGACTCTTTTTTCCTCATTGGGTATTCCTCCCAGCGCTTGACTGCTTCACAGTCTGAATTGTCATCCCACCTGTGTCAGTCACAGGATGTTGTCGAGGAGTTCAGCCCTTCCCTTATGCTAAGACAAGGAAATCTGTGGCTTACTTCATCAGCCATGTATGACACCCGACTGATGTAAAGAGAGCATAACTGAGAAATTGCCCATTGCTTTAAAAGGGATGGATGCTCTTGGCATCTGACTCTGTACAGCCACGTCTTTCCTGCAGACATACAGCTTAATTTAACACTACAAAGTAGCTCTTTAAAGAGCCATTATTGTGCTGTCAAGCCAAAAAGAGGTGTTTAACTACACTACAATTTTCAAATTCTCCTATTTCAGGCAAACCAAGTCCAACCTCATATTCTGAAGTTATTTCTGAAGTCTCAGGGAGCTTTTTTTTCCCCTTAATATATCACTGAGGAATCACTATTGGTTTTGCATCTGATCGCATTTGAAGACAAAATAATTACTTTCTGCCTTCCATTTTTGAAAGGGAAAATGAATTCTGACTTCATAGCCTTCAAATACAAGTACTACTTCTTCTCTCTCAAGTGACAAAGAAATGTCTTCTCCATCCTACTTTCRTTAGGGAGTTCTACTTAAATGGATTATTTTGTTAATTTTATTTTTTTGGAAGATTCAAGGCCACGCAACACATCATATTAGCCACTCAAGGTGCACAAATCACCTCAGATCCTAGCTGTGAATCTGCCCACTTGTTCCTGCTGGATATCTGCACAGTTCTCAGCTCTTCATACCTTTATCTCTGTTCATCGTACTTGTAAAATCTATATCTGTGCTATCAAGGCAAATCCAAGGACTTACTCTGACAGAACAAGAGCAGAGAGGGATCTGCAGCCATGTAGGATGCATAAAAAACTTCATTTCTGCTTTATGCAGTTCAGTCTATTCTCCACTTTCATTGTATAATATTTACTACTCTGTCTAAGTGGTAACTGCACTATGGAGAATACTGTTATATAAACTGAAAAATTACAACAAATGAAATTATTGCGATTTGATATGGAAACATCTTCTATAAAAATGCATTTTTGCTGCTCCTAGAGACAAAATGGAACCATTTTCTTCTGATAAAAAGTTGGCTTATTTGGAGTAGTGCCTGTTAGTACTCCAGTAATCCTACTTCTTGTCATCGTAAAACCTTCTCTGACTCAATTTCTGCCCAGGAATCAGTCATAAGTGACTTTTCTAGAAGAGCTATATGGATTCATCTGTCTTAGAGGATCCTCATTCTGTATTTTCCACCTATCTTGCAACTTAGGTATCAGAGAGTACATCACTGAGATGTTTTGTTTAGATCATGTGCTGACCCTTCAGGCACAAAGAAGGCTAGTGACTATGACAACATATCGAATACGCAAAGCTCAGTTACTTTTACCAAACAATCTTCACCTCCTTCAAACCTGGTAATAGTCAACAGGATCACATCATCACRTGCCTGAAGCGTACACATCAGCTGTTAGCGGAAGTAAGAACTAGTATTTCCGTAATGCCATGACAACCTCCCTGCCCTGTGACACTCTGAGCCACGCTGCATGCCTCTCCCACCCTCTTCATCCCCAGGGATGAAGATCTGTGTGGCCTTTCAGTTCTCAGTTGCAGGGGAAAGAAAGAAGTTGGAGGTAGATGCACTCCCAGCCGTCCTTAAGCCAGCAGTAGTCTTCCATCCTTGGATGAGGGCTGGGCAGAATCAGACAACTCATGGTCAACCAGCGAGACCTTCAAGCCCCAAAGCGGGTAAAGAGTAGCCCCRTGTTAGGGACTTCTATGTTTGTGAGATTAGTTGGTCTAAATATTAGTAAAGGAAGGACAAAGTGGAAAGCTTTTTTTTCCCCTTTTCCCTGTGTTCTCCCTTTTCCCTCTTTTTGCTGTCTTCTGGACCTTTCACTATCCAAAAGGTCACCTGTGATATTTGCTGGTCTCATAATGAAGGATCCAATGATACTGTCCACCACCAGCTGAGTCTCTGGTCCTTATTGTATTCATAGTACAGCTTGAACAGCATGTCCTTTGTATTTGTGGGAAGATTCCATTACCAAATAATAGATCATTTGTGTAGACTAATTGCAAGTATCACAGAACACTTCACAACTAGTATATGTACGTGAAACTAAAGAGGAAAAGCTGYCCTCAGTTTCTTATGAACTTCAGAATTGCTAGAATTGTGCTCTGCCCACTTCAGGTAGATCAGCTTCGTCAACCCAGCAGGGGGAAATTCCCTTTTCATCTGTTTCACCRTGGTTGGGACAGACAGTGGGGTGCTGGTATTATGGGAACCATGTGTTCAATCTACTCTAGACCCACATCCTGAAGCTTTCCTTTTGTAGTTTTTGTGGCCGTTCTTACATAGCATCTATGGGCTTAACTGAACATCAGTGAGGAAGAAGAGTGGGATTTTTCTGCCACTGTTTTCTATGCAGCCACGAGGACGATAAAGAGTTCAGTCCTTCCAGTGTGCTTGTCCTCAATCATTGAAGGAACTAGAAGCAAAAATAGTATTTCTGCATGTGCTCAGTAGAGTGCAGGATCTGCAGCTTTTCAGGTTTTTGTTAATATGTTATCACTATGTAGAGCATTATTAYTTGTATTTGACTTTCATAAAGATACCCAGCTTGCCTATGATCCTGAATGAGGTAGAAAAGCGGTATCAMCTTATGAACAGAAATGTTTCTAGGCTGATTTATGAGTAAAGAAATAGAAATGTATTAAATCAGGTGGAAGAACAGATATGTTTCACTAATTCCCTGTGTGGGTATGCACATCATGCCAGTAGGTGCAAGGCTGATTACCTCCCTTTGAAAAACTAAAAAAGAAAATTTCCAACTGAAAAACTATTTTATATTTTGTCTCATTATACATATATATACACACACACACACATAAATACATACATACATAAATATATATAAAGAAAACTCTAGTTTGTTATAATCAGAAACAAAAGCAGAGCTTCTTCAGGTGAAAAATAATATTATTTTGGGATTTACMGGATTTGAATGTTTCATCAAAATTATTTGAGAAAATTAAGTTTTGTATTGTGAACATTTTATATAAATCTAACATTACATTATTATTACTTTACTGATTCTCGAAGAGTACATATACAACTGGTGTAGAATGCTTGCAGTATGATATTTTTGTTCTGAATGTGTTGACTTTTGACTTGTTCAGTTATTGCCAGTATTTCAAAGGGAAAAATGAAAAAGCAATGAGAGAAGTCACAAAGAGTGAAGTGAAATCTGAACTAGATCTTGTAGCTCTAGWCATAAATCTCTTCTTGAGAAAAACTTTTAATTGAGGACCAAAAATTATGGGATGTGAAAACTCAAGACTTCACAGGCCTATACAACTAAAGGTCTTTACCATAGCTTTTGTAGCAACTGGATCTGATTTAAAATGTCCAATGAAAATTTCCAGCAATTCTAATATCATTAAGTCTCATGTGCTAAGGCAAAGATATCTTTTTCTCTTTGTTTTCACATGCTAGACTGTATTGCCTGCTATAAAAACTTCATTTTCATAATGTACGTGAATAACCTGCAAGCTGTGTAAATGTTTTGACACATGCATACTGTTTCTTTTTATGTATATAAAATAATTGCCCTACTATCCATCRTATTATAAACTGTGACAAACTGCATATACGTGTTTCTTCTTCAYTTGTTTTTAGCTGTGATAATTCAGCTGTTTCCTTTGACTTGGATATTTGACAGCCTTCAAAAGTCCATGGGTGGGAAGGGGAAGGTTACTCATTGTAATCTCTGTATATTTTGCTGTCTTGCCTAAAACATATAGAAGAAAAGGTGCAAAAAAACATTTATTACAAAATTATTCAAATAAATCAACTTTTCAAATACAACAGTAGTTTGATTTGTCTTTAACTCTGTGGATTTACATTTTATCTTGAAGATAACTTTTTTAAACTGATTAAAATCTGACTTCAATCTAATAGCTTTGCACATTAATATAATTTTGTTTGAACAGCAGCATTTATTAAACAGTTCTAATCAAAATGGTATTGTCTTAGAGAACCTAAGAGCTTGTTTGTTCAAATAGCTGCAATTATATAAATTACYTTTCTGTTACTTTCTTCTAAGAAATATTAAAGCAATACTGCTTTAATAGTTACTTAAGAGAYGCTTTGCAGAGTAAATAACTTTAAAATCCATAGGAAAATATTTGATACAAAACTAATTGTCTGGACTATAATGAGGCCATAACAATTGTCAGTGCATTTTACTGAAAAATCTCCCTAGTCAGAATGTAAGCATAGTTACACRTTTAAAGCCTTTTGGCAGTCTAAAGATACAGAGAATTATTGCCTGATATAGATTACATCCATTGACCGTGGAGGCAAATACAAAAAAGCAAGTACTGAACCCATTTATTGGGGTTGGCASAAAACTAAACAAACTTCAACTTAAGTAGGTTTAATTTGGTTATGTTAATRAGRTAATTTGAAAAAAGAGTGTAGTTTAATACTTGTGGTACAAGAGAGTGATAGGAAAGGGAAGAGTGAAGAGAGATGAATACCTGAAGAACAGAGATAACAAGATGGAGACATGAAAGGTTAGCACAAGGCAGGCGGGGTACGGGTGGATTTACATACCATTAAAATTTGGGTCTCTGTTCCTGTTTTTCAATGTTTAACAGAACTGTGAATTTTAATGCCCATCTTTTTAACCTAATCTTTTTAAGATATTCTACAGGTTTGATCAGACATKTGGTCCAGAAGACAGGGAGTGATTGCTTTGTGACGAATGCTTATCTGGAAATACCGGTTTCTACCCTTAATCTGTGTCAGTAAGTTCTGGTGCGTTGCACATGATTTCACTGATATGGTTTGTTTGCATTTGCTAACATATGTCTCAGTGTGGGACCYCTGTGTATGTTTTAATGGCTGTCTTGTGTTGGCAGGCTGCGTTCGTTGTTCTGGCAAGATTTCTCCTGGAGGATGCTGTTTTGCGTAAACTTTGATGGATTTGGGGTTTTTGTTTATCGTCAGAAGACTAGAAGGRAAAAAAAGAGGAAGTTTTGGGGAAAACAGTTCATTTAAATAGTTCTGGAAAATTAACTTGAAGCAGTTGTTCCGAACTTGTGCTCAGCTTGAGGACTGAGGTTTCTTCACAGRCATGTTTTACAAAGGTGGGATATTTTGTTAGACCAACAGATGCTGCTGGACACAAACAGAAAGCTACCTTCAATCTGGAATAGGAACAGCAATGTCCCTTGGTGGTGTTTCCTAACTTGAAGGAAATTCCTGGAAAAATCTCCAAAAAAGAAACATGGATGGAATTCCCCCCTCAAAATTCAAGTCTGATCCCCGAAAAGGTGCTGGACTCTGCAGGAAGTACAAACCTGCATCAGGGCAAAYGCAGCCCTGCACAAGTGGAAACAGTATTAAAAGAGTTATTCTGAAGGTTTAGGTCATAAAACTGAATCTCAAGTAGGAAAACTACACTGACACAAGACATTCAGCACAAAAACTGCAATCCAAACCTAAATGAGAAGRAAAAAAAAATGTATCCCACACTGAGCATTTCTTCGTGGTGCAAACTTCCATCAATAATCTTTAATTTAAAGGATATCTACTAACACTAAATTTATGACAAAACACTACAGACTTTTTCACTAGCAATTTAAGTATTTTCTAGCCTACTCATAACTTCTGGTCCAAGGTGAGCCATGGTAATTTTGTTCATATTTCTTTCCTATAGCACAACCTAGGCAAGTTTGCAATTTTTTTATTTTTTTTTTTTAAATAGGRGCTGTTGGTAAAATTATAAATGTTCTAACACCAAAAATAATCACAAGGGGGTTGCAATATGCAATGCACTTCACTGCTCTTATTTCCCTTCCTTTCTGGTTTGATTCTAGTTGTGATGCCACACCTAGCCAAATTACATTTGGGTTTTTTCCAACACAGGATTATGYTGGTTTATTTTAGCAATAGAGGGCTTTGAATTTAAACTGTGAATACTCTAATGCCTTGAACCGCTAAGAATGAACAAGCAATTTTTGCAATCAAATCAGTCCTCTTCTCTTCCCTGAATGTCAAATAGACAGTCTGAACTCAGCACCTCTTTCTTAAGGCCTTATTTTCTACTTTGTCTAGAAGGTCTACACCTATGCTCTATATGAATAAGCAATGAAGAGAGTAAACAACCTCCCCTTTCTCTCTGGTTCCTTTCGCTTCCCTGTATTTCCTTTTTTATCATTTCAGCAATTTTTTCGTGATACCACATCCCACATTATTGTTTTCTTCCTGATTTTGGAGAGCGCTAACCTGCTAATTGCCCTCCCATGGGAGAGCTCCCTGTGCACTTCTCCTAGTTACGAAGGAGGTGGTCCTTTATCTTACTTATTTCTCACCTTCACAAGTTAATGTGGGATCACGGTTSTTTATGAAAGCACAGTCACTTGCATGGCTATTTGAAGTGGTGTCTGCTTTGCCAGGTCAATGAGCATTGATACGCGTCTCATTTGGGAAAATTTCTAACCAAGCACCTAAATAATCTTTGGGTTTTAATTAGTAAATGGTTACAGAGTTTTAATTCCAGACATTTTGATCTTTCACCGCTGTCCCTGAAAGCGAGATTTGGTGGTCTGTAGAGTTTTCACTTAAGCGTGCTACATTAGTGTGTGCAGAATTGAACCATCCAGTTGTGATATTTTTTTTTTCTCTTTTTTTTCAGCTCCAAACCTCCAAATTCATATCAGGATGTTTATCATTTCTGTACAAACRTATGTACTCTACATGTCTTTCAAGGTGAGATAAACCAGTAAGCATGCCCTTCCCTTCCCCTGATGTCCAGAAAATGTAAAACTGTATTTGTTTAAATAAAGAAGTGCAGGTGAAAACGTACATCTGCCTTTGACGCAAGTCAGATATATGTTTCTAAATCTATGTGGGAAGACATATCCTAAGCTTTTTGTTAGAAGGGGCCTCTACACTAACATTAMATGTTGATTTGTTT
The DNA here is from genome assembly GCA_030449065.1 of Oceanodroma leucorhoa. NCBI lineage: Eukaryota > Metazoa > Chordata > Aves > Procellariiformes > Oceanodroma > Oceanodroma leucorhoa. Next base: position 189,998 of record JASVER010000072.1, on the reverse strand, counting down.
TAGCCTGCCCCATATAGTCACTTGTTTGTTTGCAGTCGGTCCAAGTGCAAGTTGAAACTGATAAGAGCTGGCAGTGTTTGTTTTATTGTGAACCTTATTCAGCCTGATATTTAATTATGTTTCCATGTGGATTTGTAATGTGGATTAATAGTTTTATTTTACTCCTGTGATTAGTTTCTGTTTGTTCTAATTTCTTTTTGGCTCTTTCTTGACCTTGAGGTGAAAAAACACAGAAGATGTATTCCCTCAATTTAATGCCAGTCTGAGGTGTTTCTCCTGCATCATCAGATCAATGAAAAGTAAATAGCCTACACTTCTTGTTTCACAGTGCAGTATTGATCTTTCTTCAGCTTTTGCTTCCCTTTTTCCCTGCGTCTTGTGTCTTTCAACCCCTGGGACCGAAGTGATTGCCATAGATTGGACAAGCTAACAAGCGCATGATAAGGAACTAGTGTTTTGTGGTATACTCACATTCACATGCCTGGTATATAAAGCCTGGACCTCTCCGCATTGAAAGAGAGGTGCCATTTTGTGTATGGCACAAGTCACTATGAAAAAGAGCCACAGGGAAGGCACCAGAGCAGCAGAGGATTTTATTCTCCACACCGATCTTTTATTCCTACAGCTGGTGCCAAGCTGGGTGAGGACATTACTCCTCTGAAAAGTAAGACAAGTAGCCTGCCGGGAATGCCACAAGCTGCTTTTTGCTATGGCGATGTATGGGATGGTGGCAGCCCGTGGGTAAGTCTGAACTCGATCTTATAATGACCATTATATGTGTGTCAAGTCCTGTTTAGATTTGGAGCAGCAGAGACCTATGCAGAAAGTTTGAGAGATGCGATGGAAATATACAAATTCTGGTTGGAAATGGGACAGTCGGCATCATGTAGTGAGTATATTTTGTAGTTCAGCATTGAACTGAGAACAGCTGAAGTCAGTATTTTATTTAGTAAATGAACTGAATTCATATAAGAACTTTGGGGGTTGGGGGGTTTTATGCTTTTTGTTTTCAAAATATTGTGGGAAGTATTTTCCCTTTAAATTTTAATTCAGTGCCAAAGCCTGAGTTTATAATGCTTAGGAATAGTGTCTGTAGTGCCTACCTGTCCTCAAGTGCTACACAGATTAAGAAATAAAATCTCTTTCAATTTTATCTCTGGGCCCTGAACTGTCCAAACTGTTCCCTGGCACTGAAAAATGGTTACATTAATAATTGATATTCTATTACATGCTATGCAGTCTATTGTTTCTTTCAGGGAGATAGGTATTTGTGCTGTGCAGTGCAGAAGTTTTCTGACGTTGCTTAAGGTTTGTGAGAATGCTGTTTTTGTCTCCAGGTGCTTATTAGTCCCTCATGCTGTTGTGTTGCTACCATATTAATCTGTTGTAAATTAGTCTGATATCATCTTTCATGCACTTAAGTTGGTTACTGACTATATACACACTCAATTTAACATGTTCCAAAGTAGTTATCATAGATGACCTGATATAAAGCATAAACGAATCTGTACAGTCTGTAAAGAAAAGTTGCTATTTTTTTTGCAATCTGGTAAAGGTTAAGGCACTTATTATTATTTTATGTTTGTTTATAGATATTAGTACTTTACATATGCATTTGTGGACGTGTTGTTTTTACACATTTTATTATAGTGTTACATTAGCTAACATGAAACCTTCTGTACTAGTACAGTAGTAAACTAAATTCTGTATTCTTCTATTATTATTAACGGTACAGTGATATATGAGTTTCATATTTCCCATGGACACCACTGCAATGCGGTTTGTTGGCAGTATTTTCAGTGGTACACTTTTATAATGTGGATCTTTGTTGTTTAACATGTTTTAAAAAAGTCAGTGTACACTACACAAATTATGCCTAACGTAGGAGCTATTCTATCTCTTTCTAGTTTTATGACATTTTACACTTCTTGGAGCTAGATGATTGTTCTAACCCAAGCTATTATGTAATCCTTAGGGTAACCCTGCTGCTGATTTGAACGCTATTAATTTTCTATTATAGTGTGCTAAAGATGTTCTACAGTGTGAAGCTCACCTGCATTATTGAGTCAATGACCAATTGCAGAGTTACTCTGTGGTGGTTGGAGCTTAACTCAACCCTTTGGGATCTCATTTATTATTTGCAGATATTGATTCTGGAAAAAGAAAAAGCTAAGATGTGTGAATCTAATACTGACTTAGACCTAGCCTACAGCTGTTAACTCCTAATGGTCTGCTTACTATATGTGTGTTAACTGAAGCTTGAATTTCTTTATGTTTTCATGTACAATAAGCTATTTGCTGCTACTTCATAAATATTTAAAAGCTTCTATGCAACCTGCTTAGTCATATAGCATCAACTCAGATATTTGCTATTTTTAAATTGAGCTTAGTCTTAATTATTTTCCTGATTCTTTATTAATAGAATATAGAGATTAAGAAAATACCTTAGGCAATTAAGTTTAGCGTTATGTTTTACATAATTTGCACAAGAATCTCCACTAGAAAATTTATATTAAAAATGTGCTTTAATTCCCTAGGGACAACAGTGTTTTGTGCTTGTGAATTTGTCTTCAGAACAGGTGCTATAGTTGTATAACATRAACTAATCAAGTAAGGATATAATCTCCCATTTTCTCCTGCCGTATTACCAGTATGGTGACTCTCCAGCTCCACTTCATCCTGTAATGACTTAATATAATCATAGCAAGAATCCTAGCAAGTACCTTTTTTCTTTTTTTCTCCATTCTGTTCTCATGTTTTCCCACTAATTTATCTGAACATAAATAAAAAATCTTCTGGAAKGTTTGTGGAGTTGACTCACTGGTGTTCCATAATCACCTAAATGGCCTTTATCATGTAAAACTCAGATAAATCAATCATAAATGAGGTTTCGTGCAAAGGAGAGAAATGTATATTTGAAAGGTAGGAAAAGCACAGGAAGGAAATGTATCCTTTATGAGCATTAACAACAACACACCACAGCAAGGGGAAGGAGGATTTGGAAAAACCTGGTAGATAATACTTGTCCATATTCTTCAGAAATGTGGCTGTTAAAAAAYGGGATACCACAGAGAAAATATTGTCTGGCAGAACAGTGGAGTGTTTAGGTAATTCATGCTAGTGTCTGTTCAGGTTATATTGAGTGTGAAAATTAGTGCCAAAACTGTCTTGTGCTGTCTAGTATCACTCAAGAGCAAGCAAAGAACTGTGTACACTGCTGTAGTTTATGTATTTATTAATATTTAGATGGAAAACAGGTACAAAGAATAAATGCAGTTAGAACTGGTACTGCCCCAGCAGGTGGTAGGGAACATTTCCACTCCAGTAACTTTAAAATTCTGTTTACAATCAAGTAAAGTACAAACATAATTGCTAATAAGAGACAGTAAATAGCTTTCTCAATATACCTTAAAAATGGCTTTCCTGAAGTTAAATCCTCATGTTCAAACTGGCCTTCTGCTTTAGTTATGTATCATAGGAAATGAGAAGGTATCCTTTACCTGACTCTGAATACAATGTCAAAGGCCATGCGGAAGCATAAACCTGTCCATTTCCTCAAACCAGGGAAACTGGGACCTGGGGTGGGATTTCACTTAAGCTGAATCCTATAGTTATGTTGTGTGTTTTAATGATGTTAATTGGATGGAATATAGAAAAAAAGCATTTTGAGTTCACATAAATATAGATGTGAATGTGATTTACATTTTATTCTTGTCCTTTTAGATACTTAAACCTAATTACKATTTTGTAAGTATTTTGAATTTGGTATATATTCCATTTATAGGTTGACAAATAAAAAGGCATCCAACTCCTGTCCTGTAGCAAGGTTCTACAATGCCCAGAAGCCGAATTTAAGATTCAAAAGTACCTGAGAGGTGAAGGGCTTTTCTAAGATAAAGGCTAGTTTATGAAGTGGAAATTGGCAATTTCAGCACCGAGGAGACGTCTTTTAGTARGTAGTGTTAGCTGGTACGGCGAGCAATAGACAGGAGCGGAGAGTGCTTAATCTCAGGAATCCTCTCCAGGCTTGCCATGCTCTTCGAAACGATGCTTTCTGCAAGTCGGGTGGAAGTGCGTTTGTCAGCCTGCTAAGGTAGCAGTGCGAGACTCTGCGCAGTCATCACTGCAAAGCGAATAAAGCGTTCGGACAAACCAGCCCGACAGCCAAAGACTACAGCCCGGTCTGAAATACGGCTATGAACATTAGCTCAAGTTCTGCTAAACTCTTTTYGGCAAAGGTGACGGAGCTGTTGCGCCCACGCAGCACTATCAAGACATGCTACCTGAAGTCCAACGGGTAGTAATGGAGATATTGCCACGTTTAACCCCAGCTAAGAGCCTGCGGTGCCGCGCTGGGTTGTAACGTCCTGCTTTGGACAGGGGGGTTGTGCGTGGTACCTCTCTGTGCAGCGCAGACGTATTCACAGGCATTTCAAACAGGATTTAAGTAGCCTTTGGTTACCCAAGCTCACAAATTTGATCCAAATACTTTGCAGCTTGAGGCTGATTAAACTTAATAGTGTCTCTCTCTAGCAAAAAAAAAAAAAAAAAAAAAAAAAAATTTTTTTTTTAGTTCAGCTTTTCTTTTGGAATATTTATTTCCTCCTTTGGTATATGCCATCATCGCCTCTGGCTGGAGCTGGTGGGTGGATATTTGTGCATTAACATGGCTAAGATAAAAGGTGCTGCTTTCCCCTTGCAGGTTTTCCAACAAATTTCTGGATCCAATAAGCATGCATACTGCTAACATACAGACCAAAGAAGTCTCTTCACAAAATGAAGCTATAAATGTTTTCTCTTTTAAATGATCCAAGGATCTATTACCCTTTCTACAAGAGCCTAGTGATGAGAACACTTGCCTATAACATGCTTGTACATGTACTCAATTCTCTCCTCATTTAGAGGATGTTGAAAAACATGTTTTTCACTTATTGATTTGACTAGCGAGACTTGGTTATTGGGATGAAGTCCTTTAGAGTCTTCCATAGTTTATAGAGGCTCCTATACGGTCCAACTGTCCGGGGACTGGTTGCATCTGCATTTCTGAAAGAGGGGTGAGCAATGTATATTCCTGGTGCTATATAGATACTCTTTATGGATGGAACAGTTAATATAATTAGGAGCAAACTTTGTGTTTTCTATATGGAAGTAGCAACTTAGCATTGGTAAATACAAATAGCTTTTAAAGAAGTTCATTCCCAAAGCAATTTACCTCATGACTGATTTCTACCTAAACATGAAACTTTTGTTGCAAAGCAAAGTGTCAACTGCCTTAAAAATACTCATAACAGTGATACTGGTAAAACCACCAGCTTTTCCCTGGTGACTGAAAGGAGTTGAACTCTTTTCCAAGTGCTTTGAAAGGTGTCTTAAAGCAATGAAAACCACGCAGGATTTCAGCCTGAATAGTTTAGGTAAAATAAAATTTTATGAGAAGCTGAAACCACATTGCTATGAAAGCATTAGGTAGCCAAAAGAAAAATAACCACTGTTCTGTAACTTCTCCACCTGTAGTTACTTCTTTGAATGGAAGAATGTAACACAATATTTTGAAAGCCATTTATGTTGTAATGCACATAGCTAAATGTATTTCAAATTGTTTGTAAACATACACTTAAAAATTCTGTATAATGTGTGACTGGGTGGTTTGGAAGGCAGCTAATTCTCAATAAAATTTGCTTAACAGAAAAATTATTATGTGGGATGCTGACACTTCATTTCCAAAAGCGTGGCATAGTCTCCTATTTATTTCTTACTTTGGAATAACCACCTTCACTGTTGGCACTAAGAGTTCAATAAAAAAAAAGAGGAATGAAGCAATAATACAAATGCATATATGAAGATTATTGCTAAGGAAAAATACTTTTGGTTAATCAACAATGCTTATTAACGGCAGTTCATTTGATTCAGATAATATTTCATGTTGCTGTAACACTTTCAGTTAAATAATTTATTTTCCATGTGAGGTTTGCTTCTATCAACTGTTATGATTTGTTAAAAATTTATTTGGAAAAGCTGGTAGTTATAAGAAATACTGAAAATTGTAAGTATGAGTTTTATATGTTTTTAGCTGTTAGGGTTTAGAATGCATACACTGGTTTTTATTTTTATTTTAAAGAAGAAATATGTTTGATATAGATTTCATCACCATGTTTATATTATGAATTTACCAAATTTGACAATATTTTAAGCAATAATAACCTACTAAAGGCACTTCTTCCCCATTTCTCCTGTTCATGGACATGTACATTCAAACCAGTAAAAATGAACAGAGATCCACAGGATCTGAGGGATCTGCTGGATACAAGTCCAGCATGTATATTTACCTTTTTGGTTTTTGCTTAAAACTTTTTCAMGTTTATTCTCTTATTTCCTGTTTTCAAAGGAAAATAAGAAGAAAACTAAAACCAAACTTTTTAAATAGATTTAAAAGACAAAGATAGAAAGCCCATAAAGTTTCATATTTCCTCTTTCTGTCTCTTCTGAATCTATATATATAATTCCGGCAAACTGTCAGACAACACAATAAAAATGTGCTTAGCCATGACTTCTTGGAACATTTTGAGTGCTCAGATACAGTAAGTGATTAAAAAGCCAAAGAGAAGGACAGCTCTTTCCCAATTCTGGCTATTTCTTGATAGAGAAGAGACTGCTGCCCAGTACAGACCAGCAGTACTGGAGTGGAGAGCATGTTGGGGACTCACTGAGGCCAAACCGGGCAGTGGGGGGAATCTGAGCACTCAGCCTTGCTCTGACCTCAGGAATAATAACTTCATATCACGCGAGATGCTATTAATCAATAAGATGATTACTGAACATCTGATTTTTATCCAAAAATCAGGTATTGTACTCCAAAACCACTTCGAATCCTGGCAGAGGAAAATGGAGAACAAGCAATAAGGGTATAAAACCAGACATTGATAACATCCCAGTTTTTCTCATTGGATTTTTCAGTACTTTCTGACTGAGGCAAGCTACAATTCCTTCCATTGYAACTTATTTCAAAGAATATAAGACTAGTAATATAATATTAAAATGTAATGTATTTAAATTACTACAATGTTGTTCTAAATTTTTCAGAGTGTAGATCTGGACTTCAGAGTTTGGGGTCAGTGTTCTAATTGGGGTGTTATACCCAGCACCTATCTGACTACAAATAATGTACAACATCAGGCATTTCTTCTAACGTTCATTGGAAGTGAACACTGCAAGCAGTTGATCAAGTACTCCCTCTTGTACGCGCTCCTTTTCCTTCCTTCCTTTTTAGAAAAGTATTATGTGCTGAATTGCAATGTATTGTGATCTGAGCCACAGCATCTGTTCCAGGTTAGCCAAGGCCCTTGACAAAATTAGGTTATATAAGGGTGCCATGAAAAGAGCTGTAGCTGGAGCATTTACAAGAGCCAGGTTGACATATTAGTTGCTTTTATATATCTTGAGGCAATGGAGAGATTCTTACATGATAATGTCCTCTACTCTTGCTTCAGTTTGTAATTACCATCAACTGTAATTTAGAATAATACAGTGATATAAAAGTTGCTTAGACTAAATTTTATTGTAGCTGAAATTTTACATAAATGGTGATAGTGTTTATGTAATAAAGGCCAGATTCTGAACTTGTACATGTCAGATCTAACTTGTCTGTTGACTTAACATTCCATTTAATATATTTTTAATGTTACAGAACGTTTTGAAGCATTGCAAAATGATGGCAAGTAGGAAAACAAGCTATGAAATGAARGGAGTGGAATTCTTCCACGTTATACTAATTTAAATAAAGTCAGAATCTGACCTTAAGATTCATAATGTTGAAAAACAGTGATCTTTAAGCAAAAAGAAAGCATAGATGAGAAGTGTCCTTTTTCCATGTTACTTATGGACGCACAATTGTTCAATCTGTTCAAAAACACAGTTATGAGTAGTTCTGTGGGCTAATGTCCTTTTGTTTGTTCCCCATCAAAGATCACACACAGAAGGTGAATAGGTAAGACTGGAGCAAGCCAAAGATATTGCCTGCATCCACTRGGAGAAGCTCCGAAGTTTATTTTGGTCCTGAAGAGTACCTAAAAACTCTTTGATCTTGAAAATAAAATGTAAAATTCTCAGAGAGATGGGCAGTCTGGCAAAGGGCAGTGTAAGACTAGAAGAATTAACTCAGGCTAGTTAATGACCACTCTATCATTAAATCTTTTCCCCCATTCTTTGTACTATAGTGAAGCGATATAGAGCACTACCTCAGACAATAGTATAGTGTATATATATAGAAAAATTTTTTTGGTGAAGGTCTGTATAAATAATGTAATCACCATCCTGACATATTATCGCAAAAAAATATTCCTCTCTCCCTCCACATGTAATAGCATGGAAGAATCTAATAGATCAGTTATGCTACCCACTGCATCGTAATATCTGTCGTTAGACCATGGTATGTGCTTTTGCAAGAGTTTTGAATTAATCTTTTTTTTTTTTTTAGTCCTCACAAATGCAGCATTAAATTATACTGTGAAATATTTAGGATGTTATAGTTCTTGGAAACTATAGCTTCAAAGACTAAACAAAGAACAGTATCTGTTACTTCTTCATATATTGACACATTGAAAAAAATAATCAGGGTAATCATGGTATCTAGTTAGTGACATGATGCCTTATAAACAGCTAAAATTAATTCTAATATGACTTTTTCTCCCGCAGGAATCAGGTAGCCTGAAACTTACTTCGTGGAGTCTTTGGTTAGAACTACCTTAAACAATGGTTTCTACAAAATATCCTATGAATTCTGATAGTCAGACTGATTTTGCAGATTCTTGTGCGATGTTTTTTATTGTTGCTTTGGGTGTTTTTGTCACCTGAGAGTCAGTCCCTCTCTTTTTGCTCTTGCCTGAACAGCCAGTAGCCCACTGGACCCCACAGGGACTGGGTAGGGGACATGTCTTTTTTAGACCAAACAAGTATAAACCACCTGTGTCAACTCAAATCTTCCAGATCTGACAAAGTGACAGAAAAATACTGATTTCTAACCTGTGTTTTGCATCAACAAAACAAAATATTTCCTGGTGGACTGTAGTGTTGGGATGTTTGGATAACTTTCTTCAGAGAAAAGAAGCGTTTTATGACCTCCCACAGATCTGCTCCTTGAGAGGAGAAAATGTTTATTGTCCGGGGAGAGAGACCAGTGAAGGTCTGGAAAATGGAGAGCAGACTTTGGAGCTCTGTTTTGTTAGGACAGTTGTGCTGCGGAAAAAAAAATAATTCAGTGTGATGTTATTTACCAAAAGGTTTGTGTGTGTCTGTGTTGGGAGGCGGGTGTTGTGTTTCTGTGTTCACGTTGCAGCCTTTAGTTTTGCAAAGATCTCAGTGCACCTGGTGATCTTGAGATCAACARGGACTTCAACTAGATTAAAGCTACTGCTTTAACCACTTTAGAATGAGTATGTGTTTATCTATGTAGATGCACAATGTGTGTGTCCGTTTGCTCTACATTTCAAACCACTTTGCGCATGCAGATTCTGTAAGCTAATCTKCTGTAGAGGTAGATCCTTCAGAAACTGAGCATAGAGAAGACAACCCTCTGCCTCCAAATTAAATTGATTTTATAGTCAATTTGCAAGAGAATACTTGCACAGATTTTCCTTCACAGTCTTTGGGAGAACCTGAATTTTCTCAATAGTATGCATTTAAAACTACATTTGTTCTGAGCTATTAAGAGTCTTGTAAGTGTACTATGTAAGAATGAGCAAGCTTTGGGGCTGAATCAGGACTGGGTTGTGATCATGTCTCCCTATAACTTATTCATTCACTCTCACATTTATTCTTGAAAACCTGTAATTTATTCATCTTGAAAAGCATTAGAGTATGAACAGGGGCTTAAACAGGAGRCTCCTGAAATCTTATCCTGATTATGATGTATATTAATACCGTACCCTTRGGTGAGTCCCTTGAGTTCCACAGGTCTATTTACACATCTGTACCGTATGGTAAGTGACTTCATGAGGTATTGGGGAGATCAGTTATGTTTGTAATACACTTTGAAGATCAATAAATTAGTTAATGTCAAGAAATTTGTTTCTTGAGTCTTACGTATTGGTGAATGCTTCTTCTCACTCTGAGAAAGGAGGAATAGCAGCTCCTCTGGACAGCCACTCAGAAGGTAGTCTACCACATGTAGTTGTGATATATCTAATATTAACATTGCTATGAGTTTAAACTCATRCTTACCTGAATGTGTGTGCTTGGGGAAAAATATGACTGAAAAAGCATGTGGAGGAAGCAATGTAAAGAACCTCAAAAAATGAGAGTGTCTTAGTTTGCTCTGGGTCTCTTACTGTTTTTTGTTTGGTAGAAGCTACAGGTAAATAGAACAAATTTTTATTCTCAGAAATACCAGAATGGCTTCACACAAGGGTCTGAAATGGGCTAGCTGGAGTGGGTCACTCAAGAGGAACTCATTGACCTGCATCTTTATCCTCTGTCCCCAGTTCTCCTCATTTTCCACGTATACTTTTTTTCTCCAGTCCTGTCTACAGCCTGACAATAATTGAAGAACCTATTTATGTTGCACAGGGAGGGCAAACTGGCTCCTGAATATATGAGTCATGCAGCAGAGAGTGCTGTGAAGTTACACCAGGCTGAGACATAAAAGCATGCAGATGATGCTTTTAGATGCAATTTCAGCAAGACTCATCCAGTTCTTGGGTTTCAGAACTACTTTAATTATTGCTTGATTTTGGCACTGTTTTACACTGGCCCATATAATTAAAACTGAAAACATTAGAGTTGCCTTCAGTGCCGAATTATACATTTAATTTTGACCTCGGAATTCATCTTATGACTGGCTATTGCACATTTTGTTTTTCTTTGTCAAGGATATAGGAGAACTCCAAGTAGCACACAAGCAAAAAGCTAAGAGATTATAATCAAYTTTTTCGTTTTCTGTTCTGTATTTTTAGAACATTTTAGTTACTTAAATAAAATGATCTGAAACATACAAAATATATTAAATAATGTGTTTAACTAAGAAGTTCTGATATCAAAAATGTCTGTATCCTCTAAGAATAAGAAAAAACAACCTACTTAAGTATATGCATAACTGAATTCTGCAGGATTACTCATATGAAAAAGATTATTCATTATTTTAAGTGTTTGCAAGGTTGATGTATTTCTGATTAAATATCCATGCTGGGTATGGTTTATAGCTTCTGCTGTTAAAATTGCACCAGTTATCTTATTTTCTAATTATTTGTCTGAACGCTTATTCTTTTWTTTTGTATTCCATGATACTTGCAAAAAATGAGCTACTAAAAGATCTTCTTTCAAGAATTGTGGCATTTTGGGGTAGAAACCAAAACTTTATGCGTATTTATTAATGATGGCTAGTTTTTAAATTTGTGGTAATTTTAGAATTTTAGTATAAGGAAAAATATTGTCAAACACTGAAGACACTTAATGTTTTGCTTGGGTGGCTGTATAACTCTCAAAAACTATGAAGCTGTACCTTGTGGAAATTTGTTTTACAGGTAACAAATGTAAATCTCCTGMAGCTGAAAGCACTGTTCATAGAAGGTTAAATTTATTCTACCTTGTACAGCAGAGCTGGCCTCTATAAATAATTTTATTATGTTCCTTTATAAACATTTTGGAAGAAGAAAATTCTTGGTTTAACACAATAACATATTGTATTTTCACTACTCAAAGAATTAGATTGATTATAGTGGCATCTAAGATTGATAATGCATAGATTTCTATTATGACACCCATTGTTTTAGTGCTAGACTGCAGAGGAATGCTTCCTTAAATGCATCATTGTATAAAATATTGACCTAGAGGACTTCATTATTCAAGCTGAAGAGACAGTCACTACTTAACAGTAATAAACTGTTTCTGTGTTACATCGAGAATACTTCGGAAAATATGAGAGTTGTCAAATCTCTTGAAAATCCTGTCTTTATAGTACACATGACACTAAAGCTATGGCTGTATTTTCTGCTAATAAAAGCAAAGGCACAGACAGATGTGAAGGATATCATGGTATACTGGCAGGAAACTAAGAAAAATGAGTACTTTGTTGAGGAGCAGAAAAAGACACAGGCCAATGACCTTGGAAAGCTTTAATAGATATAGCTTGCTTTTTCTTTTTTCCTTTTTTTTWAAAAACTGATGGGGAAAATATAGATAATGCAATGTAGTATAAAGTTAACATGTAAAGTTTAGGTGTATGAATTAAAATCCACCATTATGTTTAAAAAAAATAGAAAGAAAAAATTAGAGACGGTATCAAAAACACAGAGAACTGTGTGTGACTCCAAGTTTCTAATACTAACTCCAAGCTTTGGTCACACCGGTGCCTACTTCAGTTTAGTTGTTGTGCAATATTTGAATAATTCTTCTACCAACATGGTTGTTTGGATCTGAAAGAAGAAGAAAATATTCCTGCAGCTGCAGTGACTGTGGTGTTTACTCCACTCTACGTAGAACCGGAAATAAGTGGTAGGAGTTTACCATCCATGATGGAAAAAGAATGATATTTTAGTTGGCCATAAAGTGTAACCATGGCTTTCAACGAGATAAAGGGAAACAGATGATCAAATTTGTGATCAAATTCCATTGAATGCCAGCTATAAGTTAGGTATCTGATTTATATTCCCTTGAAATATCCCAATATCTCTTTATGTCTTTGTAAATACAAATATAGAAATAAAATCTGTTATGTTATTGGGAGAATAAAAGCAAAATAAAAGCATGTACCAAGCATATCTTATCTGACCGTGACCACAACCGTAGCTTAGACTGTGTTTGCTCTTCCTTCACAGGCTATGSATTCTGGTTTACTCAGAAAAGTRAAAAAAAAAAAATTACAAAATAGAATCAAAACTAAGTAAGCACATACTTAGTAATGGCAAAAAAATGAGCATTTCTTTCTGTTTTGTGTTGTAAAGGTCACACAGTTCTAATCTGAGGCCACAGCTATAGATGTGATAAGCCTAATTTTCATCCACAATTTATTGACAACTTACTGTGAGCTTTTAACATATAACCATGGACAAGTTAGACTCTGGCTGTCATTTACAGCACAGCKTAATCTGCATATTGTGAACTAAGATGTAATCAGACTGTATAGCAAAGCAACAGGAAAAATCTTGAATTTTCTCATTGTATCCAATAATATTGTGTACTTCCATTTATATTGAACCTTGTTTTGAAGAGTGAATTTTAAAAGCAATTTCATGTGGGGTGAAAGTGCATATTGACATTAGCCTTTATATTCTTTTAATGTGGACCATAAGACTTTCAGTAAGACATTTAAGGATAACTTTTATATGCAGGATCTTCTGAAATAAAATCTAAAATTACCTGTTTTTCCCATTAGGTTTCAATATTCAGAGTAAATTATCCTTTTGCACATGAAGAAGCACGAGAAAAATGTATCTTTCTTTCAACTTGTAGGTTATATGAGTAGGAATAGTTTTCTAGTTTCTGAAGTATTTACTAAAACAGGAATATTTTCACACAATGAAGAGAAGTTATTTTGTAAAAAATAACCTGTAGCATTTGAATAAGAGAAATACTCGGAATCTGGTGTTAACTCTTTGAAACTTTTAACTGAAATAGATAAACCCATATTCAGGGAACCATAAACTTTGTTTCATTATTAATCCCACCAAAAGCAGTAACACTGGAATAAGGTCAGTATTTATAAAATGGTTAGAATATTATTACTAACTTTTGTAAGTTATTTTTCAAGTGGTGAACACTTCCAGTCTTTGGCAGAGCTATTGTGTTGTGTGACTCCAATACCTCAGGCTGGTTGCTTAATTTGAAAAGCTTTGTCAGGGAYGTACATTTCCAACTAACCCTGCCCTCAGAGCTTCTGAGTTTGCCAATCAGAAGGATGGGAATCTGGCTAATGTCGTCCTAACACRAAATTTCTCTGGGAAGAGTGTCATTAGGTAGATGAAACTGCCCTGAATTTAGAGTATCGTTTTCTCACTTCTTCCTGAGAGGTCCTAAGTAGTCCTTGGTTTTGAATCTCCAAACTTCACTTTCTGAAAGTCTCTTATGCTTTGAGTGACTGCACCACTACTATTTTTTATTTCTATTTGCTATTTTTGAGTCTTTCCTTCTCTTCCTGCTTCAGYGTTCCCTGCTCAGAACGTCGGTACRTGAACTTGGATCTTGYGGGACTGCGGGGTCCAACCGGCACCTCTTGKCCATCCTATTTTCTTCTGACCTCAGCTTTCTGGGCTTTGCATGCTCCCCTGACACTTCCTGCACAATACAATGCCCTGACCCCACTTTTAAAGAAGGCTTTTGTCCAGAGATAGCATTTATTTTTCTATTGCCCACTGTTTACTTGGAGTATTGGACGTTCTCCTCGTTTCACCCCTGAAAGACATAATCAAGTGTCTCATATATAGTGTAAGTTATACACATACAGGGAATACCCTTCAGATTGATCTTGGTGTACCTTATGCTTAAATATTCCAGAGAATTTTAAGATTCAAAAATAGTTATTCAAATCTTTTTCAAGTAGCTTTTGCACTTCACTCCCAACCAAACTTTTACAGTTGCTGAAGAAAATGTAATATTTTTTCMTTAACAATGGTTAAGAAAAATCACCATTGATTTGTCTTTGGTTTCAGATTTTGTGGATTTGGTTTTGGTTTGGGTTTTTTTTCAATATTGAACTTTTAACTAAAACCTAGAAGAATTCCCCGTGGAAGCTTTTAACAAAATATATATCTTACAAAGGAAAAAATGTTGTCATGGAACTAAGGAAAGTCAGCTGCTGATCTTCTTCATTTCTTTGTTTATAGATGTTCAGACCATCTTACTGAATTTTGTGTTGCTTTGTTATTTTATTAAAGCTTAAATTTAGATCATTTAGATGTTTTGATGCAGATTTTTCTTTTTTTTTTACAGAAAAAAACCAATAATATTGCACTTCACAGTTTTCTTCCATATTTCTAGAACATTGTTAAAGACAAAGGGAGCCCTATACTAAAGGTTGAGATATCCTCACTTTGTGTGTATGTGGAAGGAGCGGGCATCAGAGGGAAGTGGAAGAAAAGGATGGCACAGAGGAGGAAAAGTGCACTTACATATCTAACAGAGTTCCCCAGCCATAAATCAACACTTTTCTAATCAGTATCCTATGAAAYCTGCCCCAGACCAGTGTTTGAGAGATGTCAGTATCTCCAGAAGTGATGCAGAGAARGAAGAGTCAACAGAATTATTCACAGTGACCTAATTTACTTAAAACCAACTACAGGAGAGCAGCTAAAAAGTCGGGGCAAGATACAGTCATAGACAGCTTGATGCTGAGTAATCACTGGGGAGACCATGCTCCACCACAGCCTAAGGTGACCTCATTGCAGACATACATCTGACCATGATGTCCTAGCTGCTGGCCATTTCTCCTACCTCCCCTTTTCTGGCTCTGGTGCTCATCTGCTGAGCCACTTCAGCCTCTTAAATGTACAAATCCTTTCTTTTCTTGCTCCGGAGTACTGCTATAGTTTTGGCAAGGCTTTAACAGCAGGTCAGAGGTCTCCTTCACTGTCTTCACGTTTATCCATGTTTCTCTAATTACAATTATTGCACTGGGTTTAATATCATGTTCCTGCCACTTGGTCCCTTTTTTTGTCAGGATGAGGCGGTGGTAGTTGGTTGGATGAGTGTAGAAACATCTTTCTTTTCATAATAATGGACATATGTTTTYGTGGCACTACAAAACCCTGAAATCACTGATTTCTGCAGCAACTTGCTTAGCATTGAGGGAAGGTCATGGAGGTTGTGCAGCCGTGTTGATTTGCAACCTTTTATATGTTCCTCTCAACAACCTCATCTGTTTTCATGGCTTTAATTACCATTTCTGCACACAAGACCCAGATTTATCTCTACAACAATGACCTTTCCCCCAGTGTTAAGATTCTTATTTCAGTTGTGTAATTTCTTTTGATTATTTAAGGGACCATCATAAACTCTGTGTATTACGCAAAAGTGAAAAGCTTGTTTCCTGTTTGAACGCTGGGAGCTCAATTAAATGAATAGTCTACTTAAATGCAAAATCCAATTCTTATCTAAATCTGTAGTCTCACTTTATGGCCAACGCAATAATCCACCAGAACTCCAAATAAAAAAATGGGTTTCTGATTACATCTTTAAAATCCTCCTAAGTTTTGGTTATACTGCCAGCCCCTGGTTTACAGCCTCAGGAACTACATGTCTAAGTTCTTCATACTAGTATTTCATCCTCTTTTCTCTGGCACATAGGTTTCAAAAGGTTGACGTCACCTGTGACGCTCCTTGTTCTTCTATGGATTACATGGATACATTTAGTTAGCTTGACCAAAATCAGTCAGTCCCATAGCTGAAAATTTGTGAGAAAACATAAAAGAGAGTTTGTGTTCTAAATCTGACATTGTCTGCAGATTGGATAGCATTTGATATCTCAAGAATTAAATATAGTAGTACTCTTGGAAATGTGTACATTTCAGCTCCTGTAGATAACCACGTGCTCTGAAGTATGCCTCAGACCAGTGGTGGAACATCATTTAAAAATAAAAATAATAATTGCTATGAAACAATTATGCTCGCATCCTCTGTGCAACTTCCAAGTGATGGGAGTGTTGAGATTAGAGGGAACTTCTGGGATCAAAAAGGAGTGATGGATAGAGAAGCAGCTGGAATGGAGCATGTGGTTAAAACAGGACTAGAACGTTGTAAATGTTAAAGCTGAGAAAACAACACAGTATGGAAGCTCTTTCTTAGGTACTTCACTTGTCTGAAATTTCTAATTTTGACAAACTATTATGATTGTATCAAAAGTTCTGTTTTATTTATTTCATTTACCAAAAATTTAACAAGAAAAAATAAACAAAATAGCTATTATTTACAACTTGTCCTTTAATTTCTCAGCATGGTATACTGAATTTTTGTTTCTATTTAGCTTGACTCAGTGGCTTTTGGCTGTGAATTAAATATCTGTAGAGCTCCAAAATTTCATAGGAATGAAATATATAAATGATGAAGAGAATAAATAACGTGTAGAACTGAAAGATCAATTCATTACCTTGCACTAACATACCTGAATATTTAGCTGTGTATTCTTCAGTATATCATTACTATATTTTTAAAAAAGAAAACTGTTGGAGATAAGGGTATAGCCTACGTGCACTCCTCACAGTTCTTTGTTAGAATGGGTGCATATCTGTGAGCTTATAGTTCAAACTATAAGCTTYCTATAGTTTGAACTATAGTTCAAACTGCGCCTTTCCAGTGAAACTCATGGTCATTTCTGCATTSACAGATTATGAGCTAGACCTTTTGTGGGCAAAAGTAAACTAGATATTCTCCATCCAATGCACTCCAACCACTAACTGGTGTTCAGTGCACAGGACCCAGCCCAGAGTCAGTCTGACACAGAGCCCCCGGACAGGGTGCACATGGYGTCTTCAGGATGGTTTCGTTGCACAGGTGTGAAATTGCACGGCACTGCCTGAAATTCAGACACAGCCGCTAGCGTGGCTTACGGGATGGAGCATGAGGTCAGGATCAGACCCAAAGGCTGGTCCTGCTCTCAGCCTCTGTGTTAGTCTGCCTCTGCGTGCCTCTGCTTCCCTCAGTATCTCTATGCAGTATGGATTGCACTTTATACAAAGCTTTGAGACTTGAAGCTATCGTGCATTGCGTAGCAACARGTGTACAGGTTATGAGTGAAACAAGGGGAAAAGAAAGCATGCAACAGTTTTGTGCATGTCTTTCAGATGTGAGTGAACAGGTATACTACACACGTCAGCTGCTTTACTCTGAGGAAAGATACAAATGATAAATGTTATACTTTGGTAAACAATGCCAATTTTATGGTATTTTAGTTAGAATCATAGAATCATTGGTTTGGACAAGACCCTTAAAATCATCGAATCCAACCATAAACCTAACACTACCAAGTCCACCACTAAACCATGTCCCTAAGCGCCACATCTACACACCTTTTAAATACCTCCAGGGATGGTGACTCAATCAATTCCCTGGGCAGCCTGACAACCYTTTAGGTGAAGAATTTTTCCTAATATCTAATCTAAACCTACCCTGGCACAACTTGTGGTCATTTCCTCTTGTCCTATCACTAGTTACTTGGGAGAAGAGACCAACASCCGCCTCTCTACAGCCTCCTTTCAGGTAGCTGTAGAGAGCAATAAGGTCTCCCCTCAGCCTCCTCTTCTCCAGGCTAAACAACCCCAGCTCCCTCAGCTGCTCCTCATAAGACTTGTTCTCCAGACCCTTCACCAGCTTTGTTGCCCTTCTCTGGACATGCTCCAGCCCCTCAATGTCCTTCTTGTAGTGAGGGGCCCAAAACTGAACACAGTATTCGAGGTGCGGCCTCACCAGTGCCGAGTACAGGGGCACCATCACCTCCCTACTCCTGCTGGCCACACTATTCCTGACACAGGCCAGGATGCTGTTGGCCGCCTTGGCCACCTGGGCACACTGCT
>JASVER010000072.1:134007-166507 GCA_030449065.1 Oceanodroma leucorhoa | reverse complement strand
AGACCACTGTTAGTTGATCAAGAAGCTAGTTGAATGTAGTATTAAGATATGTAAAAATTGGAACAGATAACAATATACCTTCCTAGAAATACTTGATTAATTTCTGGTTACTGTTTTCCTAAGAGATATGCAAAAATAGCAAGGATTTGTAGAGATGTCCCATGAAGAGACTTCTTTTGAACTTGAAACGTTTATATTGCAAAGTTTGTAGAGGAGATAATCAAAATGGGATGTTAATTTATATGCGCAAAGTATTCTTAAATAGAAGTTACATATTCTCTCGTTTATCCCTTTTAAAAACAGAAAAGCTAAATACTTGATGAAATATTTAACAGTGTAAATATAATTCTATTTTCAACAGTGAAACTTACTGCCACCAGGTATCACAGGCAGAAGACTCCTAAAGGTTAAGAGAYAAAAAGTGCCTAACAGACTGAAGTTCAGGCAAATAAATAAACTTAAATAGTTTGGGGGTTTGAAGGGAGAGGATCAAGCTGATTGGGCAATTTAGCAAATGCAACCGTGCAAAAACAACAAAAAGACTCTAAAAATGTAGGTGTTTTGGGGAAGATGTCCATGTCTAAGAAGGTGCTGCCGTTGTGCTTCACTTGGTGATTTGGGGTAAATATCATAGATTYTTTTTTTCTTATGTTGTAGATATCATTGTGTCTCATCAAGAAGTCCCCAAACTTTTTGTTTTGTTCAGTTAAATACTCCAGGGAACAATTCGCTTGTGATGTTTAGTAGAATTGAAGTCATGTGCAAGGTTTTCTTGCACAGTAAAGAATCTGATCCTGCAAACCCTTGCAGCAGACCTGGCTTCAGTGGATCCCTGCGGGAATATAAGGATTTTTTTTTTTCGGCTTCAGAGTAAAAGCAAACAAACTGTCCTCCGAAATCTCTATAAGTAAGGTGAAATGAAATGTATTCCTTACCCACAAATCCCAGCAGGCATAACTGGGACTTAACAGCCTCCTATAGGTAGTTTCTTAGTTCACATCATGGTACGAAGCATGTGAAGATGGAGTTAGTTTTTCATTCTAGATATTCTTCTGGAAATCAATAATATTGCGGCTCCTTGGGGTGAAATCACTCCACTGCTGCCTTTGTAAGGTGGTTGGTTGTATAATTATGTTCCTGTTGCTAATAAACACAATTAGCAGGTGATACTGGTATGATTTTAGTATTATCGTGTATTAACAGGACAAGTCAAAAGTGAGTCTCGTATGAGGAATGTAAATTTCATACCCCACTCCGCTTTAATTACTTTTTAATCTAGAACACTGGTGTCATCTTTTGTAAGGACAGTTTTGATACAAAAGCAAAAAAGTCTTTAAAAGTGGAAATTGTGCCATCTTCACTATCTCTTTAAAACAAATGCAGAGTGAAAATCTTTTCAAAATTGTTTATGAAGGGTGATAAACTCTGCTTAAACTTGCTTATTGAAAGTAAAAATACCCAGGCAGGTAGGTAAAATAGTGTGCAGTCTTTGTTTTTTTATTCAAGAGTGTCCTCCTGTTAATCTGCTCCATAAAAAGGAAGTAACCAGAGTAACGAGTCACTAATAATAATAAGCCACCTGACAGTCGCTGTATTAAAATCGGTCAATAGTAATCAGAATTATGATGAAAGGGGTAAAACTCTATTTTCTTTTATCTCTCATAATTGAGTTTGATCCTTACCTTGATGAAATTATATTGGAACACATTGTTTAAGTTGCTTAACCTTTTTGCTCCTAGATTGAGTCCTGTTTGGTGACCTTGCTTCAAAACAGAGGGAGTTCATGTTAACAAATATGGAGGTCATCCAGCCCGAAGCGCATTATTTGTGTTTTAACAGTTTAATAACAAGGTGAAGTGGAGCACTCCAGAGGATGGCTATAATAGCTTTATTGCTTTTTCGTTATTAAGACCTCTTAAGATAATTGTTTTCAAAATTATAATACGAGCTTTTAAGAACTTCCAGTCTGAGCACTGATTTATGCTGTCCATGATTCCATTTCTGCTCTGTTTCACACTGTGTTAATTTTCATTAAGTTCATTATGTTTGAGACCTCTTAAGGGATTTATTTAAAATTCATCTCTTGATTAGACACATACTGTATACTTTTACTGCTCTAACAATATCTATTTTTTTCCCAAAGATAACAAGATCTGAGTTATGGCTGTAATGCTATTCCTCAGAGTGCCTATATCAAGTCTCTTAGCGATATTAATATGTTGCTGTAATTATTTTTTGATGCATGTAAAACATATAGGATTTGATGAGAAAAGATATGTTTAGCATAAGTGGGTTAGTGAAGTAAATCCCAGCCACACATTTTATATTGCATGCTTCTTTTAGGTACCATAAAAGATTAGATAAACTTCAAAACAGGAATTCAATATAATTTTAAAGGATTTAGTAAAGTCAGTTCATCAGAATAACACATGTAGATGTTTAATTTACAAAACAGCAGTTTGCAGACTGGAATAAAGCTTTTCCTAAAGCCATTAAATTTCTGCTTGACTTTAATAGTCTTTAAAATAAAAGACAGCTACACAATAGATATTTCTTACTTGATAATACAAGAGTGTGTCATTATTATTATTACCTACTGGTAAAATGTATATTGGATTCATTATCAATAACTGTGGTTTATGTTTTATATATGTAGATGTAAAACATATCTGATGGAACGAAAATCTAACAACCGGGACACATTTTCAATGTTACAGGCTATAATACTTTCTCTCTTAGGATTAGGAATTAGCAAAATTAATGCRATGTATTGTGTGTGGATAAAATATAGCTTAATTTTAGAGAAAGGAGAAAAAAAAAAAGATGGATAGACTGAGCTATATTTTTTCAGAGTCTTAAAAGTGCATGTTTCATTCTTAGGCTAAAGCCGTATCCTTGTTACAGTTTCTGTCTSTTAGTCTCAGCTCCTCTCATGGTTATTTGATGTGCTGGTTGACACTTCGTTGATTGTGAACAGGAGAGGCCTTGTAAACGCACGTAGCCTTGACGTCCAGAAGACCAGGTCTCTGAGTTCACTTATTCCCATTCAGCACCATGTTCTCGCCTTTAAAAGAATATTTTGTCATTGTCATGTTTTATTACCAAAAACTACTTCGTATGAAGCAATWCAATGTGTTTGATATTTAACAAGATTTAAACCCATTTAAAGTTTTTTTTTTTTTTAATTAATTTATTAGCTTTAAAACACTTGAATTAAAGAACTTATGAGTCTCCTGGTTTGCCTGTTATTGATTATCTCCTCCCTCCTTACATGTTCACTCTGAAGGTTTTTGTCATAAATGAAAGTTCTAGAAACTCCTGGTTTGTAACCCAGATGGGTTTACTGTAATACTCAGAGTGCAAAACTATTACCTTCTAAGCCACTTTGCTCAATATTTGGTAAAGTCATATATGTTTTGCTTGGTTTTTATTAAGTAATGTGGTGKTTTTAATAAATATATGTATGAAATTTGCACAGAAAGAGCATGAACCTCCATGGGTAATTTTGTACTGAAAAACTAACATATTCACAAATTCTTCTAATCTATTGAAGTATCTACTCTGTGAGGCTTCTACAACTGTTGTTCAATACATTCTGTTTTTTTCTTTATTTTAATTCTAAGATAAAGTGCTTTCTTTTGTATAATTTATTCAGAAATATAAGAGAGGCTTAAGAGAGGTACTAAAGAACTGGATCACATAGCTGCCTCTTTTTTTGTCTTGCACAGTAAAGTGGTTTCTTCCACATCGTGAAAATCACAGGTCACTCATAGCTTGAAGCCAACTACTGGGACGGTATTTTGTTTGGTTTGTTGACTTAAGGTGTCTGTGTACCATTTAGGATGCGCAAATACTAGTAAAGTGCATTCATCTTTACCTTACTCCAGGGCAGATTCTCTTGTGGCAGTTTTGAATTATTCTTCAGGCACAAAGCTTCCTAAGGAAGATTAATTTGAACAGTTGAGATCCTGCCCTCCGTATTTCTCCAGGTGTCAGGACACCCTGCAAATGCATACAGTAGGTTGTCATAAACGAAACTGTTTCCAAAGTTAATGTAAGTGTATTTTCTGCAGCAGCAGTTTCCCTGATCTGTACTGCATGCTACTAAAGCAGGAAGTCCAAGACTGGAACCTCARTGTTCATTTTTGATAGGTACCTACTAGCTGCTCTCTGTAGCTGTTTTCTTGGCTCTGTGCTCTTTCTCTGAGAATTTCACATATTCTTTTGGGGTTTGATGACGGGGGTTTTTTTAAWAAAAAGCACGTTTCAGTAAGTCATAATTAAGTAGACATTTTACAAAGTACTTTTGTACTTTTATACAGTGTTTAACACTGTATACTTTTAATTGAAAAGCTAATAGACTTTCAGACACGTGGCTGCAACAGTATACCTTCGGTTTATTGCATCTAGTAACATACTGGTGGAGTGCATAGTTATTGAGAAACTAGCGTGAGATGAGACTTTAATGGTTAAAACGAGGAGCTGAACAGCAACATTTTCAGGCCGCTCTTCCACAAGTGCAGGCAGCAAGCATTGCCTAGGGAGCACCTGAGGGCTGTGTCTGGGGTGATGCTCTCACTTGGTAAAGTAACTTTTCCACAGCTTTCTCCTTTCAGTGGGAGCAAGCTCAGCGGCAGTGCATCCTCATTCAGCCACCTGCAGYTTTGCATAGACACATGCAAAAGAGAGCTATGAAATAATTTTACAGAGTGAAACCAAACTGAATCTTCCTTCGTTACTGGGAGTCTCTGGATCCAAATGTGACCTTTACAGCTTTGCTACAAAGAAAGAGGTTTTTGAAAGACCAACTGCAGAGATGTTCAAGTAACWATACCTGTGTTCAGTGACTGAATCTCTAGTAGCTACTCTTTCTGCAAGTTTTTATTTGGAATTGCAGTATACTTATAGCCGTAAGTCTTTAATTGTGACTGACACACTGAAATAACTTATTCTTCATGATACTAAAAACAGAAAAAAACTGTAACATTAATTTTGTCATGAGAAACTGTTAAATGTTCCATACATTGGTTTATAAGGAGTAACGAGTTTCAAAACTTTTGCTTTGTCAAAAGTTCTTCTCATTGTGAGTCACCTTTTTGTTTTCTTGTATAGCAAATCAAGCTTCTGGAAACTGGCCTGCTACCAGAAATGCTATTTGGCTCTGCTTCATCACTACAAATCTCTGCCCCTGTCTTCACTGCAGGATCTGTTTATGGTTTTTAAGCAGCAAAGGTGAAACCAAAACTGACCTTCTGAGCTTTGGAGATTGTCCCTCCCCTATCTGACCTGCAATCCATTTTCAGATAAAGCCATCTGGTTTAGGAGCAGATTGAGAGTTATAATCCATATGAAGGGGCATTGGACTTGCACCGTGGCTTCTACACCAGGAGATTAGGGGTGTGCACATGTCATGGAAAATTAAAGAGAAGGGTTATTCTTTTTCTTCATTAGTGGGTGTATTTCAGTAAGGACCACACAGAGAGACTGTAATAGGTTGCAGATGGCAAACAGAAAAGTATATAATTCTAGCATGATGAAAGCTTTAATTATTTTTTTGTCCAAGTTGGCTCTGTCTAGCTGAAAACCTGATAAAACCGGAAACTTTGGCAATTTTAAATGAAACTGCTTTTGAATGCCGTTTTCATCCATTTTACCTGTTTGTGTGTTTTTCCTCATCTGACTCTTCCCCAGTGTCTTTCTATCCTGAAATGTCAGAGAAAGGTGTACTCTTCTTTTATTTGCTGTAGTCTAAGCCCCTTAGTTAAATTATAACACTAATTAAATCCTATCCCAGTGGGAGAAATATTGCACTGGCTGGTTAAACCAGTGCTTTGTGCCACAGGGCTGCTGCACAGTAACCAATGGAGTASTGAGAATTGCAACCTTAGTGTTTGTTCTCAAATGAGTATAAAATTCATGATACTTTTGCTACTAAATCCTCTACCTGGAAAGAAGGTGTTTACCTGTGTTCTGTTCTCTTCTGTCTATGATCAGGAGGGKGAYTTTTWGGGGGGGGGGGGGGGAAATGAACATACACCACTACATTAATCAGACATGTGTTGCACAACACAAATTCAGAGATTACTTTGAAATACATTATCGTTACGGGCTAGAGCTAGGTTGGAAGAACAGCCAATTCCTTCCTATTACATCATCTCCAAAATTATTTCATACTACAAAGTTTGAAGTCTGAAGTCTTGAATTTACACTTGAGACCTTTAGAATTGGAGGAACACAAAGGGATCTTTAAACCTGACGGTTATTTTTTTTATATTGTTAGCTTGACGTATCTGGAGATTTATCTCTCAGTTCATGTTCATTCTCAGTGCTGCGTCTGCACTTTGTATTTCACTCTTTATTTCATATTTTATGGAGCAAGTAGAATATTAAAATTAGTAGCAAAATCCATTGTCTGCCTTCTCTGAGAAATGCCAGCATGCAGGCATGTCCAATTATTTGATTTTTAAGTTTTCAACTGTGTGAGGTCTTTATCACATAGGTCAGCACAGTCATTCTCTCTTTGCCTTCGTCTGTTTTGGTTTCTGTCCTTCTTAACTGTGATGGTTTGTTTCCTTCTCAAACAGATGGGTTAAACCACAGTGTGCTTACATGTCCTTCTTTTGTGGCTAACTCATTTAGTCACTCTTCTGTGCCCTCTATATAAATGACTTGTYATATAGATGGGATTTTCCTATTTCTACCTTGTGTTTGGAGAGCTGTGGCAGAAAGGATGCTGAATAAAGTGTTTAGGCTGTGGTTAGTCTCATTATCAGAACAGGGAAAATAAAACTTGAAAAGTTTAAATGAACTCATGGACACCAGCATGGGGATTAGACCACATTGGTACCATCATTCTGTAGAACATGAACAACCCACTCTGTAGTTCCTTTCCGATTTAATTGGTACAGAGTTTTTGAGCCTCCATCTTGAAGGTCCCCTGGAGCACGTCACATCTGCAAAGTTGTTGACCATCATGATGTGGTGGTCTTTCACTCTCTTGTCATGGGACGTTGCATTTTCTGTCAGTCGCTAGTTATTTATTGACTCAGAAAGGGAGAGGTATGGATTTCAACATCCAGCATTTAGCACACACTTGTGTGATATAAGACCTGGGCTGAGCAGGGAGTCAGTCCTGAATCTTCAGGGAAGTTAACTGACTTAATGGGGTGTGGAGCAGGTAAGAAARTAGAGAGAGAGGGTCAGCATGTTTGCCTTTCACTTTCCAAAGGTATTGGTTTTGCCTTGATGCGTGATACAGAATAACTGATATCTCTTTCTCTCACTCTTTCACGTGTAAACATATAAACAGATGTGCATGCCCACATATGCACAAAAACRATGGGAAAAAAGTTTCTGAAATGATTAAACAATTGATTCTTCCCAGCCAGATGACTATTGTAAGGTGAATGACTCTCATTTTACTCACAAATTCCACATGGGACCTAGAAACCTTCCCAATGAAATGCCACTGGAACCAAAACGCTTCCTTTAAAGCTTTTGTTCCTCAAATATCTCTTTCAAATGAAATATTTCATTGAAATCTTTAAATCAGTTAGATTCAGTGTATTTTTATTGCTCATTTAAACTTTGAGTTTTGTGTCGCCACCTATTATTAGTAGTTATGAATTCCTTATGAGTAAAGTGTACTGACTTGAAATGTACTTAGAGGCTCTGTTTTCCCTTATGAGAGAGTAAAAGGCATTTCTCCGGGGTTAGAACATTTGAAAATGAGTAGTAGAGATATAACTTTGCAAAAGTTATCAGCTAAGAGTAGGACGCCTTTGTCAATAAGTTAATTTCCTCATATACTAATTTCCTCTAAAAAGGTCATTCCACAGCCAGATCCACTCAAATGAGAGTACTTCACTCTGAGCTCTGYGAATGTCATTGTTCCAAAAGAGTGCAATGAAGATAAAGGCTTTGGGTCCCTTGTTGCTATTTAATCTCTACACAGATTTATTTTGTCTATTTTGTCTAATTCTATTAATTTTGCTCTACCTTTGTGTGCAACCATGTATGTACRTGCTTTAGGTCTCCCCTGAAGGATAGGAAGTCCTAACCTGGGGTATCTATGCCAAATCTCCCACTTGTAGCCATGAGYATCTCACTTCTGGTGATTGCAAACTCTCTTTAGAAAGGGTTAACCATCTACAAAGAAAGCATGGATTAATCTAGAGACGAGGTATGCTCTAGACACTTTCTTCACTCGATTCATGTTACTCACCCTCATATACTTGCATGAATAGAGAAGTGACAATCTGTCCTGGTTTCAGCTGGGATAGAGTTAATTTTCTTCCTAGTAGCTGGTATAGTGCTGTGTTTTGGATTTAGTATGAGAATAATGTTGATAACACTCTGATGTTTTAGTTGTTGCTAAGTAGTGCTTACACTAGTCAAGGACTTTTCAGCTTCCCATGCTCTGCCAGGTGCACAAGGAGCTGGGAGGGAACATAGCCAGGAGAGCTGACCCAAACTGGCCAAAGGGGTATTCCATACCATATGATGTCATGCTCAGTATATAAACAGGGGAAATTGGCTGGGGGGCAGTGATCGTTGCTTGGGCACTGGCTGGTCATCGGTTGGTGGGTAGTGAAAAATTGCATCATGTATCACTTGCTTTGTATATGTTGTTGTTGTTGTTGTTATGATTATTATTAGTAGTATTATTATTAGTATTAYTATTACTAYTACTACTACTACTATTTTACTTTATTTTATTTTCATTATTAAACTGTCTTTATCTCAGCCCACGAGTTTTCTCACTTTTACTCTCCCGATTCTCTCCCCCATCCCACCGGAGGTGGGGGGAGTGAGTGAGCGGCTGTGTGGAGTTTAGTTGCTGGCTGGGGTTAAAGCACGASACAATCCCATCAGAAATCAGTGAGAAAGCACTGATTCTTTGCTGAGTTCTGGCTGGAGGGGTRAAAATCCCTCAGTGGTTTGTGCAGGAGCTCAGCTGGTGTCATGCTCTTCTCCAAAGTATTCTCATCACCAAGCAGACTGAATTGGTGACATTATCCAGAGTAATAAAGAAATTATGAATTAGCCACAAAAGCAAATTAAATTTTTAAGCTTTYTGTGTTGCCATTCTTCAAAATGTATATGTTTTTAAAGGTTCAATTGCAAGTTGCTGGTATGGTCCCATGTGATTACAGCACTTCAGATGTTCTCCAAGAGCACATCTTCCAGCTTAATTCAATCCAAAAGAAACCTGGCACACATGCTGTAAAAGCACTCACAATAACCTGGGGCCAATTTGCTAGGGTTAGATATACTGGTGCTGAGATTTGCTTTCAAATTGCATTTTTGAACCGAAGAGAAATGGTAGTGTGGATGCACCCGTAGTCTCCCAAACTGGCTTGCACCAAGCAGAGACTAACCATTCCTACCTTGTAAACGTTTCAGTTGTTGTAGAAGATAAGAAATAAATAGATAATGCTACTACTGTTGCACATGAACAGTAGCACCTCAGTGTATCTCTATATGAAAGCTTATTTTATTATCACTTAAGGAAGTCATTACCCTTTTATGAGTGCTTACACGTTGCTTTACAAATATGTCACCACAGCTACATTATAAAAGCAGCATTATTTTTGCCTGTGGCATTTTATGAAGCAAGGAAAGTAGTTCGAAAGTAACTTTAAACATGCCTTTGCATTTTTTTACTCTGGAGGAGTAGAACTGATAAAGTTTTCCCACAATAAAGTTAGACCTTTTAAATAAAGTTTTCTTTTCCAAATACCATATACCACCTGTAAATCATTAAAATTCAGTATGTATAATAAATACCTTGGTTTAATGGTACACACAAGGAAGTTGCAGATCATCTTTATTAGGTCAGTATTTAATATGGACTAAAGTAAAACTCTTTATACTACTTGTGGTTTTATTCGCTGTTTAGCCTAGGTAACCTTATTGGAGGTATCTCCATCATCCCCATCAGTTAAATRACATTAGTCTAATGCCTATTTTTCACCAGTGAAAATAGGTAATAAGATTTTATCTGCAAACAGAAGAAGAAATATTGATCAAATAAAGAAAGATTACAATTATTTTCTCTTTCAGGAAAAGACATTGATAACTTTGAGCACTGTATTTTGAGGACCCTTCTTTAAAGAATCACTCAATTAAAGTTTTAGAAAGAACAATACTTCATTTTCTTTACTTAACTTGTCAGTAACTTCCAGAAGATTAAAAGGCTAATATTGTCATGCTGCCATGATAGACACACTTTTGATTAGCATTTTTATGGGTTGTATTTTGGGTTTGGTATTGTTTTGTTTGGGGTTTTTTTGTAAAGGAAAATTCTCCTTCCTCATAAGTTACAGGTAATTTAATAAACTGTTTTCTATTTTGTAATGTGAAAACCATAATGTAAATGACACTGGATTTAATAACAACTTAGATTTCCAGTGAAATTTAAAAGGTGGTAAATGACATCTGTTTCTCTATACATAGCATCTTTGCTTTAAAAAAGCATAATGTGGTTTTAGAAAGTATAGTATATACTGTCATTTATAAAATACCCAAATACCTATCTTTATGTATAGAACAATATAAGGGAGATTAAGCTATTCTGAGCATCTCAAATCTGTTATGATTTCATTGCTGATCATTAGCTTTCCACTCAGTTTAGCAAACATCTAGATAAGTAGCCCTGTAAAAAGATTTTTTAAATGTCTGCATAAATATTCATTTTTAAAATATATAGTCATTTGAAAATGACCATAATGTATTCTGTATAGTTGATTTTGCAGTTTGTAGTGTTGAGTGCTTAAAAATCCTAGAAAAAGTCAAATCTATATCTCTTTTTAGTACAAATAACAATCCAACAGATAAACTTAAAACTGGAAACTGGTTTACTAAATAGCTCAAAATGTTATGCAAATTTAACTATCACAGTCAATTACTAAACTCAGCAATGCTGAATGTAGTCTTTCAAACTGTAAAAACACCCAGATCTAGCCAATATCTAGCACCAAAGTCATAATTATGTCAGATACCTCCTTGTATATGCATTTATAACAGTAATTTCTCAGGTAATGTAGTGTGACTCTCTGTATAAATGTTTTTGTCCTTGTAAAAAACACGTAATTTAGGAATGAAAAATACTATTTATTTATGTCAGACTGTGCTTTCAGTGAATTACCGATGTTTGCACATMGTGTTTTAACAAGTTGGAGTAGCAAGACGAGTAATTTAGAATTTTACTCTAAATCTTCAAGTCCTTTTTGTGCCTTACAATTGAAATTGAGTGAAATGTCTTTCTCTCAGTAGATAATGAGAATTTGTATAGACTTGGATGCAGTTTGGTCTTCTCTCTTCTTCTATGTTCCTCCTCTCCTAACCAAATCCAGATCAACTGGGGAGAAATTGAGATATCCTTGTTGATTTTAGGAAGGCTGAGATGCAGGCATTTACTAATTACAAATCAGCAGTCACTTGATTTCGAGGAAAGTCTGAGCTTCTCTTCACTCTTTTGAAAATTTTCTTATTTAGAGCTCAATGTGTCCCTGAGCAAAATATGTTTAACAGTCCCATAATGACACTTCTTTGCATCTTCACAGAAAGACCAACCTGTTTATTAATGCTGAATTCCATGCTGCAATAGTTCAGCTCGTGTCAGATCTGCATGTGAAAACCGGGATGTGGCTGCTCAGARGTGCACAGCTTTGAAAACGGGTTAGGTTCAGTCAGCAAGTGTTTGATAACCTGAAAGCAATGATGATACAGAAATTTTTCAAAGCGAAAGTGCATATGTTAATACCATTCTAGATATCCTTAGGGTTGTGTAGCTAATTGCATAGCTTTTTTAGAACACTACTTACTCTTCTAATCAATATCCAATTAGCAATTGCCATAGCAACTGTAAAATATAGGATGTCTTGGTATGTAAGGTATGTTAACTTCCAAGATACAAAACACCAGTGGGAAATACAAAGGTGTCAGAGGAAAATTTGTAACTTCTCCCTCAGTGTTTTAAGGAGAAGGAGTTGATATAGTTGTTCAGTGCTCAATTTGGGGAAATAAAAATACTGCTGCTTCATTTTATATTCCTGTTCTCTCCCTGGAATGATGATTGGAACCCCATTTTTTATTTATTTGGTTTTTTTATGTCCGCAAATGAATGAAAACAGAGACTAAAGTCATAGCTCAAGAAAGCAAAAGRTTGACCTGAGGAACTGCAGGTGATGAGCCTCTCCTCAGGCCCTGGGAAGATTATGGAGCATGACCGTTTACAATCCATATTCATGAGAATAAAGTCACTTGCCTTTTCCAAGCACAAACCATGCTCAACCAGCATAGTCACCTTCTACTATTGGCTAAGTGGAAAAGAACAGACCAGTGGAAATTTTTATTCCCTGGGAGGATAGTACAACAGTGAAACAGGTTACCTGGGAGGTTTTTACACCTCTACTCTTGGAAGGATTCATGATGCAGCTGGATCAAGCCATGCTGACCTGATCCAGGATCAGTGGTAGTTCTACTTTTAGTGGAGGACTGGAGCCTCTTCATGTAACTTTCCACCAGTATTTCTTTAATATGAAGAATCTGCGAAAATATGTTAAGCGTTGCTTTCTCTAATTAGAAGAAAAAGTTTACATCGTTGTCACAAAGAAAGGGGTGGTCTCATTGGGTAAAAACTTACCCATCCTGGTGAGGGCATTTGTGGAAGCAGTGGGCTTCCCTCTGCCTGTGCTGTACAGCTCTGCTCAGTGGCACCATTTCAGCATTTCGTTGTTTCATTCTGGCTTCTCTTTTGAAGCCCTAGATTTGCATAGTCCTTTTAAATGATTAATCTACTTTAGCAGTTTATCTTAAGAAAGTTTCTCCTGCCTGCCATGTCCCTTTTGTTGCTTTTCAAAGCATCAGAATATGCTTGTATAAAACTTCCATGGAAAATAACCCTTTCAGAATCTTATTCCATATTATTCAGGAAAGTATCTGCCCACAAAATCCTCAGTTACACATTATAGCACCAAGAAATATCTTTTCTTCCAATGCTCAAATTTTCTGTTCTCAGTAACTATTCCCTTTCAGGGATTCTCCTCTTTCATTCATTATAAATCATGAAATAAGTATCCTTTGTTGTCATGTTAACTAAACAATTATGGATGTACCACCAAGCTGCATATGATTTATGGAAAGAGATAGTCGTGACGTTGGATACCTTTTAAACATCACATTTTGTGTGCCAAGCATCTTATTTAGCTATTTCTAAAAATATTTTGAAATCTTCATATTAATCAAGAACTAAGCAAATTTTAAGGAAAGCATACAAACAGATAGAAAGAACATATCACAGCTTATGAAAGGAATATTGGTCTGAGATTTTGGTTATGTAGCTTGTCTTGGTGGCGTTCTGCATAGAGTACTGCAGGATGTGTGCTAATTTCACATTTCCACCTAAAGCTTAACCCTTTCAACAAGATTTACCTCTTTTACCCAAAAGATGTGTGCATTCTAGGATGTGATGTTTAACCTACTTGGTAATCTGAAACTCCTCATTCAAAATGAATAGCGCCCAAAAGAAATCTTTTAGTGCTGTCTTTGTAGGCTTTTCTAAGAGACAGTAGGCAATAGCAAGCTGTCTTCCTTTTTAATGGAACATGTCCTCTCTTTATACGTATATTTGAGAAAAAATTGGAAGGGGTATCTACTGTTTCTYCTCTTCTTACAAGTATTTTATGCTAATCTTGGCATTAAAGAAAATTAATATTAGTACAGATTAAAAAATAGTTCAACACAAAAGGGAATTTCTAATTGGATTTATAACTTCAACTGGGAAAAAAAAAAGTGAACTTCAGCTGATCTTTGTATTCATTATTGCTCAGAGACCAAAAATGCTGGAGTGGCGAGAAGGGTTATGGTTTATCGACACGGAAGACCCATGCAGAGCTGATTGTGGTGAACTTTGTCTTGACCGAGTTGGGATYGTTTCTGAAATAGTAATTGTTTCTGAGCAGTTCTTGTGTCTGCGTGAGTGAACTTCTTGGGGATAAATACCAATATYTGAGAGATGTTAAACTGATTTCGAAGTTGTGTGAAAATGTGAGATTGGACACAGATGATGTAAATCCATCAAAGTTTGTCTTCTTTGGGATCATAGTCAAAAAAATTTGGGCTTCCTGATCCTTTCAAAGTAGTCCACATTTGCCTTATTTCATTATTTTTTTGTATTTCCTGCTTGTTTAGACTGCTGTTAGTATAAATGTTGTATAGTATAAATGTATAAAATGTTGCAGTTTTTTAAAAAATCCTACACAGTATGTCTTCTCATCTTATTTTGAACTATAATTGGGATTCACCTCACTACAATTTCCATTCTTTCTACTTTTCCCTTCCTCTTTTAGTTTTCCACTTCTTGGCAAACTCGTCATTTTGAATTATGAGCGAATGGATGTTCCCAAATATAATGTAATAAGATTTTTTATGTACTCTTTTACACTACTTATTAATTTTGACAACAGCTGTTAAGCAATATAAAGATGTAAATAGGAGTTTTAGTAAACCTGATGTGGACTTCCAGACACTAGATATTTTTAAAGACTGATAAAAATCAGAAATTTTCATATATTAAAATACATTTCAAGGGTTTGCAATTAAAGAAATAACTGTGTATTTGTCAGAAATTCAGTGAGTGTTATTTATGTATGCTATATTTCCCATCACAATCCACGTTCTTGCAGGCATGCAGAATTTTCCTTTTCAGATTTGTCATAACACATATCTAAGTTAGAAATTTTGACAGAAAACAATTGAGCATTACCTTGGCTAGTTCAGCTTTTTGTTTGTTTGTTTGTTTGTTTAATTATTTTTTTGCTTGTGAAGTTTGGTCATTTTGTTCTATGCACTGTACAGCAGGGATTCTAGGTAAGCTATTATTCAAGTTTTTTGACCTATGAAATCCTTTAAATTTTTACTTTAAAGCATTAAAGCCCAGAGAATTCTTGCTAGCAAGATCCTGCTTCTTTGTTCTCTTAATTATGAAAGTCTCTGGGTCAAATCTCTCCACTTTTCTCATGTATAGCTATTCATACTTTTTACTGAGGCTGTAGTTCTAGACTCAGTGAACTTTATTTATTTAAGTAAACTGAAGATTTGTCTACTTAAGAAGCAATTAGTCCCTTCCTGCTTTTTCAGCTCTTTTCTATGTATGTGAATGCTACTCTTATCCACTTCCATTTCTACAAGCCTGATAGTCTACAAGTTTTGGAAGACCCTTGTTTTTAACTAACTGCCACTTAAACTGCCTTTTCGTAGGACAATGTTGAGATTGAACGTAGATCTTGACATGCAAAACCTTCATCTTGTGCAGCCTGAGCTAATTAAAAAAGATTCTCTGGAGTCAGAATCTGTTGAAGGTGAATTATAAAGCTGTAACAGACCCTGAGAAGATGCGTAGTCCATTCTCCTGTGCCACAAGTATGTTATTTCTGACAGATACTTGTCTAACTCATTTGTAATGGCTTCTAATGATAAAAAGAAAACGCATTCTCAATCTGTCCCACTGTCACTATCTTTGCATGAGCACGTTTGTCCTAAAGTCCAGCTTTAATTCTCTTTGTCTCATACATGAATCGCTGTTTTTTTGTAGCAGGTTTCCGTATATTTGAAGGGTATTATAATCTTTTCCGTCCACTTCTATCAGTCTTTTTTTAGGACTGATCAAATTTGTGTCAGGTAGACCTCTGACCATTCTCATTATTCTCCTCTGGGTTCTTTCTGCTCAGTCATACCCTCGATGAATGATGGCATCTCAAACCAGGGAGAGTAATCTGATTGATGTCCACAACTATTGAAAATTATTTTACAACTTGTAACCTATTCTCTGTTTCATGCATCCAAAAATAGTGTTTGCCTTTTTCAGAAGAGCAGGACATAGATTCATAGCTATCTCATGATCAGCTATAACCTCTAGATTCTTTTCTATAGCTCCTAACCATCTGTTTCCCTATCCTGTATGTGAGTAACCTATTTGTTCTGCTTAAATTAGCACATTACACTTATCCTTCCCGAGTAGTTCCCTGTTTTGTTTTGGGTTTTTTTTCCCCAGATGAGACTTCAACTTGTCAAGATTATTTTGAATTGTGATCTTTTTTAGAATAATTTAAACTGTCAGCTTCTCAGTTTGGTGTCATCTGCAAATTCAGTAAATATACTATTTATTCTGGGTTTTATGTCATTAATTAAACTATTGAGTGGTGGTTGACCCAGACCAGAACACATGCAGGATGCTTTTCAATAGAGTTCTTGCAATTAAACTCATCTGTATTTCCCCAATCTCTACAAAGACAGTTACAGTTTCCCTTCCTTAATCATCCTATATTTCTTTCATCTACATGAAATAATCTTTGTCTCTTCCCAACCTTTTCAACACCTCAAAACTGTTTTTCAATAGAAATCTCAAAAAAGTTATGCTATGGTATAATTAAAGCAAAACTAACTGGAACATTCTGCAATCTGTTTGGAAAAGTATTTTCATGTTACATGATTTCTTTTGCATTTCTATATATTGTCTTCTCTAGACTATATGTTGGTGGTTTTATGCTTAGAGTATACTGATTCTTATACTCAAATAGTCGAAAGGCAATGACATATTCAACATCACGAAAACTTTTGCTACATCTAGCACAGAAGAATGAAATATGTATCTTCTTCATTAAACCATTCAGGCTCTTTTTATTGTCCATATATCTACAGTATTTGAATCCTGCAGCCATTCATTGGGTAAAAAGGTTAATGTGTCATGTGTTTTCCATTATTTTATTTGCCCTTTTCTTCAGGAAGAAAGGTTGTGTGTATATTATATTACTTTATTTGGGTAGGATTTGCTTCTTTAATATCATAGACACTTTCTGCTGAGTGTTTATATTAATGTGAATAAGGGGAAAAAAAAATATGTGTTACCTTCAAGTGGGAGATGTGAGGTTTTTTGAGTTTTCTGTTTTCTGTGACCATGCATAGTTAGTAGTCTGAACTGAGTCCAAGAGAGCGCATTTTCTCCTGCTTATCTCTGGTGGTAAACATCCACATTTTGTCAGAAAAACTTCCCTTGTTCTGAAACTTGAGTTAACCTGGTCCCAGAACACTAAATACTTTGAAGGAGAGTACTTGTCACAAGACAGGTTTCCTTAACTCATGGAACCTCTGCTGCCRAGTTCTCCGATTTCTGAAATAAGTGGCATTTCCTAAAGGCATCTAGTATGGAGGAGAGTGAGAGGAAACGTAGTGGCAGAGATGCAATTTGCCATCACTACCCTTAGGGCAACCAGTTCCAGCAGGAATTTGCATCATTCTGGTATACATATCTGAACCACTGCCACCTCTATGAGGCAGGCAATATCTTACGGTTGAAAATGTCAAGTGTTACAGAGGGGTCTGGAAACAYGAGAATGGATGTCTGCCCTCTATCCATCAACAGTAGGTGACCATCCGTCAGTGTCAGTGATTCTGTTTTCACCCTGTGTCCTGTCCTTATTATGGATGCCTAACTGCTCTTGGACAGATTTAAGTGAAAAAAATGAGACTTCACAAAGTATAGCCTTATTCAGACAGTTATTTAGACTAACTGTCCTACACATGACCAACACATTTATTTAGGAGGTTGATTTTTTTGCATCTATGTGCTACTTTTGTATTTACAGTCTTATATTTTTATTGAAATAATGTACCATAAGGTGAAAGAAAAACCACATTTTCAGTTGGCTTTTCCACCACTTTCAGCCCATAATAATATAATCTTGCAAACATTTACTAGGAGTAAAAGCTTCTGAATTTGTGCCATTTGTGTATTTTCACTAACTTTGCCAGTGTTACTRATATACTCATTGTGAAGTAGAAATTACTAAAGTGCTTCTTTGTACTGAAACATCTAAAGAAGGGAGAAAGAAGGTTAGTAAAATGTTAACCGAGATAAGTTTCAGAACTCACCTGCCTTGGGAGCATTTATCTTCATTGTAATTTGTGGATCTGAATCTCTAAGGGTTTGTCAGCACAGAGTAGTTCGATGCTGTGTAAAGATACTGGGGTTTCCTAAATAAGCTTGTGTTTCCSTGCAGCACAGTTTAGGGCAGGGCAAAATTTGTGTCTTTGGAGTAATGTAAGTGCAGCATATAATATGGCATTGCATTCGGGTAAAGGGGAGGGCATAGTGCCATGCTGATGCAACAGTAGATTTTTTCAGTTCTAAGATTGACTGGATTATCTGCACTATCTGCACTAACACAGGCACTCCTAGAAGACCTTTTCCTTATTTAGTTGTTTGTTTGGGAGGTCTGTAACTCTTAAAAAAAAGAATTATTTTCTCCTTCAGGAGACTTAAGGAATGACACTTACCCCATTTGCTGACAAACAGAATAAATGAGTTCATACTGGGCTTCTGTGACTGAACTGCTGACCTGAGATAATTCATTTAAAGCTAACTTTGTCATCTCATATCTGCAAAGTAGATATATTGTCAGGAGACCTGTGAAGTTACTGAAATATGAGCCATGATGGAAAAAGGCCCTGGGTCACCTGATCATTGAGTCACCAAAGCAGGGAGAAGACAGCTGTTGAGAAATGTGCATCCCAAAGGCAGAGTGCGTGTAAGAGCTTGGAGCTCTAGAAAGTCAGCAAAGAGTTAGAAGAGGACCAAAGACRTACAGTCCAATCTCAGTTTCTAAAAAGTACCGAATAGAAAACATTTGAGTTCTGTACTAGCAGTCAACAACAAAACCGTGATACAGGGACTAAGAAGTATTAATCATTCTTGAAACAGGGTATGTTGTAAAGCATTGAAATATTGAGGCGCCAGCTGAAACTCTATTTAATGTAGCCTGACTAATACATTTAGCTATCTGTGTATTATGAATAATTTTAATAATTTTGGATCGCACTGTGCCCAACGTGCATTGATGTGATATGRGAGGAAGGCTCACATTGTTACATTTTTCTGCTATGCTATCCTTTCAAAAGCTCTTTAATTACAATTGAGTACAACATTTTTCACATGATTTTTAGGTGAGAAACTTGAATCCTGTGATTAGATTGTTCGGGTTATAAAAGCATAGATAGTAATATTGAAAYGTTCTTTCTGAAAAATTTGTATTTATATGAATTTATGCACACATAAATACAAAACTTTTTTTAAACATTCTCGGTGGGATCATGATAAATATTTATGACTTCTAAAGTAAACCTCACACCAGCTTTTGTGTTGCTGAACTGTTGAATGGGAGGTTAAAACTCTGGTATACGTTTAAGCTTTGGGGTTAAAGCTTTGGTCCCTCGTCTGAGGTTGAAATCCATAAATTTTGAAAATATATTAAAATGCTCAATTTTTGCAGAGAGGCAATTTGGGTTAAAAAAAGGATAATTTTGCAGAAATTTAAAATATGTGGAGAGGGCCTGATTTAACTCATGAATCTATTTTTTTACYGGTTTTGATTCCATCCTTTCAGAAAAGCAACAAATTTGAATAAGCCTTAAAGGAACTGAATTTATGACTTCTGTTAAGCACCAAGTTTTCTACCATTGGGTTTCCAGCTAAGGGTTCAGAACAGACGTTCTGAATGAATACTTCATTCTCAGATAATTAATTGCCTTATAGATAAAGTAATCTTCAACATTAGAAGTAATCAGGATAATTTTTCTAGTTATATGCTTCTTTCTGTAACACAAGACTTACCTTTTTCTCAAYGAAGTGTAAAGGGTTCTACTGAGAAGATTAATAATTATAGACAAAAGCCTCTGTTCCTTCTAGAGAACAATTCTATTAATGATTAATCTCCATCCTAGTGCACTGTTTTGAAGTGGTATAAACCAAGTTTGCATTTTTGTATATTTCTCAAAGCCTTTTTCTATGCTGTGCTTTTTATAAACCAGAAGAAAACAACTTTTTTAAATTAGTATTGCTGTTATACAGAATGCCTAGAATCATTTAAATAAACCACAAACTAATTTCTCACAAGACTCATTTTGTGGTGGTTGAGGTCAGCCTTATGCAATGAGTTTAAGTTTTCAAATTTGCAGGTTCAAAGCCTTTCAGTCCTCTCACCTGCACTGGGGTGTTTGACACGTGGAGCTGGTCTGTAGCAGCTTGGATTCCGCCCGTTACGCCCAGCTGAATGCGAAAGGCTTAAGACCACCCTGCAAACACTGCCCCTCAAACCTGCATTTTTCCTCCTTCCTGTAAAAAATCATGTTCTGTGTTTGTCACCTTAATACACTGCTCAGAATTTGATGATTAGCTCCCCTGRAGGTAAAAGTTACCACCAGCAAGATGATTGTTGTCTAAATTTTATTTGAAGTTAACAGATATTTAAGTCTTTATATTATTCAGACAAACTTTACCTTATAACACCCTAAGTTACTTGTGAAGTGTCTCAGTTTGGTGAATGGTCTGGTCAGCAAGCCTTGCAGATTCATTTTATAACTGTTCCTGTTCTTTAAAAAAATCAGAATTAATGTACCTCTATATTTCTAATTTTGACTTTTACGATAGTCAAAGGCACTGTTAGTAATATACAAAAATTAAATATTAACTACATGTAACTTCAAAATGAAATTCTAACTTTCCAGGTGTGAAGTAGTGCTTTGAGATCTGACTATAAAATTTTGAGATCTCACCAATGTTAGGCTGGGACATGAATTTCATATGAAAAGTGGGATTCCTGTTCAGAGGGATTTTTACCACATGGTGTTTCCAGATCATACTGAATTATAACTAAAAGCTGAGTATGAAACTGCACTGAAACAATCAAAGCAGACTTTKGTTTTTACAGTTTAAATCCACCATTCTTCCATATATTTTGTACTAAAAAGCATAGAAGAATAACCTTTTAAGAAGGTTAAAAATTATACACATACATATGTAATAATAGAACAATGTGCTGCATCCCGTTTGTTCCAAATGTATTAGTATTTTAATAGTTAATACTGCACAGATTTCATAGATATCATTTATTTGTACTTTTCATAATACTTCTATCTAATACTGTTTTGGCAAGTAGCCTCCGGACAGTAAGATTATTAAGGGACTAATACATTTAAAAGTAGGTAAAAAGCACTTGTAGTACCATTAACTATTAATTTGTTCTTGGCTAAACTGATGATCCTTTGACACACAGAATAGCTCATATGTATCTAACAGTTAAGTACGATATATTATAGTTCCAATACATCACATGCTTTATTTCTGTGAGTAGAAACCAGAAATGCAGAAATAGAGAACTAAAAATGACAATGGGTGATGTACCCTAAACTAGCCTAAGAGGACTCACTGGCTTGAAATAGTATTGAAGTTCAGCCTTAGTAGATCAATTTGTCCTGGTGTTTTCCACTTGCCACTATAGCTGTGGCAATATTTCTTTTATGAAAGCTAGTTTTGAAGAGAAGTTTCTTGCTTCTTGAAGGGGAGCTGTTCAGAAAGCCCACCTATGCAGCGATCTGCCGGTTAAAGGTAGCACGCTGAACTGGCAGTCTCCAAATGTTTCTCATCATTCCTTGTTGGGATGGTCACTTAATGATCAAATTAGAGCTCAATCAACCAGAGCTGTGGAGACAACGGTAACTTGCCGCAAGT
Organism: Oceanodroma leucorhoa; assembly: GCA_030449065.1. Classification (NCBI taxonomy): domain Eukaryota; kingdom Metazoa; phylum Chordata; class Aves; order Procellariiformes; genus Oceanodroma; species Oceanodroma leucorhoa. The sequence continues at coordinate 144,939 of JASVER010000072.1, read as the reverse complement.
CAGCCCCCCGTTTCAGATTTACCAAGCTTCCAGGTGGAGTTCATTACAGCAAATCACCCAGCACGATCCCCTTGACAGCCCATTAAGAAAATAGTCTAAATTAAGGTTTGTTATATTGTTAGGCTTGTTTCCTGCTCAAAATGTGAAGGCCCCCTGCTTTTGCCCACACTCACTTAAACTACAGAACATTTGCTATCCAGGGAGGCCTCTGCTGCTATTTGCCGCTCTGTTTGTACAGCACGTGAGAGATTCATGAATTTGCAAACTGAAGTACCACATGTTTCAAATGAGGGTTTCATACGTGTGTGCTCCTGGCTTGCGAACTGATAATCGAGAATTCACAACTATAGCTTGTTTCTTTACAAACAAGCAGCCATGTGGGCACCTTGGTTGTAGCAGCTGTCCCTTGTCCGCCCCTCTCCTTGTCCACCATGCTCCATTCAAGCCCTGGGGAACCACCTGCCTTTGCAGTAGTGCCCCTGTTCTGATAAAGAGCAATGCTGAGGTGCCCATGCCGTTCTTTATAGGCAGACCACAGCCTATGCAATGAAGTACAGCTAGGAAGAGCATTGCGCTGGCTGGAACGTMCTTCCATCACCTTCAGTGGTCCCTTCCAACCCAAGCCATTCTATGGTAAGTTGTATTTCTGCTTATGGGTCGTATATGAAGGCAAAACCTTTCATAGTAAGGCCACAGAAACCTTCTCAATCTGCTATTKTAAGTGCTTCTTCATGCTCAAAAAGTATGTTCAAATAATGTAATGCTGAAGTCCTGAAAGTAAATCTTAACCGTAGTAAGAACAGAAAATCTCAGTGCGGACCCCTGCCTGTAGAATATGTGGAACAAGACAACACATTAATTTGCAGTGTACAGGTTCATTAAAATGCATTTTATAATGTAATTCATGCTTTAAAAGGTATACATATTTCACAGGGGACAGCTTTTCTTCTGCAAATTCTGTCTCCTTTTTGGCTTAATAGCTTTGTGGAAGGATTAGTAGAAGTGCAGTGCATTACGATTTTTTTTTTCTGATGGCTTTTTCTTAACTTTTTGTATACTTGACATATTTATCAAGAAAATGCTAACAACTATATGCTTAAGTAACATTTTAATGAACCATACCAACGAACTGTAATATATTGACTCTGCTGCAGTTTTTTCCCCTTTTTTTCTGTTCTCTTTCATTCAATATAACAAATTTTCTACCAAGACAATCTTCACAGAATCTTTGCACAATTTCAGCATCAATAATCTGCCTTTTGCTATTTCTAGACAGATATTTGCCCCAGGTCCTTTAATTATACAGCTCTCTGCAACAGCTGCTTCAGGGTCCCCAGTTGGACCCCTTACAGTGGTTTCACAAAAACACTTTCTAAACTAGAAGAAGTTCTGGTTGATCACCTAGTTTTTGTGTTGTGAACTTGGGCTAGTCCTGAAAATATCGCCAGGTGTAAAAGGCAAAAATTTCACTCAATGCAGCTATGACCTGCTTTCCATGTGATGATGGTGCACGTGGCCACATTTTCCTCCACAGCAGAGGCTAAAGCATTCTAATTAACACAAGTTTAGCTGCCCCTTGTGTAGGTCGAACACATCTTTTTGAGCAACCTTTTTTTTTTAGGTTAGGTAACACTTGAAGCCTCCCAATTCTTTTTTTCAAAAGCCAGCTTAGCAATCAGTCATTCTCCTTACTGTACGATCTCTCTCGAGATTTGCCAGTTATTCTTGTGTTTTTGCTCTTGTCACTTGTYTCTGCAGCACTCTGTTCCAGCAGTTTGCTTTCATTAATGAGGTTTGAGTCCACGTCTGTGGCCTCTCCCCCACGTTTGTGTTTCCAACTTTCTCTCTGCTTGGCCACTTTTCTCGTCAGTTTACCAAAACTTATCATCGCTCTAAAAATATTATCCATCAGTGAGATAATACTCTTTCTGCAGTGGCAATATTATTGTATATTTACGTGGATTTTTTTTTTTTTTTTTAAAGAACACAACTGAGTTCTCAACACAACTGAGTATTGTTTTGGTAGCAACATCTACTGCTTTGAAAGTTAGCTAAGCACGTTGTCTCTTGCTGGGAAAAGAATTAATTACATTTATTTTTATTGACAAATTCAATAGGTGCTGGTATGTATTCTCTTAATTACCTGCGTTTCTATTAGATTTTCTGATTTCTCAGTGCTTGACTGTAGAATGGATGATCATGTTGTTTCTTTAAGATAACACTGCCAGAATGCATGATGCCATTATTATGCACAATGAGCCTTTCCTCAGTCTCAGCTGGCTACTTAGTATGCTGAGGTTAGAAAAAGAAACCTCCCCATGCCCCCCAAAGTCTTAATGTGTCATTGTTGGATTTCATGGGAATAAATGTCAACACTGTGCAAATATAGGAAAAATTAGAACTCTTTTAAGGCTATGTTGCTCCTCCAGTTGCTAAATGAAATCACTGGCAGTGTCCTTACAGGCTGCTCTTCTGATAACAATAGGGAACAAGTTTAATTTAAAATAGCAGTGACATCCTTTTATTATACACTTGCGTTTCCTAAAYGTTGAGCACTCTAAGAGCATGCCTAAGAATTACACCAATTAGATGTTTACACAGTAAATGATTACAGCCATAGTTATATCAGGATGTCTAATTTGAAGTGTACAAAACATATGCTTTAGGGTGTATTGGGAGGGTTCGGAAGAAACTTCCTCTTGCGACAGATTACTCCGGAGTTACCCACTACAAGCTTTCYTGTCAGAAGATGCTCTGCCCATTACAAGCACTAGAAAACTGCAATAGATGTTCTCCTAATCTGATCTGGGGCCTAGGTTTGTGTAACACTTTTTTTTTTCTAGCTCTCCAAGATTTTTCCAAAAGTGCAGGTGGCCTAACCATTCAATTTAGAAGAACACAGATTGCCACTCCTTAAAGCTTGTTCACTCAATGGGGCTAAATACATATCCACAAGAGATGAGTGATATTGAGTCAGAAAAATCTCTGAAGGACCAAAAGACCAAAATAAACACATTTTCGAGTCCCTGACATCTGGTACTTAAGATGAAATAGAAATATTAAAAAATTGTTAAAAGCTGCTTGTTTCAAAAGTTTGATTCAAATAATTATATATTAGAATCTATCAGTATCATTAACATAGTAATACAGCCCAGAACTTTCACTGGAATATTCAATTTGGCAGACAAAAATATTCTTAAAATAAGGTTTCATTAGACTGCACTTTAAATATGATGACTCGTTTGGAAATAGCTTGTATGTGTAACATAAGGAAGGTTTATTTGAGCTGCACAAGGGAGCACGGAGAATACATTAAACAGCTGATGCTCAAATTTAAAATATAATATATAATTAGATATCTGGTATTATATACATGGTTTTCAGAATGCATGGATATACTATCTTAACACACAATAAACATAAAAGAGGGTTTAAAAGAATTATTTATCATACTATTAACTCTTCAATCATAGTAATCTATCTTAAACCAACAAAAAGCTAATTCATTACAGTGAATGAACCTTTATCTTGACAGCTTATGTGTGAGCCAATACAGGTTGGCACTAAACATATAGTGGATACCCGTAGACTCTTGTCGTGATTCAAAAGATTTTATAGATTCTGCCTGATGCAGAAAACAACTGTTTTCCTCTAAACATCAGTCGCCTTTATTTCTGTGTTAAGTCTTTAAATCCTATTAGCCAGTCACTAGGTACCAATCACTGAATGTTATCAAATGCCAATTGTTGAATGTTATCAGTCTTTTTTGATCATCCACTTAAGATACACAGAAAATAAGTAATTAAATGACTGCCTGACTGAAAAAGAACCTGATTTGAGTGGATAAACAATGCACTGTGTGTTATAAATAATCCTTTAGATTATTTAGTTGTTTGGGAACAGAAGGTTCTTATACGTATTAGTCCATGAGCACTTAATATCAATCCTTTGAAACAGGCACGAAACTATGCAGAAGCTACTGTGATGACAAATCAGAAAATAGTTATTTTATATCTGGTCACAATTTTTTAATTTCTACTTTCCAGGTAAATCATAACTTAAGAGAACATTCCTTTTAGAGGCTTACTAGGGTAAAAAAAAATAAATTGTTTTTTAAATTAAAATCACCTTCTTTCATCAAAATTCCTGATATTGGCATAATAAAATATATAACTGATTCACAAATAGAAAAGGATAACGCAGATTAACATAAATTGTTWAGGATTGGAGAAGATTCATTTAAACTGTAAAGCACTGGTGATATTAACTTGTGTTATTAACATCACATTTTGTTTGAAAGTTTTCCCTCTTTTTCCTTTCCACCTTTGTTTTTCCTTAAAATCTATGAARTTAATAAATATGCTAAGAAAGCTGAAGCAGAGAAGGAGAAATAAAAAGAGAAAATATAGGACCAGGAGAGAAAGTGAGGGAATGAAAAAGGTGCACAAGGACCCTCTTCTACGAAGGGCTGTTTCTCACAAAATGCCAATTTGAATTCGTTCATTTCAAGTGTTTAATGTTTTTTTGTTCACTGAAATATCCAACATGAACTTTTTTGTTTGTCCAAATATCTGAGAGACACTTTGTCAGTCTTGTTATTTTGTGTTAACCTCATGCTTCATACTTCACAAATATCTCAACATCCACCATGGGAAGAACATGCCGGTGACAGGGACRCAAACGGGATTTCATTGCAGAATCATTATTACCTAATGCAGGTATTATTGTCTCTGGTCTGTATTTTGCACCAGACTTGCTCTTTTCAAATAATTGCTCAATCTTACTACTTTGTACTGGAATGTTCTGCTAATTCTTCCAGAATATACTCAAAAGTTTAGTATTCTTGAACCATAATATTCAACCGCTGGAGAACTTTTGTCTTATACTRGAAAATAAAGCTTCAAGTGCAAGAATCCAATCAAATCTATTACACTTGAATAAGTGTGTTTCCCATAAACTGTTCACTGGATTGAAGTGGGAACCTTCTTTATTGACTARAATGTGATTAAGTTCAAGCTCATATGTCAATCTGTTATAGAAATGATGGAGACTTAAGCAGCCAGTGGAAACTAGATTATTGAGATGTGTAATGTGAGAAATCTTCTAACAATACCACGGTTAATTTTTTAAGATTTTTTTTTTTGTAAGTCAACTATTGCCACGAAAAAGTACCATCTTAAAGTTGAAAATATAAACAGAAGCTTCTTTGAACAACCATTCTTTTTTATGGGAACAGAAAAAAGGTTCATAATATCATAGTTTATGCTATCTGTATTAAATATCTTCTCATTAATGAAGATTGAGTCTGAGACCAAGGATAGAAGTTTTACTTCTTTAGAGAAAGAAGAAGCAAATCCTATATAACCTCATTTAAAGGCACTAGCAACTGCCAACCACAGATCTCAAAGCACTTGGGGGGGCGAGGGGGAAAGAAAAACAAAGGCAGGTATTCTATCCCCAGACTAGCATATGACGAACCTATAAGTGAGTTACTGTCATGAAAAAGCAGAAATACAGTTCTGTTATAGAAAGGGCTCCAGCACTCATAGCTCAGCCTCTTCAGCTATGCAGACCTCTCATGGRTGCCCTGTGTGATAGCTGCAGCACAGCAAATTCTGGTAGACCTCTCCTCAACTGAATCCCAAGTTCTCCGCTTGTTTTTATAAGGATTTTTTAGTGCTTTGGTCTTCRTTGATGCCAGTAAAAAGCTCTGAGGTGTCAGTCTAGCGTGTCCACCTGTCACAATCTTGGTACATAGTGCTTACCACAGCAGAACTGTTGTGAGAGACTAGGATTTATGTTGTTGAACACAACCCAGAAAAATCTTTGCCACTGAGCAATGTGCTTAAACTGTGAAGTCGATGCTGMAGACAGGTTTGATTGATTGATAGCACTTGCCACCTCTTCCTCTGTTTTTGTTTGTAAAGTTCCCGAATTCTAGATGTTGGTGATTTTCTCTGCTGGGGGTTTGCCTTGGGGTAAGGCTTTTTTTTTTTCCAACGAGGAAGTTTAGCTAAAATACGTAGGTCTATCTGTGCTTAAGTAACACTATCAATTCATACAAATTCTTAGAGCCTAATAAATTAGAGAAGAGAATTACATTTGTGTCAGGGATATGCCTTGTGCTGTTCCCAGAAGAAAACCAAATTGGTGTTTAAGTTACACATCTTTTGGAAGCAGTTTGTGCATTATGTTCAGAAAAGTCATGACTGGCAAATACATTTGCAAAAATTTATGTGTATGTATTACACATACACTGTTCAGACCCCTGGGGACTAAGCAGGACCTTCCTATAAACCTGCACTGGTTACTTTAGGTCACTGTGATTGCTGGCCTCCTAAGCCAGGTCAAAGATATTCCCGTCTCAGAAAACACCTCTAGCTAGCAGAAGGAATGAAAAGGATATATTTCAAATACAGTGGAAACAAAACAAGATTCACAGAAAGAGAACAATTAATGTAGTTGATGTGATGTAGGAAACTAGCAGGGAGGAGGAAGACCAAAACTCATAATTGTGCATGAAACACAGTGTAGATCTGTAAACTAAAGGAYGGGGAAAGAGCAACTAGGTTTTGTTGGAGAAAAACTGGGTGGAAAAGCAGTGAGATGGACCAGACAAAGAGAAAAGGGAATGCAGAAACTGGAAAAGCAAAATAAGATTGAAAGCAGAGCAAGGCTGCTAGACAAGCAAGGTGGCATGTGGGTTTAGATGTTGAAGACTGGGGCTTGCAAAGGGAGCAGGGGCATGGTTTGGATTAAGGCTACAGAGGCAAGTGGACTTGAAGCCAGGGCTGGAGACAACCAGGACTAGCATCTGGAGCCTGGAGAAGAGGGATAGAGTTGAGATATAAAAGCAAACAGCTTTGTCCAGCCAAGCACCTGCTTATCTTAAGTCTGTAAGAATTAGTTAAAGGACTCACAGCAGTCCTTACCCTGTGCTGTTAGCAAACATCCACAAATCAACATAGAAAGGAGTGTCCCTTGTCTTTTTTTGAGRATTTATTCTCAGACAGATACCAGAAGGCAACTTTGCCCAATTAAATTGTTGATTTAAGTGGTCAATCAAGTGTGTAGCTAAAGTTTACAATGGTCTGAAAGACCGTGCAAATACAATGCCACATGGAAAGATTTCAGCAGAGTTCTTAGTTTGCTTTTAAAAAAGACAAATAAAATGAACTATCAAAAACCCCACTTAAGTTATTCCTTTTACAAAATGACTTTAAAGCTTACTAAAACCAAATACTCAGGTTATCCCTTGCAAGCTTTCTAAGAAATTTGGTGTGTGACTACCTTGAGCAAAGTAGCTCTRTACAGTGACGTTCTGTTCAGATGTTAGAAATCCCATAATTAAGATCGTAATTGAAACCTTATATCAACTCAGTGTGAATGCATTATAGCCTTTAATTACTTCATCATGCACTTTTTTTCCCTCTCTGCCTTATTTGGTGCAGAGGATGGTCATTGCTGTGGGTCTGACTGGCGCTTTSCTTGTCAAGGAAAATGTTGATCATAGTTCTCTGACTTATTTTTTGCTGAAGCTACAAAATACAGATTGAAAGGGCTGTGACTACTGATCAAAGGAGACATGGAAAACTGCATTGCATCTACAGTACAACTTGTACCTGATGGTAGAGTATGTCTGTCACACCAGGGAGCAACATGTGAAGGTACCTAAATTAAGTTTTATTGAAGCTGGTATATTGACAGGCAAACTACAGAGATACTAGCTTGGGTCTCAGCAGCATCATGGCCCTATGTCTGGGCTAATTAGACTTGCTCCCTAGTAGTAAATCCAAAACTAATTAGTTGAGGAGGAGAGATTTGCTGACTGTATCTGTAGTTTGTTCATTCGGCTCCAACTCAGGTGCATAACTCTACTTTGCGCAAGGTAAACTGATGTCAAGTATTTAAGCAGTCTTTTGATAGGTTATTAGTAATCCTATAGCTCTTCTTTGCTGATTGAATAATTTGTGAGCCTACTGATCTGGAGAAGCACTGAGACTTTGCGTTAGCAAATGCTGGAATTTGAATCTGTCCAACTCCATCTAATGCAAYGTATATTGAAAAATCAGATGCTTGGTGTCTTGGAGTAGAGAGACCAAAACTCGGTAAATGTTGCAGTGACCACACTACTAAACTTCTTTAGAGTGTTGCAGAAAATATATTAGCAAGTGTTTGTGAAGGACTAAGTTACAGCAATGAGTGTCATCGAAAAGCCAAAGATGAAATTAATCTGTTAACAGAGTGGAGCTTGGATTTAGTATGGTAAACAGGGCACAAAATCACAAACTCCTATTTATTTGGTGAGTGCGGCTCATCCTAGACCTAAAAAGGCATAGAAAAAATAGCATGTGATTATGTAATTAAAGAAAAATTGTCATAACACACACACAAGGGTCTGAACAAAGAATATGTGGTCCGCCTTTTGTCTTTCCTAGCACCAGAGTATTTAGTTTTGTAAACTTAATATATTAATAATTTCTTATGATAAATAAGAATATAAGTTAGAAGAGGCAGAAAATATACTTACAAAGCAGCAAAACTTATAAAATTAATATTATCAAAAAGTTGTCCAATGCTTTCATGAATACCTTAGAATGAACTGTACTTAAATGTGCTAATGTTTGTGAGCCATAATCTTTTTAATGCTGACAGCTAAATGTAGTACCTCTAAACTAGAGAAAWCAGCTTTTTATTGATTCATGTTTTTGTTTTCTTCAGTAAGTCCATAGGCAAATATAGACACAAGTGCATTTTCTTATAGCTCTGTGCCTCACAGCTCACTTTAAGGCAGCAGATTTGGAACACAGTAATGACTGACGAAGCACTGGGATGCTTTTTCCAGAAATAGTTCATGGACCACACCATCCCTCAATGAATTGTACTGACTTTGTTACAAATAACTTTGCTATTATTTMTGGCATTTATTGCACCAAAATGTTCACGGTTGTTCTATCTAATTTTGCCGATTTTGCAGTTTTGAGCGCAATCGGTATTTAGTTGTAGGCTTTTCAGAATGGTTGGCAAACAGTGTATTTACCAAATATTTTACATTATAATATCTGAAAGGATTAATTGAAAACACCTAGGTTTCTGTTGTCAGTTTGATATATTAGGGTGATAGTCTGGTTTAATTTGTAGACATTAAGTCAAAATCATCTTTTTTTCTCTTTTTTTTTTTTTTTTTGTTTTAAATAACAATTTTGTTGGGTCACAGAATGTATTTCAGAAGGTATTTTTGTAACTTAAGCTGACCATGGGGACTGGGGCAAATTTCTATATCCCTTTTTTATGTTTTAAGAAAACATATTTCGGGTAACACATTTTTAATCAGCTAGCTTTTTCTGGATTTAGAAAAACTTGACTAGTGACCAGCTAAAGGAGAATACCTTCTCCTGATCTGAAAACCAGAGTTTTCAGAGGGTCAGCGCGTCCCTAATTATAATGATGCAGTTAACACTACTCTAATTGAAAGGTTGTGTCAGCATTTCCATTATAAAGCCATGTTTTTCATGGGTTGTAGCTCAGCTGTAAAGATTCAATCTGGGCTGAAACATGTCAAAAGACCTCATCCTGCTCCATACAGAATGCCTTCAAACTCCCAATTAAACCAGTGAGTTCTCCAGGCACTGACTATTTCAAACAAATAAGGGCAGACTCTACATGAATCATTTTACAATACCATCATATACAAAGGATTGGCATTCAAGTAAATAGTTTTGTATTTGCTCTCAAAATTTGCATTTTTTCAGAATGCAAAAATATCAGCTGAAAAATATCCCCCAAATCAGATCATTTTAGTGCTCTGTTTTGAAGCCTGTTCTGGGAAATACAACATTCAGTAAAATATAAACGTATTAATTTACAGTGATTTAGATGTAATATTTAATGATAAAAACATTTTATGCTGTATAGATAGAAACTTGTAAAACAATAACAGCTGTGGTAATTTCAACATCCTTCAGAGCATAGGCTAAAGAATAAAAGAAATGGTTTGCTAAATGAAGGACGACTAAAACTGTAAGGGGAAATTACATTTAACTATAGAGAAGGTATTTCACAAGGGAGTGTAAAATGAGTGATTAAAACCCACCTCACAACATCCATTTAGAAGCATGCAAAAAATATCCTGAATTGAAAGCAGAAAAATCAAAAGAATAAATGCCAGTTCTGTTGAGACTTGTACTTCTACTAAAAAAAAAAAAAAAATTAATTCTGAGGAAAATCTGGGTACATGGCTGCTCAGAGGAGAATCAGGGCAATAGTTTATTGATGAATCAAAGTCTGCCCTGATTTGAAACTTCAAAAAAAAAAAAAACAACAACAACACAGACTTGGACTGATGAATGAAAGAATTTCCATTCTAAATATTTTGAAATGTCAGAAATATAATATGACATATCCAGAAAGGGCTTAATTAAAGGCCTCGATGCTTCTTCCACTGATGAGATTGGCAAACCAATTAATTGCAGCAGGAGTAAGCGTGAGTGCGACACCGAGGCTTAGATTTTTGTCTGCGCACCGAAAACAGACTTGAAGCCTCGTGACCTCTGAAAGAGGCAGAGCGGGCTGGCCAGCACCTACATAACATGGTGGGACATAATCCCTGCGTGACATTGTTATGCAGCATAATCCTCCCCAGCCATGCCCAGACATGCGTATCTGAGCCGCGTCCGTACTTCATAGAGCCCTTTCATCCACAGGCAGTGAGYGGCAACGCTGGAAATGAATAGGTCTGAGCCATCCTATCTGCCAGCGAGACCGTGCAAAATCCCAGCTGCGGGTGCAAGGGACACGTAAAGTACCCAAGAAAGTGTCAAAAACTATGTGGTGATCGGTAACCGGTAATTCTCTCTGCCCTATGCCGAAGTGCTGGCATTATGAAGGTAGTGGGGACGTGTCCTTCAACATCTGTTCAAGAGCAGCAGTGGT
>JASVER010000072.1:70000-133851 GCA_030449065.1 Oceanodroma leucorhoa | reverse complement strand
TGTCCTTCAACATCTGTTCAAGAGCAGCAGTGGTGCTTTACCACTCCTGGTGGCATTTGACCATGACTGTCAGCTGAGAGCACGGAGATGCTGCAGATCCGTATGCAATGAGGAACTCGTGCTGCAGCTGAAAACTCCCTTTTTGCAAGGATCCAGCTGTTTCTGCTTGTTCCTCCCTGTTCTGCAATTGCCCTCCAAGGGAGAAGATACTCTGCAACAACGAACTCCCGAGTTTAACGCATCCTCTTTTCTCCCTCCTGCAGATTTGCACTGCAGAATTATGTTATGTGGCATTTTCATCTGYGTATGAGATATGGAGAAGTGCTTACCAGGAACTGCTAGCATAGTTAACAAAGCACGAACTGGCTAACATAGGAAGTTGTAAAGGATCTGTCATTTGACTCCAATGAAACTAGCATAAGGGTTCACAAACCATCTGAATTTCTCACGAGCTTAAAGAGAAGTATAATACAGGTACTAATTTTACAGACATACTGTGAATCGCCTTCCTGTRACACTACCTCTCAGCTACGTTAGGATACCTTTTAAATTCATGTATTTATACGAACTTGAATAAAATGGAAAAGAAGCCTTTGGGTTAAGGGGAGTAATTTCATGAGACTGTGACTGTATGGGGACTTGCTAACCATCTGGATTTTCCCTCGTGGATGCTAGCATTGTATTTTAAATTATGTAGTTCTGAGAGCAATAATCCAGTAATGCTAAATAACTTTTTTTTTTTTCTTTGGTGTTCTAATTTTGCCATTATGCTGGTGCAACCATTCCTCTAGTAAGGATGTTTTCAAGCTGCACAGTTGTGAAATAAAAAGAGAATTTATGGATTCCAGTGTATAAAGAATGAAAATACAATGAAACCTTGAAAGACATTAAAACAATGAAACCTTGAAAGACATTAAAACAGGGTTGCTTATTCCAGTTATAATAGTATATTATTTTTAATAACCTCAAACTAAATACTCAGTTCATTTCAAAACGCAAAGCTAAGATGACTTGATGTGCTGGTTTTCACTGGGGTAGGGTTAATTTTCTTCATAGAAGCTAGTATGGGGCTATGTTTTGGATTTGTGCTGAAAACAAGGTCAATAACACAGGGATGTTTTCGTTATTGCTGAGCAGTGCTGACACAGAGTCAAGGCCTTTTCTGCCCCATACCCCACCCCACCAGTGAGCAGGCTGGGGGGGCACAAGCAATTGGGAGGGGACACAGCCGGGACAGCTGACCCCAACTGACCAAAGGGGTATTCCACACCATATGGCGTCATACCCAGCATATAAAGCTGGGGGAAGAAGGAGGAAGTGGGGGACGTTCGGAGTGATGACATTTGTCTTCCCAAGTAACCATTACGCGTGATGGAGCCCTACTTTCCTGGGGATGGCTGAACACCTGCCTGCCCGTGGGAAGTAGTGAATTAATTCCTTGTTTTGCTTTGCTTGCGTGCGCGGCTTTTGCTTTCCCTATTAAACTGTCTTTATCTCAACCCAGGAGCTTTCTCACTTTTACCCTTCYGATTCTCTCCCGCATCCCACCAGGGGGAGTGAGCGAGCGGCTGGGTGGGGCTTGGTTGCCAGCTGGGATTAAACCACAACACTTGGTAACAAACAATTTACTGAAAAAACAGTAACAATAATAATACACTTGAACAGCTCATATAGGGCACAGAAGCAAGGACAATGTTAAAAGGCATGATGCTCTCTATTACCAAATAACTGTATTTTGTTCCTGTTACAGAAGACCTGTTTACTGGCTTTTTTAGTACTACTAAGTAGCTATTGGAGAATATAAATTTCCAGATTAAAAATTAATATGGGTACTATTTAGTCAYATTAAGGGTTACATTTTCAGAACCCACTATGAGGAACTGCACTTCTGCCTTTGGGCAATTAAATTCTGTATTCTTAAATCCCCTCCCAAAAATTAATTAGGTATGGCAGCTGGTATTCAACAGTTGCAACATTTTACACTGGAGGTGGTTATATTGCACTGATGAATACATACATCAGTTTAATTTTGTGAAGCTATTTGGGATTTATTTGCATTACTATTAAAATATAAAATTAACTAAACAGTCTCAAATTAAAAAAAAAAAAAAACCCTCACCTGATGTAAACTACACCAGCTCACTGSGGGATGATCTGGCTTCATATTCTGTTCTTCAGATTGTTTGCTAATTAATGGCATTAGCAGATGCGACTCCAACATGAAAGGACAAYGTAATGCATCTAGAAAAGTTAGCAAGGAGCCCACCTTGGGGTGCAGTTCAGGTGAGTGAGCCAAACTATTCCTTCCTGGATTCCTTCCTCCAARCCTTTGCTGCTTGTTACGACTTGGAAGATTTTGTTGTGCTTTTGTGTGACTGTTGCCATATTTACTGGGGCAAGCACTTATTATTTTTCAGTTAGATTTGGTCAATATTTCTCCTTTGAACCTGATACAGTGATGACCTGCATGGCTCCTGGCCTTTAAGTCACTCTTATGCCCTTCCCTTGCATTATTAAGCCTATTGGAGAAGTTGTTTCTCATTTCATTTTCTGAGTCATTTCCCTTTGTTTCTCATTAGTGCATGTATATTCCTGTTCTGATTCTCTCATGTCATTCAAACTGGTAGTTGAGATTCATCCTTAATTCTCTGTGGTGTGTTCTTGCCTTGCCCGTTGGTACATGACAGCCACGCATAGTCCTCGAGAATCTGTAGATGGTTCTTCTGTCTGGTGGACAGTATTGCAAACAATACTGTGTGGGATAAGTCAAAATTTGCTAATAGCCATCTTCGGATCATCCCAAAATTGGGTAGTACTTTATCAGGATCGTCTAGTTTTTGTATGTAAAAGCAACTAGGTTTATTCTGAAATCTCCTAGGGTATTTGGGATTTTCTGAAAATACAGAATTTGGTCCTGGTGTTAGCTCCTTTGTTTTTTTCCATCTCAGTCATTCAGTGTACACTTATTACTAGTATTGCACCCAGAACAGAAGTTTCAGATACCTCRCGGATTCCTTGAAGAAAACGTGTGTACAAAGTATCACATCAGCCTACATTTTCTCAATCTATCTCCCAGTCGCCTTAATAAAAATTTGCCTTATACAAATGTTTACTAAACATTAGAACATTTTTTTCTTGGAGTATGACCAGAATATGAATGCAGCTTCTCCTGCTACACAGTTCTTGATGGATATTTTTGGATCCTAACATTAAGAGATGTGTTTAAACTCTGTACTGTGCTTGCAAATATGTTTTAATATTCACTAGGATATATATCCAATTAAGTTTATTGGGCACAAGAAACTCCTGTCCCTGAGATGCATCAGATATTCGCAAGCATTTTATTGAGACTTTCAGAGTTTCAGTAATATCCATTGTAGCCCCTTGGATACACTCCTTATTGGTGTGATGTTTCCTAACAGCYTGTGATTAGGCCAAATATTCACCTTGCGGCAAAAGCTGAACTGATGTAACAATTTATTGCAAAGGCCCCTTTTAGGAGCAACTTTTCTGTTTGAGTATACTCTCTTYCTCTGTCAATAAGGGCCATACCAAAATAATTAGTTTTCCATTTTTGGGCCTGCGCTGATTTTGACCATCTCTTAAGGCACTGCATTATAACATTACCTGTTTGAGAAAGTGTAGTCACCTAAAACTAATAACTTCTTAAGGACTTACTCTTCCAAAASTCCAAAAAAGGTTTTGTGCGCAATCTGAGTTTTGGGAGAAAGTTTACAGCTAGCAGGCAGCACCTTTGGCAGGAGGGATCTACAAGAGAAGCTTCAAACCAAGAAAAGGGAATCGGAAAACTATCCATACAAGGAGAGGGTTTCTAAGGCAAGATTCACAGCATTAACCTCCATTACACATAAATTTGATGGAATGTACTACTAAAAAAAAAATAAATCTGTTTACAGGTAAGGGCCTGTAGAAATTCCTGTGGAGAAGGGGAAACTACATGTATTAATAGATCTCTGCCTGCAGCAGCCACCAAGACATGCAGCAATGAGAAGATAAACGTAATTGTGCAACAGATTAGGATGTTATGTCCAATCAAGGTAGAAAACTGTGGGACAAGTCTCAACATGGGAAATGAAGGTTTGATATAAGGAGTTGTTTTTATTTTGTTTTATATGTACCATGAGGGTGGTCAAACACTGAAGCAGGTTGCCCAGAGAGGTTGTGGTTCYTCCATACCTGGATGTGTTGAAGACTTGACCGGGCACAGCCCTGATCAACTTGATCTAATTAGACATGCTTTCCACAGGGTGTTAGACTAGGCAACTTCTGGAGTTCTCTGGAGTTCTCYTCCAAGTCTTTCTATCCCTTTGTAACCTATAAGCTGGCATGCCTTTTTTTATCTTTTACCATGTGCATTTACCCACAGTACATATCCTGGTCAATGTCTGCTTTCTTGATTGCTCTGGTTTTTCCTTTCCATGTTTCTTTAATGTGACCAAATAAACTTTGCTTCACTGTAGGCACACTTTTCATTCTTTTCTTATGAAGTTCATCTCCTTTTGCTTTTTGAGGGCATTCTCTCAACAACTACTCCTACAAGCTGAAATCACATACTCCACTGGTAATCCTGTCTTTATTGTTCTCAAAATTACTCAGATTGTCAAAAATAAGAATCTTTTTCCTCTCAGCTTCTAAGTTTCAGCTAAAAGGAAAAAAAGGATAAATAAAAAGTACTTCTCTGAAGCCTCATTGTATCTGGAGTCATAACATTCAACAGACACTTATCAGTTGYTCTAATGCTTCAGGTATTATTCTTCACAACTCTCACTGATGTCTCAGTCTTTCTCCCCAGTGACATATTAAGAAGCCTTGCCACCCACTCATTTTACCACTTACGTTTTTACGTACATTTGTGACTGTCTACAGACTCTCTTCATACTTCCRCATTTTTTGTGCAGCCAATCCAAATTTCTAGTGGTAGAGGCTCTTTTACAGTGCACGTTTTTAGTGCCCATCTGGGTTTTGCTTTAATCTCAATGTCTCCCATGTTTTAGGGATCAACCCTAAAAAACTGTACTAGTACGTAAGAAGTATCTATAGATTTCTGTAGCAATGGCTCACATGCAGCCAGTTGCCTTCCAGGTGATCACTGAGGGGTCCTTTGAGCTCTGTTATTCTATAACTTGTGCCATAATTTCCAGTGTTAACATAGCAACAGCTTGGTTATCAAATTGAGAACATTTCACATCATTTCCCACTTTAAGAATGTGTTCTCTGTCTACATTTGTTTCCACGGAGAGCATCAAATTGGACAAGTCAGTCCTGCTTCTTCTTGGCCCATTCCACTTATGAATTCTGCTAACCAGGATGAAAATACTGCTGTGGGCTTTCAGCAAGAGCAGAAAATTCTGCTGTTAATACCCCTTTTTAATGGAAAGGAGTGGGCCRTCAGTTGTGCAAAGGTCTCCAAGGTTACTCTGACAGCATGAAATATTTAAAGAGGGCAGGGACRGGTATGTTTTTTCCATACACTGTCACACTGACGGAACATCTCCTTACTAGCAAGGATTCCTCCTCCTGGTGCTGAGGAGAGGTCTACACCTTTTTCTTAAAACTGYTGAAGAGCACTTCGACACAGTTCTCAGTTTTCCTATTTGTACAGTGTTGGTTTGGGTTTTTTGTTCTTTTGTTTTTCTACCCTAAGATTTTTCCAGGCCTGCAGGACAAAGGGACATCAAGGAAGACAGAGGCCACCTTTCTTGTCTCTGTCCTTGGATTAAATGGAAAAACAGGATCACAAAGTTAAAATCCTATGTCTGATATGATTTCTAGGAGGWCTGGAATAATCAAAGATCCTTGCTGAAGCTTTTGTTACCAGTTTTTAATGGATTCAGATGATCCTCTTGTTTCCTTTTCAGAGGAACAATTTTGAAMAGTCATGCACAGGCTGACTCCATATATGTGCTTTAGCAGGTGATATCAGACTGGTATCTTCTAAGCTCTGTGTTTGGTTAAAGAAGCAAGAGATGTAAAAAGGCATAGGGTAAGAAGGAAGATGTGCTGAGTACCTTGAAGTATTGCATTAAAGAAAAAAAAATAAGAAGAAAAAAGAAAAAAAATCCATAGAGATCTTGAATTCATTTGGTGAAGTGCTACTCATGTTCTGCTATCAGTAGTYCCTCAGGTCTTTTTTTTAGTAAAAATTATGTTGTTTCTTTGTAGGCTTTTTTAACTTTAAACTTGAATTGATAATGTAATTGCTTCAATGAAATTCATGCAGTCAAAGATATCTTTTTTCTTAAGTATAACATTATTGGTAGAACATGATTTTCCATTAAATAAAGTTTTGGAATCCTTAAACCATAAATATGGAAAATACTTGAGGGAGGTCTTATAGCATATGTTAAAATTTTAGATTCCCTAAATAGCAAGAATTATACTTCTATTCATAAAGCGTTATCAGTGCACAAGTGGTCCGTGTAGCATGCTGATTGTTTGCAGCTGTATGGTTATTTTACATGGTGCAGTGTGAGAATAACAAGCACAAAAGACCTATAGATTTTTATGAGAAATGTGAATGGGGCCTTAGATTTAAACACAAAGCAAGGGAGCAATGTTACAACCAAGGGAAAAGTTTGCGACCTCGATGCAAAAGCTGTGATTTTCCCATGCCAGTCCCACAACTATTTGTATAGGTGCTTGAAACATGCAACAAATACAAGAGGTAGTCATTATCCTACCCAGATGGAAAACGTTTGTTTTTCATATCTTTGATCAAGCATTTTACATGAATAAATAAAATTTAATGTGACCTGCATAATGGACGTGGCTTCACTATGAAATAGGATACATTCAGAATATATTAGCTATGTAACTTCTGCATGATATATCAAACAGTCCAGTATGGGCCACTTAGTCCTTAAAACTTTTTTCACTTGAATGTACAGTCCATCAGAGGTTTTTGCAAGTTAATTTGCACAGCGATGTGAAAATGTTGTGTGGCATCTATATGTTTTAAGATAAATGCAAACCACATATTTTACTAATAAACGGAAACCTGTTCAGATCTGTCGTGATACTCTCCACCAAGGGAAGGACAGAATTTGTTGAAATKAAATCCACAAAGGGTTTTGTCTCTGTGGCTTTGAAAACTGATTAGAAGCACAGATACCACAGTGGTCCTACAGCTGTGGTCTACAACATATTCAAGTGGGATTTGTGTGTGAAATTCAGCCATATCTCTACTGTGGCTTCAGCTGTGCGTGTAGAAACGGCCAGTCTAACCCCTGTCTCATCAGAGTCCACCTGACTTATGCTGCACATGTATGGGAGCAGACACAGCTTAACGTTATCTTGGACAAAAGTGTAACAATGACATGTAAAGACCTGTATATATTTCSACATCACCAGGAAGCAGAAGTAGTATAACTAATGGCTCCACTCTCCTCTTTGTGTGCTGCCCTTTATCGTCATACATTGGTTTGACTATAACACCCAAGGGTCTGGCAGAGATTTGGGCATAGATTCTCATGTTTGACCCYGACTTTGTGTAATGTGATGATGTCAGTAATTTCAATAAGTGCAGCCCCTTGAACTTGTACAGAGAAGGTTTTGTACGAGACACTTCTTCAAGAGGTTGACCTCCTGCACACCTCCTGCTGAATTTAACTTTTTGGTACTGGAAGAGCAGGCAAAGAATGAGTGTGGCTGCGGTTCTGGACGCTGCTGATATCCRTAAGTGTTCTACTGACCTCCTGTACCTTAGTTAGGGCCTTTGAGATCTGTAGATATGTCACAGCTCTGCAGGTCTCGTGTCACCCCAGGACTGAAAAAGTGAAGGATGGATTACACTCCCTACATCTTCTGCTCTGCTTTTTCTAGAAGATCTCAGAATCCATGTTTTACAGGTAAAGTGTAGACTCGGAACCCCAATTTTTTAATTAAGGAATTCAATATACAATAGTTAATAAACAGCAGTTTCTTCTTCTCTTAGTAACGTTGCTTCATCAACCTTGATTTTTCTTTTACTTAATAAAGATTAATGCTGTACACTCTCCCAGGAAAGCTAAATGTAATACCAATCTTTATACCACCATCCATATTTCTGCTAGCTGGAATGTGAGGTGTCCTGAAGACAAAGTGCATTGTCACGCATTTAATGTGCATGAGTAAAAGTGCTCATAAAGAGAATTTATTATATTTTGCTGTTCCTGCGAGTGTCCACTTTCTGCTGACTGTCTGGCTTATAAGTGAATGGCAGTGTTGTTCGCAGTGCAAACAGTTCCCATGCCACCATTTGGACTTCTTGTGAACCTAGGTAGGAAGGTGGATTTACTGGGGAGGAGTTAAATTTTGGTCCACCACCCCAGCCAGCAATCCACTGTCCCGCGTTATATGACGGGTTGCTCTCCTTTCAGTTCCCCTATACCTGTGTGTCTTTCCTTTACTCGTCTTTATTTTTATAGGATATAAAATCCATACCTTTGTAAGAACTGGAGTCCAAAACCTTTGCTTGTGGAAATCAGATCATATAGTAAAAGTAGATCTAAGACAAACTTTACCTTTGGTGCATTATGCCATGGCATTTCATGCTCCCACCTACATCTTACAGCTGTAACGTAGAATAGCAGAGTAAGAAATCAAATAAAATAATTTGTGCCTGCTCTCAGTCCTGATTTYGTGAAAATCTTGAGAAATACTTTGGGGAAACTGAACCTGACCCTCAGATTAGGATACTTTCCTAGGCAGAAATATTCAGTGGGTAGCATAAAAGAAAAATCACTAGAAAAGTTCTGTCCAGTTGCAGCTGTTYTTTGCTCTTGTTGCTGAAGTATTTCGCAGTAGCATTCAAATCAAGCTATTAAGCATGGGATGGTTTTTCAGTCTGCCAGACATTTGAGTTTTATTTTGTTTTATCACATCCACAATTCGGGGCACTGCAAAGCTCTCCTGACTCGGGGCTATTCAGTTATTGCCGCAGAGCGTAAGGGACAGTGCTGGTACACGCCATGGCCAAACACTAGTTAAGGGCACGTTGGAAATGCTAATGCACCTCGGAGAAACATTCAACCTTTCTGCACTTTTTGAAGCTCATCTGATTTACTTTTTTGCGAATGTCGTATGGGAAGTCAGAACTGGTGAGAAGTTAAACTTTGCTTTGTGCTTTGTATCAGAGATGTGGACTGTGAATTAAGATCTTGTTATAGATATAGCCATGATTTAGAAGGGAGAAAGGAGGCAAAGTAGAGAGTTCACTTTAGAATTGATTTATCCAGTACAGTGGTGCAAATCCTTATTTTTTAGGAAAAATGAAAAGCATACGTTCAGCTCTAATTTGCAATTAAACTACTTATATCAGTATTGTTAATCTTAATGGTTTCAAGTGACCTATGTTCTAATAATCTGTACCATCAGCTCAGTGCAGATCTTTTTTCCTAATTAAGAATGTTTGACCACAAGAGGGAGTTCCTTGCCAACTGTTTACTTATGAAAGTAGCAAGTGCAGAACAGGGATGCTTCAAAAAAAGTTAACAGATAGAATATCTGCGTTCTGCTGTTGAAGGCTAAGACAGGAAATAATTGATTTTATTATTTTTTAAAAAAACTAAACTCTTAATTCTGAAAAAATAACATTTACTGTGCTCTAAAAATCTACATGAATGTCTAAGTTTTATTTAATAATGTACCTATTATTAATTTAAAATATACCATAGTTGTCACCTAGGAATGTAAAGGAATATTATAATCAAACACAATGAGCACAAGTGAAATTTATGGTTGGTTTTATTTACATGGTATTAATGTGTGCTAWGAATTATTTTTAAGAGCTCTATTCCTAGAATTAATAAAATAGTAATTTGTACCCAATGGGCTGCACTATTTATTTAATACTTAGCCAAAATATATTACTTCAATGTATTCAAGTGAATAGTTCTTTCCTTTGTTGTGGTTTTTGTTTGTTTGTTTGTTTGTTTAAACTACGTTCCTTCTCATATCTTACACTGTTGATCTTAACCATTGCAACTATTTTTACTTTGCATGAAGTATTTTTGTGACTGTACATTACAAGGTCTTGATGAAGAAAATCAAATTCCAGAAAAAGTGTTTTTTCCCATGCTGTGTTAAACTATTTTTGCTGCAACATTTCATACACAGTCGTAATTTTTTTTTTTTTTTTTCATTTATCCTGAAGCCAAGGTCCAGGTTCAACTCATAAGAAAGCTGTTGGTAATCTGAAAGARCCATGCAGCTTTATAAATAAGTTCTTTTTCCACTTGTTCTTAGGGAAAATATGCTCAAAAACAGGAAAATCCCACATAAATCTTCTGTGTATTTCCAGTAGATAAAACCAGACAGCAATTAACCCCTAAACAACTGATGTGAAAAATACTAGCTAAAAATTCTTAGTAAATGGAGAAAGCAGACAATCCAAAAAATATAGGAGGACAGACTTTAAGGAAAGAAAAAGGATTAAGTGGTCTGTGTGCATAAAGAGGCACTTACCAACACCAGGTGGAATAGTAAACACAAGCCCACCCCCGTCCAGCGTGTGCTCACTAATGGTTATCTGGTACTTACACTCAGCATCGGAGGACCGGGTGGCAAAGGCAACTTGTTTTGCTACATGTCTTGTCATCCTTACAAGGCTGTAAAATCGTTTCCAAAGTCCAGTAGTTGTTCAGAGCTCCTTCTGTCTTATACTAACGATCTTTTCGTTTGTATGGCATTTCCTTTGTGCCTTGCAAGCGTTAGTTAGCTAAACTTCACAAAGCCTTTGTCAGGCAGGTAAAGGCTTTTGACTTCGTCTTACAACAGCACTGGTGAACATGGAGGGAGGGAAGAGGCTAAACTTTTGAAAATGTTAGGTATACCCAGTAGCTATTTAGTCAGTCCATTACCCAATTTCTGTGTATATTCTAACTGTTGGCTTAATTGTACCCCTAAAACATAAAGATCTAGTCTGAAATGTCGTAAGTGAAATAAATGAAAGCTATGAACGTTTGAAACCGTTGCAGTTTCTCCTTTACCTTAACTGGCTTGTGTATCCGTATTTCTTCATGTAATCTTTGAAGCACAGTTTTTCATCAGACATTCTTGTTGTGAATGCGGCAGAACTCAGTCCTTGTTTTTATGTGGCATAACTGAAAGGCAAATATTCATCAAATCAAAAGGCACGGCATAGTAATTGGAAAAGATGGTGACTTACACATTTAGACCTTTATTTTGTAGAGCTCGGAATTCACAAAATGCAAGTTTCTCTAAATGGAAATATGAACTAAAACTATATGTCATATTATCTCTATCAAGATGCATTATTTTTAAGGCAGATGCATATTCCTTTTTTTTTCACAATCATTCTCTGTTGGAGAAAATAACATTTTAATTTTTGTATTTATATCTAGTTATTGCAGAGTCTAGTGATTCTTTACTTTAAAAAAAGTAATAAAGCTATAAGCTCTGTAAAATGTCTCACTTACCCTAACACACTACACAAGTGAGTTCAACCAGACTAAGTTCAATGATGAGAAGGCAAAAGAGAAGGTTTTTAAAAATGAAATAATATTTCATCCACATTTTAGTAGTGATAGGGAAAAACATGGCATAAAAAAGGAGAACTGTGGGAAGGAGAAGAGAGATTACATATTCTTTGAATATGTCTAGGTGAATGCTAGACAGAAATTAAAACTATTAGGCTTTCATCAACATCAAATCTTGGAAATGTTCAATTTTATTTTTTTCCCCGTTCTCAGTCAAACACTTCAGAAGTAACAGTAATGGGATATTTCCATTCATTACTTGAATTCCTGGACTAGGTTGCAGAGACTAACCTTTTATCTGTTTTAGCATAATTTTATTTAGAAGTTACATTTTTTTGAACCATTGACGTAGGTTTGTATTTGGGATGATTTCTTGACATCATTATAAAACAGCAATAAAGCAAATAAAAATAAAAAATAAACTATTTTTTCAAATATAGTGGTTAGTCTGTGCAACTAGCATGAAGGTCTTGACCAGTGAAGAATTCTCCAAGGTGATATAGTTTGGAGAATTTAATGAGGTTATTTTCTTCACTTACAGTTGCACAAACAACTTTCTTTTAAATTGTACTGGTACTCTTAAAATACTGTTTTGAAATGTGCAACCTTATTCTAGAGTATTTATCCACAGTAGTTTAATTTTGTGATTAAAAACATGCAGGAATATTTCATACAAAAGCAAACTTTCACTGTCATATTTACCAAGCTTTTGAAATGGATTGCAGTCAAACGTACACCCACACAACCTTAAAAACAAATAATAGAAACTTTCATTTTAATGGGCATAACTCTGTTGATCTTTTCATTTTTTAATTGTAAATGACAATTTAGTACAGATGTGGAACAAATTTGCATAGTTAATGCAATCGTTTTCCAGCTTGTTCCACTTTTCTACAGCATGATCAGCTGTCATGCTTAAACTAACAAATTCCTGGCATTATCGAAAACATGCAGCTGCAGGTTGGTGTTTTTTCAGTTGTTTGTATCAATAGACAGAAGGAAAAAATAGTGAAATCACTTAATATAACATTTCTCTTTTTTTGAAATATAACAAACTTTAAGGTAGAAAATTAGTTGAATAACACTTAAGTTACAAGGTAAATTAGCTGACCATTTTATTTCTGACTTTTTTTAAATGTACAAATCTGTTAGTCCAAGTATACCCTAAGATTTAAAGGCATTAGCTAATTAACTTTACCATAATCAGTTATTCTTAGAGACAGAGAAAGGCKATTATTAGAAGTCTTGAGCAACTCAGATGTAGTGTCAGCTTTCAAAAAAATGGAATTTATCTCCCTTTCCATTCAGGTAGTTTAACTTAATCGGATAGTGGGGAAAGGGAACAGACCAAAGGGTATGAATATCTTCTGGGGTGGCTAAACTGGGGGCAGAGGACCTCTACTAAAAACCATAGACAGAAACTTCTTTGACATATCTACATGCCTGTCTATATTTTCAAGTGGATATTTTAAGATCAATTTTTACAATCATCTGTTTAACATTTYAATAAAGCTGTTAGTCTCCAAAAATTAGTTCTGTTATGTTTGGATATAAAAACAGAGTTAAAAGAGGAGAATGTGTGATCTTCCCCATGCATCACTCCTCTAATTCAGTTGTGATCTAAAAGAACAGTCATGACGTCTTGCATAGAATGCTTAGTACTACTAATTGGTTTAATGTCATTATTTAGAAGGCAATGTGTTTTATCCTAACTCAGTGTTCTTATTTGGGAAATACTGGGAATGCATTTGAAATCAGGGAAACTATTTAGAAGTGGGATCTTGAAGGAAGATTTACAAGCAGTGCATTACAAAATAAGACAGAAATTTGAAAACTACTAGATTACACATCTGTTGAACAACAAACTGCAAAATTATTAGTTGTTGATAGATATAAAGATTGGAGTAAGCTACAAGTTAGACAACACAGAATATGACCTGATATTTTTCAAGTAGTATGTCTGAAAAAATCAAATGTTTTGATTTAGGTGGTAATAGACACCATGTTGTCATACCCTCTCATAGAGAGTGTTTATAACTTGCATATTTGACAAAGTCAGCTGTTCAACTTTGGGAATATGTCTTCAAAATGATAAGACAAATATCTAGTGTAACTGAAGGCGGGAAAGGGGARGGCATTAGAAAGTGCAAACCCATTCAATTAAAAGCCTAACCTGGTGGTTTTGTGCAATGAAAAGTTAATGGACTGACGTAGWTTCCATAAAATAGTGTGGTTTTTTAATGCTCTGAAATGCTTCATGGATCTCACATGAACATACCTAATCTTTCAGGAGCATTACCTCCTCAGAGCTGTAATCACAGTGTGTATCAATAAAGATAAAATACAGTGGGGCACTGATTCATGTGGATCAGCTGGAAAACTTGTAGCCAGAAACCTCTATACTTTACTGATCTTCCAACCACTAGATTTATGGACAGAAGTCAAGAGAGTTCATTCTGAAAAAGAAGTTGGGGGAGACAGTTGGCTGCTGTAACTAATCAGGCACTGGATTGTCTTCTCTATTTCCTTCAAAGGCACATGCCACTATATTTAACAGATTAGTACTCAAAACAACTAAATTATTACCAGGATTACTGAAACACTGTTCATATCTTCCATTTGAATATACCCTTCGTATACTTCATTTCCAGAAATGACCAGTGTTTCATTACTATTTAGAGTTGGCTACTAGATATTTTTTCCCATTTAGTATGCAAATACAGGCTGAACTTCCTGGGCTTGGAATTTAAAAATAAGTCTTTGGACCCTTCATATTAAGCTTAAATAATGTCTCAGAGTATATTTCATAGTTCACTATGTGTATTTTTTCATTTCCCTCTCCTCTTGTTCGTCATTCATTTATACATGGAAGGACAACATGTATTTTATTGCTCTGCTTGGCTTTTCTCATTTTCACTTTCATTATCACGACATTGGTCAGAATTATGAACAAAAAAAATATTGTACTTATTTCTGTCTTTTCCTTTGTTTTTTATATTTTCATAGAAAGATTATGAATAAATATTGCAGTTAAAATATTCTAAAATTGTTCTTAAATAGTATTACAGTGTTTACACTGGCACCATTTCACCTGTATGCATTGTCTACATTCCCCGTACTTTCTGCTATGATTTGCGATCATAATAGATGTATGCAGCTGAGTGTAAGATATTGGAAGTGATTGGCTCTTGAAATGAATGGTGAAATAAAGCATTTCATTTGATCTGTGGTTTCAGCTTAAATAACTTTCCAAAATCAGTCCTGTAAGCAGAAATCTTACAGCGATTATTTGCAAAATTGATTTCATTCTAGATTGTAGCAATATTCATTGTCACTTTGTGGCCTTTTAGACACTTAGGGCACTTTCATCTTCCTGTGGGGTTACCATTAAACAAATATTAGTCCTCTAATTAACCCTTAAATAAGGCACTCTCTGTGTGTTCTACACACTCCTGATGTGTGTAGAATGATGAGTTGGATAAAATGACAGTAAAAGACAAAATAAGGAGGACCAAAGTATTTCTATCCCATGTAAAGGCAATAGTAGGATGTTGTTGTACAGCAAGACTGTAAGGCTGGTCTGTTCCTTTAGTAGAACTAGAATATCTTTTTGTCTCATTGCACATTTTTGTGCAAAGAAGTAGCTTTCAGGAACTGACGTACCATAAAAGTCTTTTGCCCCATCCTCAAAGAGGTGAACATTAGATTCTTCAGTTCTGTTTTCGAATTACATCTTTCTTCTGTTCCTGAGTGCTTTAATCTATTTCAGCTTTCTTTCTTTAGTAGAAATGAAGAGAAAGTGTCCATGGAACAAAAAAGCATTTTTACTTTCCTGCCAATATTTTCTGGAACATTTTCCTCTGATATAAGTTTATTTTCAAATATTGTTTATTTTCAAAATTTCTGTACTCCTAATAAAGCTAGAACTCATTATAGTAAAATTGCTGACCCTAGAATCATTATGAGACCTATTACACATAATTTCTTAATTCCTTATCAGCCAATAGCAGCTGAAGTTTAAAATTCCATCTTGGGTCTTATGAAGTCAATGTTATTTCATTTCTCCTTGGCATTTACATTAACGTACCCTTGCCAACATTTTCTTCTTTGTTACAGCAGACAATTCTGTGAGTTCTATGGCAGCTTTATCCAGATGTTTTCCAGACATCCGTAATAAGGATATCCAGCACCTGACTACAACTGTTCCTTTATAAAAAGGAAATGTTCTTCAGTGCAACAAAAGAAAACATCTTCTGACTTCTTACTGAACTTTCCAYTGAGTTGCAGAAACTGTCATCCTCTTACATAAAAGAAATAAGAGCTATAACAGAAAGAAAGTTGTCTGATGAAGTTCATATTTAAACACACAGATAGAAATTAATTTCAACATTTATAGCATATCATGAGATTAAAGACCTTTCTTCTGTGACTGACACTATTGCACTTCTCCACGCCTTCATTACTCACAAAATTGACCACTTTAATCTTTTAGTGCCAGGCATTCTAGATAGTTGGCTAAATCATCTGCAGATGCTCATCATCTAAATGCTGCCATCAGAGCTGTTATTAACAAGTCTCACTTTATAGCTCACATTTCTCCCATCTTGCAATCTGTACATTGGCTGACTTTTTGGCAGTATATTGATTTGGAAGCAATGTAGTACCATTTGGGAATGAATTGGCCACACGTATATATTGTGTACATTTTTTTCCTGCCTTCATATATGTGTAGTACCTGCAGCATCTTTTATTGCTTTTGATGTTTTATTTTTCCATTGCATATTAATTGTCGGCTTAGTATTTTCTCTTAATCTTCTGAGCAACTGATGGAACTCCTCTTCCTTCATACCCTTCTCTTTTTTCAGCCAATCGCTTTGCGAGCTGTTATGAGCTTTCTAATCAATGTAGGTTTGATCTTAAATTAGAGTTTCTTGTAAAGAGAATTTTCATTCATGACCTGATGTTTTTCATCAAACTATCAAAGTTTTTCCGTTTGTGCTTGTATCAACCCTTTAGATATATTCTTCTGGTCTTGGATTTTCAAGTGCACTTATGCACTAGCAGTTTTTTTAACCACATTAAAATATGCTTTTTTACACACAACTACCAAATCATGGTTTTGGGTATGTAAGTAGGTAGCCATGCACATGAATTGCTGTTTATTGTAGAACTTCCTGATCTGTATGACAACTACGATAACTGCATGTGGAAATTAAGCATTCAACTGTGCATTCATTTTTGCACRCACGATTGTAGAACTCACTTTGTATGTATCAAGCTCTTAAGATTGTATTAGAGGAACTGGTAATAATGGATTTATGGTAAATTTGCATGTAARCTATTTTAGCAAAGTATTTCAGAAGTCCCTGCAGAAATAATGTTAAAATGCTCCTTTGTGTTGGTTCTTTTGGAGATGAAATGAAATCTACCTTGTCTGAAGTTAGATGCTAACGTATTAACTGTTGTTTTCAGTTTGGTAAACATTATGTTAATGACTAGACTTTCTATTTATCCCCCCCCACCCCCCAAAAAAACCCAAAGTTTCAAATAGAACACCCATCAGGAATTGGTGATATAAACTTAAGYGGACATCCTTGCTGTTCTCCTTTTGTGTGCATATATGCATTTGCCAAGAACAGACTACCCAGCACCCAAGGATTATTGGTGCGTTTCTAGAAAAGGTTATTTCTTTAAATTGGTGATTCAACRTGTTATGCAGCTCATTTTGCAGCTCGTACCTTAAACTAAACCCTGGGGCTCAGCTGACCTAAAGATCCTGATGATACGCAAGGTTTATACTGTATCTTACCTTTTGCCATAATGAATAATGAGAGGAGGCTTTATGTATTGTGACAGTTAAATTCAACATATTTTTGTTTGTATTTGCTGGAAGGATGTGTATCTCTTCAAATACCAAAATGAGTATCCAGACTCTCAGTGACGCGGCAAGATACTTTTTAGACAAAATACGGACAAAACCAAATTTATAAATGATGTTTATAAAAGTGTTTTGGAGTCTAGGAAACCTGGTACCTCAATGATAGAACACTCATCCTGTAGATCAGCAGTATAAACTTGTGGGGCTATGTGTGAATCAAATCCAGTCTATGTTCATCCTTGGGTAGGCAGTAGCATAGAGCAAAACACAAGGAGTGAAAAGGTGATTATGTTGTTGTTGTTGTTGTTGTTGTTATTATTACTTAAGGAAGGAAGTGAATAGGGGTTATTTTAGCTGTTACCTTCATGCAATACCCATAATCTATGCACTACTCACAGCACTTTTTGATGTTTTCAAGCCTGAGAAGGAGAAAGTGTGGTTCTGTTTGCTGCATGCCAGCCTGTTTATACACTAAATATTAATTGGACAAGAGCAGAAGTACTTCAGAGAAAGAGACCTGGACCCTTTATTCCACAATCTCCATGTCAGTTACCCCATTTACTATTAGGATAGAATCATGCTTTCTCTTATTTATTTTCCATCTGGCATCAGCATTCTTCCTGTTTTCACAGAAAGGATGGAAAGTGCCTCCCAAATACTTGTACCGTTGTTGTGGGTGACTTTCTCATACAAGTGCTGCCCTTCAAGCCCAAGAACATCTAGAAACTCCCTTTCTGACTTGGTAAGTGCTCTTAATCATAAAAGCACTCAACCAGTACTGTACCTTCCCTCTCACCCCACACACTAAACAAAGTCAACGTGTTCTGGCTGTCATGAGTAATGTTTTGGCTTTCTTCTTAGGACAAGGTGGCTTCCAGGTGCTTGTCTATCTCTGAATTTTCATGGGCGTGTACAATGGACAATTCCACATCTCTTTTGACTCTGATGTGCCTGAACATCACTGCGTATACAGAACTTCTCAACAGTTTTTGTAAATTTTTCACTGTTGTAAGTTGAGCATAGTTGACTGTGACTGAACCTTTTTGTTAGGTTTAGGACTTTAAAATCTTAGGACAGATGGGATAAATATAGCATATCCCCTAGCTTTCCCTGAGACACAGTATTCAATGCAGTTTCCTTTCTTTTTAGTTCAAAAGCTTAAATCACTGCGGAATCACTATTATAAAAGGTCACATTCCCCTACAATGCTATTTCAGAGACGGGTTCCATATATAAGTTCTGTTATGTTTACTACACTACAGTTAATCAGCCAAGGTGTCAGCACAGCAAGGGAATGAATCTCACAAAGTTTCTGGACACATTTAGCTGCCATCCGTGAAACAGCAGTCCACATTGCCCAGGCTTTCAGCCCACCAAAATCGTGCGCTGTAACTGTTAGGCTATTTCTGAGTGGGAGGAAGGTATTAAAGAGTAAGTGCCTGTGATTTAACAGCCTAACAAAGGTAAACAGTTAATTTGCAACCATCCAACAGAATTCTGTATCACAGAGAAGGAAGATACACAAAGACAGGAGCATGCATAGGTACACTTATTTATAAAGTGCTAGAGCATATGAAGAGTTGAAAAACTGGGCTTAAACCTTGAACTTTTAATTTTTCTTTGGTAGACAAAGTACAGTAGATTAAAGCAATACCTTTTATTGGACCAACAAAGAGCGGTCAGGCTTTGAGACCAGAAAGGTTGGATCTTCAGTTTTCACCTTATTGATCTTACCTACTGTTCCTTACAGACCAGATCAACTACAAATATTTTCTGTATGCCTTGGATGATATCTTTCTTCCTTTGAGATTCAATGTTTCTTTTTGTGATCAATAGTAAAAAGAGACTTTTTGTAGAGAACTACAATGAAAAAAATGTAAGGAAAGGAATCCTTTTATAGTAGTTGTTGTTTGGCTGATTATCGCAGGAAAATCAGAATTATTTTTTTATAGTGAAAAATGCAATTAAGTGGAGAAGCTACTCCCTTTTGTTGCTTTAGTATATCCCAATATTCATTTTGGATTGCTTTTGAAGTCAAGATATTTCACGTTAGAGTCTGAGAACACCAAATTCTCCCATCAAAAGCATAGTACTTTAAAGCATTAAAAACAGTCTAACCTTGTCCCCTTCCCCCTGCTCCCCCCCCCCTCAAGTCGACTTCATTTTTTCTTTAACCTTTTTGCTGTCCAAAGAACTACAGGGTAAGTATTGCCCCTAAGGCTAGGTGAGATCTATTTAATCTGTCTCGGCACGTTTACAATTGCAAGAATTTTGCATTCCTCTTTAATTCTCCCACTTCAGTGATAACACAAACCACCACGATTTTAAAGACGGTTCACTTAATGTTCAATCAGAGAAAAAAAACAGTGAGTTTTCAGAATGGTTTTTATTCTTTTGTGACAGGCCACCTTACAATGAAAGCTGATAGATATGGAATAAACTTGAAAAAAATAGTTTTTATTTGGTCCCAACCGGCAGATGTTGACTGAAGATCCAGTCCCCTGTGGCTGGCAAAGAGGAAGCAAGGAAAGAGAAAGCAAGTAGAGCTGTCGTCAGAGATAACCACCTGGAAGAACAGGCTAGATATGACCATAATAAATGTCTGAATACCTGATTGCTAATATATGGAGCAGCACAGCACTTGTCCCCAGACCCTTTCTCACCGATTCCATTTCTGAAATTCACAATCTGTGTTAATGTATAGAAATTAAATAAAACATTTCTGCTTGAAAATCAGCATTTTTTCCAGCAACATTCAATAACTGAGTACTSTGTTAAATGTGTTAAATAATATTTTTCATCTTTTTAAGGGACTGTGTGGATAGTAAAACATATTTCTGATTATAAGTCCCTCTAAGAACTGATTGTTCATCCCTTAAAGTATTTAGTATGTGTTCTGCTTCAACTGACAACAACTAAACTGTCATTTTCTAAGCAACTGAAACATATGGGAATTCTGATTCCATTAGATTTTAAACTATTGAACAGATCCTTATAGTTGATCTAACATCTTTCATGTTGCTTACAATATTATTGTTCAGTATAACTATTTGTAGGAGAAGTTACCATTAAATACTAGTTCAAACAAAATTTTTTAAAAAAAWTTTTTAAAAATGGTTTGTTGGGATATATAATCAAGTTTGTGTTTAAGCATCTCCTCCCAAACTTTTAAAGTGTTTTGCAGACTGTGACCACATACAGCCTAAAATCTCTAAATAAAGTAGCATGGTTATGCCGTATGTATTGCTTTAAGGTATAGAAACAAGTATACTTAACAGCAGAAAAGAAATTAATCTGCTTAGTGTCAAGGAGATCCTGATGAAAATATGAAGTTAACTTTGGAGGAAACAAAACCAGTAATTCCCTGGTCCTGAAAATAAGAAATTATGCACTTAGGATAATAAATATAAATTTTGACAATGCTTTATTTTAATGGCACATGAATTAAAACTGCATTACAATGAAATTGCTGCAGAACATCCACATTAATATCAAATGAATTCATTATGACCAGCACAGTTACAATGAATACTAAATGAATTAATAATAATGAACCACTTAAAGTGTTACCTAATTGTTTTATTTCATTTTTATGTATATTTTTGTCCAAATTTAACTGTTAGGTTAATAGAGAGTGACATCCAGTAATTAATTTCAACACCGAGTGTTTGTAAGTGATTACTTTCACACCAGATTCAGTCAAGCCTGCTGCACATCCAGCATTGATCAGATAGACATCAAAAGACCCACTTACTGCCCCAGATATTTTGAATCATGTTGATGCAAAATGATCAGCCAAGATGTATTAAAGATTTAACAACTCCTAATGACTGGTGATAATGGTGTTCCTTGAACTGACAATACATATTTCCTCCAAGAATCCTAAGTGCTTTACACAGGTGGTTATTAACAATATCCCACAAATAAAGAAACTGAGGTGGAAGCACACTAGATGGTTTGCCCACGATAACGCAGTAGCTTTGCTGCAGTCGCCTGTAGAAACCTCAAATCCTCCCAAAAGTTGTTCTGGTTTCCTTAGTCTCTCCACTAAGCGAAGCTGCCATCTCTCACTCATTGCATTGYACACATCATGATGTGTTGTGTTGTAACTGCTCTATCATCATAACTGATTAGTATATGCCATATAATCTTATGAACCATATTTTGTAATGTTAAATCATGTTAGAAATGATACCTACAAAGACAATGCACATTATTTCTCCATTACGTATTAGCAGAACCTATACCCCTTTAGTACCATGCTCTACAACACAACCCCCAGTGCAGCTCAGCATAGGGAACCTGGGCAAGTTCCTCCATGGCTAGGAACAATAATTTCTGATGAAGCTTTCATAATGGYAAGGAAAAAAGACATTGCTTCGTGAAAGGTTTATTTTTTAACATGCTAATTCACTTATACCTCCAGATAAAACACCCAGAGGAAGATTTATTTTATATTAAAATTGGGGGGGGGAGTATTTTAATTGGGCTGTTTGATAGCACATATAAAGAATGATAACATTAGAATGAAAAGTGTGAAAACATCCTAGTTTTAAGTTTAATATCTGGCCACAAAATGCGTTTTAGAAGTTCTGGATAAGAGGAAAACCCAAAGCACTTTGAAACAAGCAGGAAGGTGACGTATTTTTAAACCAATTCATTTACCTTCATCTTCTCACCAATTTTTAACAWCATCTTTTGCATTCATAAAACATGTTGAGTGCTTCACTATTGCAGTTTATTATGACCTTTTGGTTTTGGGGGGTTTTTGGGGTGTTCTAAGACTTAAATGTCCTTTAGCTTTCAGGGAGAATTAAGACCTTTAGAAAATATTATTTTGCCATTCAATTTTTAAAAGGCCCTCTCTGTAGGAGTATTGAATCAAGTCCGTATTACTGAGCAGTAAAGGAGGTTTCATTTATTGACATCTGTCATGCATTTGTGTTGCAGGTGTAAAGAAATAGTAAGATTAGGTGGGCTGGTTTTTTTTTGTTTTTTTTTTTTGCAATAAGTCTGATTTTGAAACTTAATTATTGCACAACTATCCCTTCCATCTTCTTGGTGATTACACTACAGAGGAAGAGGAGGGACCAGGTAACCAGTAGGAGCACCAGTAWAGCCTGCTGCAGTCCAGTAACACAAATTGAGGGAAGAAGAGTGAAGCCAAGGAGAGACTCCAAGGTCAAACAGGGTCTTCAAAGTAGGGAACGGGTGACCTACGTCTGCTCATTTTACTGTTATGTCCAGCCAGGCCCTGAACACAATTTGCATCCKAGAGCTATCATTTCATATTTGTATTTCCATAGGGTCAGGATCTGTCTTGTTATCCACATAATGTCAGTRAAATAAAAACTGGGCCAAAAGAACCAAAAGGGACCCAGGTCAGACAGGGAGGTAGGAAGAGGAAGATTTGTCCCTCTTTACACAACCAGTTAACAAAAACGGGGTGCAAATTGTGATGTTCTGGGGAAGAGAAAGAAAAACACCTACCCTTCACCTACAGCCGATTATTTCCATCACTCTTCTGCTGTCATTCCTTGTAGAGGTGGCTGCAAACAGGAGGTCTAAGGGATAGAAATTGGAGAATGTAGTTGCTTTTTTAAATTTCCAAAACCTGGTGTTGTGAAGGTAGATGTGGTAGATGAAGAGAAGTGGAGTGGCAGTATGAGAGCAGATTGAATCCTGCAGGAGAGCTGTCTTTGTCTTTCTCTCTTCTTTCCAATTACATTTCTACAGAACCCAGAGAATTTACTACAGAATTTGGRAAAAAAAAAAAATCCCTGTAGATTTATATTTTCTCTGAGGGGTCTTTTGATACTACAATTGTTTTGTAGTATAAAACCTGTAATTAGCTATTTGGGTTTTGCCTAAACTTGGGGGTACTTGACTTTAATTACCAATCAAATGTAACACTGCATCTGCATTCATGCAATCATTAGTACTAACTCACACATAGAAACCTTCTTTCATCTGAAGACAATAGAAAATTCTTTTTATTTGTTCTCACTCAGTTCTAACTGAAAATAACAGATGCTGCTAAGAAAGTTTGAGTGTTATGTTTATAATAGTTCACAAAGCAAAACAGCCACATCCAAAGAGAGGGGAAGGAGATTGGGTGCAGACAGGATGTAAATGGGTTTTTTATACTTGAGTGCCAGAGTTTGGGGATGAAGAGAGACAAACATTCTTCTTCTTGGAGTATAGACTTGACCAGCAAATACTAGTTTTGAAGAGGATGCTTGTATGACGTTACTGCAAAGTAGTGTAGTTTCAATCATATTTCTTCTTTTTTGTCTTCATACAATCCCTCTTCAGGCGTGGGGAGAGAAAGCAGGCATTTGTGAAGGCGATTACTGCCCTTCTCTCCTGCTAAACCACCCCTTTCCCTCACCTCACGTCTATAGTCTGTGGAAACAAATGGGAGTTGGAGAAGAAGTTGCTATCACACCTGGATCTCAGCCCTGTCCTTTACAAAATATGCATCTTCTCAGCCTCTTTTCAACCTATCATCTAGGTCATACGCTCTTCAGAGGAAAGTGATTTCGTACAGAGGTAGCTGCAATGAGATGGGTGGGCAGGAGCATTTTGGTACCACCTGAATAACAGGTTTCAGAAGCACCATAGTCAATAAGTTTCATTTCCAACAGATTTATATTTTGCAGTCTACTGATCTTGCTATCCAAAGGTGCAAGTCCTGATGAGCTTTAACCAAATCTGGAATACTTAATCTCTCTCTCCACCTTTTTATTAAGCTGCTAGAAAATAATTATTTTTAAGTGTGCTTTTTTTTYTCTCTCTCTCTCTCTATGTATGCTCAAATAAAAAATGTGCTCCCACAAGCCTTGTATCTGTAACAAATCAGGTTAAAAACTGTCTAATTTTGCCAACCAAAATAGCAGATCATTTTTTCCCAAAAGGCTGGAAAACAGTGCAACCGGTCAGTTCCCTTTGTATTGCCTACTGCCTGGTCTTTGTGCAAGCTCACAAAGACAGGAGCTTTTCTTTTGGTCTACRTTTCTTGCACAGGAACAAGCTTCAGTAGCTGTGAMTTCAGCCATACGAGTAAAGTACTCCATGCTTCTCTTGTTTGCCATTGGGATTCAGTCCTGTCCATTATCACAAACATTGCTGGTATTAAAAAAAAAAAAAAAAAAAACCACACAAAAAAAACCAAACACCAACAATCCCCACACAGAATACTTGGAGGCAAAATCACATTGCTGTATCCTCTTCATAAAGGCTTGTAGACATCCTTCAAACAAGGTTCTGTAAATCCTGAGTGTGATCCCACACCTAATAGCATGGTTCAGGATTTACAATGGTGTGAAGTCATAAACTATGGGGGTTTTCTCCATTTTTTGTTGACTACAAAAGGATTTTTACCCATTACTGGCATGAAAAGACAGAGAAACCAAATTAGCAGAAATTACTCTCACATAACACTTCTTCTGTATAAGCTTATTCAGCATCATAACTGCATCCCTCTGACATCCTAAATATTCTGTAAGAATTAATATCAAATCCACAGTCTTCTTGAAATATAAAGATATGCATTTTTGTCATGCATATGCTATTCTGAACAGGGTGGGAGGCCTCAGTTCTTAAATGGAGATACGTTTAATACCTTCTGTCAGTAGACAGAAATTGTTCCAGGGGTCAGCCCTCTTTGTTTATCCCAGAGATGCTGTAAAAATTTAACCAACCTTTATTTATTTGTTTTTATTATTGAGAACAAGCAGTGATGCAAAAACTCTACACATATGAATAAAATATTTAGTTAGAGGCGTAATTAATATAAAAGATACAGTGAAATAGRAAGGTGGTTAATATAGCCAGCAAACCATATATCAATACCGGTTATCATATTTCATTGGAAAACACTAAAGATCAAAAATCAAGCATGGTAATTAATTAGTCTCATTCCCATTTAACCTGAAGGTTGCATATATAAAGAAATCAGGCTGACTGTGTGAGCAAAGAGAATAAGTAGTTCAGTTAAAGATCAAGAGTGGCAGAAGAAAGAAGTGGAGGGGAAACAAGGGGAGAGAAATGTCTTCATTTATTGCATTATAAAAATATAAAAACACTTTACTGATTTAACTCCTGTTCACCTAATTAAGAGCATAATTTCCATAACTGGAATGATTGGTATTTTTTGGATTAATTGCACAAATTTTSGGATAGTAAATTAATTTTCACACCCTCGAGTCATAATCAAATTCAGTGTGTTTCCCCTACTTTCTTTACCACTGGTCATTCTTCCTCTAGGAGATAGCATATTTGTTGGCTAGAACTACACAGACTATGGGGATTTGGCTATCTTCTGCTCACCACATTCTATGCAAAGATGAATGACAACCAATTTTCATTTGCAAGCAATAGGAACAGATTTTACTAATATAGGAAAAGAGGRATGTAACATATACTTTAGATAAATAAAGTACATCACTTTGCAACCAAAAAAAAAAACCACCAAAACCAGTCAAGATTGGAGCGTATGGGTAAAAAAAAAGTGTTCTAAAAATGTCAATTAATCAAACGAACAACTGTGAAAGTGAAAAAAATAAGAATTTTTTCAATATTTTGAAACCATTTTCTCAGTATTTTGATAGATATTACAAAAACAGTTTTGAAATTGTTGAACTACCCCATTTACGATTTTATAGAGGAAAAATATAGGTTTCCACTTAAAATGAGGCAATAGCTCTTGTAAAAGTGATAAAAATTCAAAGCTGACATTACAAACTTAATCCTAAAAATGATATGTTTGGATTCACTCAAACTACCATCATTCTTTTCAATTTGTTTTAAACAAATTCTAATAGGTTTACTTTTTGTGTGATTAAGGATGGGAGATTTATTTTTTCCTAAAGACTGTATTTTCCCAGAATTGAAAAATTAATTCCTGTTCAATTATACTCCAAAACCTGGATTTTAGGCCTACTTAGAGCCTCAAAATGTCAGTAGCAAAATTGTTAATTATGTTTCAGTTGCAAAGCTGTTATTCAGCCAAGGGAGAATAGATGTTTATTTTCAGATAGCAAAGTATGCAGTATAGACAGATGAAAAACTTCAKGGGGGAAAAAACAACCTTCTATGGCAATTTGTTTTTCAAATTTAGGGAATAACAATAGCCACATTTCTTCTTTGATTAGAAAAAATATACTAGTATATATTTTTTCCTTTTTGTGTGTAGAAGTAGCATTGATTAGGGCTGAAGAGTTACTAGGTAATAGGGGCTTTACAAGGGGCTTAGTGGGAAATAGTAGTCTTGCCTTTCAAGACATTTCAAGATATTGYCCTTGATCTGAAATCTTAGTCTTGTTTAGAGCCAGACTTCCAGACCTAGTACAATTATCTGTCCATCCAAAGCATTGAGTTTGTTCTTCTGGGTGCTAGGATCCAGTATATCTAAAAACTGTGCAGCCTGGTGTTCTAATACCCCAAAATCCAAGATAACAATCTGATTTACACTTTTTACAGGAATAACTGATCTTGCAAGAAGCTAAATTCATTTGATATCTCCCATTTTAATATAAAAGTTCCTTGGTTGCTTAGCATTAATTGCTCGTGCATGCTCAGAAGTGTCCTTTTATGCACCTTCTTCATTTGTTTTATCCAATTGAACTGAGCCTTTTCTTAAAGAAACCTTATTGCTTTTGGCATGAACTTCTGGTCTAGACCTTCTGTGCCATTGGTATGAGTTGAGATGACTTTAGTAGGAAACTTTGCCAGAAACAGAAGTTGTAAGTGATCATGACAAAACAATCTAATGCCAAAAGTTGCTGATTGTTATACTTGGAAGTTATAAATTTATCTGTTTTATATGCAGTATATCTTCAATATTGATGAAACTTTTTCAGATGCAAAGAACTTGCACAATACCCTTGTCATCACTGAAATTCATATAAGCTTCTCATACAGAGACCTTAATCAATGCGTAATGGAATGAAAGTACAGTGAATTGGTAAAAATCAAATGCACTGGGTCATTATAGCTGGGAATTTACTCTCAGACRTTCCATTTCTAGTGTGTTCCAGAAATTATTGCAAAGAGGTAGTGAAATGGCCCCAAATGAGTCGTGCACCATGATGTACTTGCTGTTTTGCCCTCTAATTCTGTGGTGACCTGAAGCTTAGAGTGTTATATATCCAAAAGTCACTTCAGAGTGCATCATCTGAACCTTGATCGCTGAACCCTTGGCCTATTTAGCTTTTCACTATCTTCCTCTTTCTCTGGATATCATGGGAGACTCCTGTAGAGAGGTAATGTTCTCCTTAACTAATTGAGGAAAATAAAGATGGATTTATGTTTTTACGCAGTCAATGAGGAAGGCTAACGTTTTTGCATTACACAGAGAGAACAAAGTATTAGGCCAGTATCGGGACTGGAAACTAGGCCTCTGGAGGAAATTCATACTCACCCTGTATAATTTAATAAACAGAAAGCTCTAGAGGAAAATCTCTGGCTCTATGATAACATGGCTTCTCCCGACAGTTGGTTTTTGGTTTTGCCCTCTTGAAGGCAGCTTGAAGGCAGCTAACCATGAGGATACAGCAATCTCTGTAGAGCCCACAATAAATAAAGCAGAAAAGTCATCAAACATAGAAAAGACCAATACGAATTAAATGTAATTCTTATTGCTTGGATATTTTTCCTTCGAGTTAGCATGCACCGACTAGAAAAGCTGAATCCTGTTTAATGTGCTCATGTTCACAGTGGGAGTTTTCAGTGAATACAGTAAGCAAGATTTGATGTCACTGGCTAATTTCTGAGCCTCCCAGAACAATCAGCATCTGTACTTAAAAGCTTAAATCTACTTTGTGCTTTTTACGTTAGAAGGTGCAAAGAAACTGCAAACACAGACGGAGCGATGCTTGGGTTGAGGGTGTCAGTGCCAAAGCAGACAGTTCAGCATGTTAATTGCTTCTACTACTTGGAAACATCTGGAGCTAGCGCTGAACTATATAAAGCTAACTGAAATTGCTGCAAAGCTCATCTCTGACTTTCAGTTGCACATAAAGCAGAATTTTGGTATCGCATTTGGCATGTAAGTTTGTTTCTTCCGCCTAAGGAGACGCATTGTGTCATAATGTCTAGAGTGAGACGCCTTTACTGGACACAATAAAATTTTATTTAAAAAGTGGACATTGAGGGTAAGACTGTTTGAAGCCCAGCCTCTGACAATTGTCTCTGCAGAAGGAGCTTTTGAAAGACTGCTCGCAGAAATTGGTATCTTGAAGTGTGGCAGCTCCAACTTCCAGTCCTGTGATCAGGATTCATTTCTGTGTGGTTTAACCACAGGATTGGTGAACAATACTTTTTGGCCTTTTTGGCAAAATTACCACTGTGCTCCAGCTAAGTTCTGACTAGCAAAAGTCAAGATGTATTCTTCAGCCAAGATTTCTTTTTGGCAAGATCTGTCAATTCTGAATTTTAATAAACACTTGAGGTCATTTATTATCACAAATAGGAACTGAAGTACAACTTATGATTTTAAATGTCAGCTGTGGTGTAAGGCCAGAGTTGAATTTCTTTATCTTCATTATCATTTGTGTGCATTATGTTGCTTGTGCCAGTAGAATTTTTGTTGAAGTGAAATGAATATTGATTAAAAAAGGAGAAAAGAGAAGAGCTAAAACATCCAAAGACCAAGAAAATTTCCCTGCCCCTGATAAGTGTGATAACAATTAAAAATGGAATCGTACTGAACTGTCCCCCCAACTAAAAGGAAACTAAAAATTGACACGAAAATAGACTTGTACTCATAGGCAGCATATGACAGAAAGGGAGACATCAAAAGGGTAAAAAAATAGATATTTTCTTTTCCTTTATTTTTAATTTTGCCCAGTGGCAGTCCTATTTCTTATTTCTCTAGTATTAATAAATAGTGGAGAGGAAAATTACGGATTTCTGTGTCTGTATAACATGTGGATAATACCATTACCCTGTATTTATGAAGTATCACTTTTCTGTAAATACATACTCTTGCTACTTGTCACTAGAGTGTTTGTGTAGAACTTTAAAGTGGATATATGTAGATAGGCAGAAAGAATCTGACACAAATTATTCCTTTTATCAGTCCAACCAAGTCCATGTTAGAATCAATCTTTTCTGAAAACCCCAGTATTGGATCAGATTCATTCCCATTTTTCTGCTGCATGCATTTAATAGGAAATATTATTTGGACTATTAAAGCCTCTGCTCAAAAAAACAGTAATTAAAAAAAAAACCAAAACACATTTTTGTTCTTTTTTTTTAAGTCCTTTTCTAACCATCTTTAGATACCCTTTTTCATAAGCAAATTCCTGGCGAATAAAAAATCTGCCCTTCTGAATCGCGGTGTACATTACTGAAATAGGACCTGATTAGCAATGTCCAGGAAATTTTTAGTAAAACTGAGGAGTGCCATCCATCTATTGGCGAGAAAACCTTCTGAGTCCAGATAGTCCAAATTCTTCAAAAGTAAACAATTGCTGCTGTAGGAGCAGTGTGACCTCATCAGATGAACAAAAGGAGTGTGTGTATATACATGTTGTGCCTGTACTGCTCATAATTTGACCACAGACTAACTTGGCAAATGAACAGGAATTTCAGGAACAGTTCAAACGTGCAGATAAGTATGGCACAACACACAGGGGGGTCAGCGGGAGCTGCGCCCGCCTGGGTCTGGGGCTGATTTTGACCTTTGGGGGTTTTTTGACTCTATTTTAAAGAAGCTCCAAGGTTACTGAATGTGTAGCAGCTTAGAGTAGCTGGTGAATGGGGAAATATTTTTTCTTCTTTCAAAGAAAATATATATTTCTTGCTGGTCTTCTCAAGAGTTCCAGGAAGATAAAATCCTGGAATTGAACCGCTACCAAAGGCAGGCAATAATTCCTTCTTTTTAGAATTTCAACATGGTAAGGCTAGGAAACATTTTATTTTCAAGGAAATTGGGTTTTGCCCTTCAAGTAAGGAAAGAGACTTTTCCCTCCTCCTTGCCTTGTTCCCCTTCTCCTTCAGCAAGCCCACAATGCACAGACAACTCCAGAAGCATCAATTTCGGAGATGACCCAGGGACATCACTGAGGTGTTTAACTCTTACCAGGAGCCTGTGCAAGGTGTTAGATGGGTCTGAAAGACCAGTGCATGCCTGGGTCACTTTGGGACACTTCTTTATTCTGTGTACCGACTTCAGGAGTGTGCGTTGTAGAGGATCTCTAGTGCATGGCTATGCAATATCTTTTGAAATGTTTGCTTGACCTTCATATCTGCTGGGCTTAATATTAGAATCCCTTACTGTCATTAAAAAATCTCTCTCGCTCGCTGCAGACAATAACCAGTATTTTCTCATTGCCCTAGAACTTTTGGTTAGGTTGGTGGGGTTTTTTTGGTGCCATGCTACGTAAATAAGTGACCAAGGGTACGGCTGCTTTACCATGTAGACTGAAGAAATTGTCTCCACTGATACCACACTGCAGATTTTTTTAAAGGTTTGTAGTGCAGGGCTTTAAAGTGGTTTTAAAACTACCCCATACCATTTTGACCAGCAGACTCCTTTGAGAAAATAAACCCTCCAGAAGCATACTGGCATGCTGAATGTGTGCGCTGGTCCCCTCTACCTGTTGAGCTTATGCCAGCGGGTGTAGACTGCAGACCTTGTGTAACTGGAGAGAAGATTTCTGCCTGAATACTCTGGGTATCTGTTGGTCTCTGGCACTTTTGCTATACAAACAGTTAAATTTTTTTAATCAAAATTTATTCAAACCCCTCCCTCAACCTATTCTTTTGTGTCTCTTTAAATTAGGAGAAAAAAGCAGTTCCTAAAGCTGTTTTGTAGCTCCTAGCTATTCTGTATTTCTTCTTCCTTTGGGGATGTATTTTTAAGTTCAGTTAGTGCAGAGATTGTAGGCAAAAGAAAACTCAGACCCATTTTTGAACATTTGGTAGGATATTTAGTACTCTACAAGAAATGCAGATGAGCATCAAGAAGACAAAAACCTGTCCTGCCTGGCACAGCTAGAAAAAGGAATAGCCCCCTCACTATTTTTCTAGTCATTCTTTTTCAAGAAAATCACTCTTTAGTTACTCATTTCTTTTCCCCATGGTCAGGTTGGCTGCATCTCCAAACACTTGTAAGTACTGTATGTTCTGACATATCCTGAAGTCATGCATTAGCACCTTTTCATTCAGCAAAGGGTGAGAACAGATATCTTTTGGCAGCTGACAGCAGGGAGCAGGCAGAAAGGAGGAGAGTGAAGCTGTAGGACTAGGACACTGTGGTGGCCTAGTGGCTAGCATGGCTAATGTACCAGCTGTGAATAACCTCTTTTTTTTTTTTCTTATTTTTCCCCCCCGTTTTTTTTTTTTCATCCCATCCACCCAACAGATGTCTCTCTGTCATTGTCATGTCCTCAAGCTATCCTAGTAAATGATTTGTGCATTATAAGTGAGTCACTAAGGTGGCAATTGAACCTCTTCACAGCTCAAAATTGTTGATGTGTGCACAGAGAGTGCAGCGTGGGGGTGTGTGTGAGAAAAAGAGCAGGAGAGAAGGGGAACGAGGGAAAGAGGGAAAGAGGGAGGGAGGGAGAGAAGGAAAAGAAATGTCAAGGTTACCTTGTTTTGCCTGGAGAATCAAAAGGGAGGGCAAATTAACTGATGGCTCTATTTGGTCTTTTGGATATCGGGCAACGAGGCAGCTCCATCCTACTCCAGCAGATGTACATATCACTTTGAAAGATTAAAAAATGAAGAATGCAGTGATCTGTATTGTATATACACTTTATTCTGTGGAAAGAATGTTAATAAATATACTGAGAGACTGCAAAGTTTGCCAATATAAATAATGTGGCATTTCAAAGTCTGTCAGTAAATGTAATTGAATTTTTCAATGTAAAAATATAGTTCAGTTATAAATTGGAGTCATGCTTGACGTTAGTTGGGCATTAGGAGATATTAATTAGATACTGCTCGCTTCTTCTTTCTGATTTCTTTATATTAAATGAATTATCAGGAAAGAGGAATTTGCAAGCATGCAATTTAGAGATTTTTATTCTTGAAAACAAGCTGCCTGGTAATTTTTAGTGGGGGAATAAATGCCTTTTCAGAAACCTTGTCAGTGTGCTGTCTGAAACATGCCCTTCCCAATATGAACACAATATGGAAAAGCTAATCCATTATAATACTTTGTAATGATAATAAGCTACAGTGAACAAGTAGCCTAGGGAAAAAGATGGTAGTAGTCACCTTTAAACAGAAAGAGAATAGCAAGTAATTGTACATTTTTACAGTAGGCTGATGACAACATTTCCTATGACTTTGAACTTACTTTGGCTGTCACTGTTCTGGCAAACATTCTGCATATCAATCAGAGAGTATATTTCCTGCATGACATTTGCAGCATAATGTATAAAATTTACTTATGTGATCTTTACATGTAGTCACCCTGTTTATATGTAAATATATAGTCTCCATATATAGCTTACGCTGGAGAGGCAGCATTAAACCCTTCCACAGGGTTGCATTGACCTCTGCCTATTCGACGTCCGCAGATCGTTTCTCTTTTGCTGCTGGATTAATCTTTACCCGTTCGTACTGTTGATCRTGACGTTTTCCTGCAGGAGCTAAATACAATCCTGACGCATAGCTCTGCATGGAGCAACACTTTACTTACGTTGAATCATATTGTTCTAGGCGCGTATCACTATTGAACGCCTTTGCTCGCTTTTTGATAGCTGCCCCAATTATTTCCGTAATCACCAAAGAATAACTTGGCACC
Organism: Oceanodroma leucorhoa; assembly: GCA_030449065.1. Lineage (NCBI taxonomy): Eukaryota > Metazoa > Chordata > Aves > Procellariiformes > Oceanodroma > Oceanodroma leucorhoa. Next base: position 100,712 of record JASVER010000072.1, on the reverse strand, counting down.
TCTTTTGTTTTATGTTCATGGAGGTCTTTGGGGGCAATATGATTTGTGCTTGGTCTCTGGCACTGCATGCAGCTCTCATGCATGTTGGTCAGTCCCTCTCCTCCTGGATGATGGCTCTTGCTCTTGTATAATTAGCTCCCTACGACAGCGGCTTGATGTCTGCCAACTTTTCTAAAGTAAATGCTGATCAAACAAAGCTGCTGTTCACTTGCCCTTCTCAGCTGAAAGTGATTTTTTTTTTCCTCTGAGGTTTTTTTCCCCCTTTTTTGATAAGCAATTCAAGGTGCCTTCAAGAAGTACATAAATATGATACCCTGAATTATTAAACATAAAAGAAGTAAGAAGTCTCTGCTTAAGTAGAGAGGGAGTGAAACGACGTCTGAGGGTAGATAGTTAAAAATAATATTAAAAACAGACCTTGAAGAATCCACTTTTATCTTTGCTTAAGGGGAGCAAATACTTATCAGAGGTACCCAAACACTGGCAGAAATATATCTGTGCGTACACAATGTATACATCACATATATACATACACACCCGAAGTATGTACAATCTGGAGAGAGCTTTAAGAATAACGCCTCATGCAGCTGCCCAGCTCACAATGGCACCATGCTTCTTCAAAGGTCCCAGCCGGATCCTGCTTCCCTCTGCGATAGCCACCACCTTTCTGCTTGAAAGTAGGAGCAACCTGATCACATTAGTGCTTTGAAAACTGGAAGCTGTATTTTAAAAATCCATCCCATCTGGAGCGGAATCTTGATCCCTGTCGTCATTAGTATGAATTCCTGYGGAGATCCCGTCCTTCCTTGCCTTCTTTACGCCTGCTATTTTTGTCTACAGGTGTAGATGTAACAAACATCAGCTGTCTGCACAACCTTTGACGCGGTGGATGCGCCTCGGTTTGAGCAAGGTAGCAGTGGTTAAAAACTCAACAGTTGCTCTAATATACCAGCCATTGCGCTTAGGCTGCTGAGCTGACCAAAATTCCCCGTGCTTCTCTGAAACTGCTGCAGAAAGTCATACAGGAATTTAGGGTTTTTGCGGGCTTGGAAGGGCCAATAGAGAGATCAAAATATGTGGTAAATTAGAGCAACTGGATGTCTCTTGGCTGGCCCATAACCTTATATTAATAAATATGAGTAATGTGGTAGTTCATAGTTGCCCTAATTCATGCACAGAAGTGCCAAAAATCATGATTAATACAGGAGCGTTCTTATACCAGTCTGCTGGTCGTAACTTCTGGATTTTGTCAGCACCCAATGTCAACAAAACACATAGGGTTTTTACCCAATCTGCTCATTCAAAAATTAAATACAAAAGGAACAACWTATTTCTGCAATAATCTTATATCTTCCCAGAACTTATTACTATGCAGTAAAGGCAATTATGTCCCCATTATCTATTACTGTATTGTTTAATTTTTTATTTGAGTCCCTGCTGGAATCCATCTAACTTACCTGGCCACCCTGGTATTTGTTAGGTCCAGTCCTAGAAGCAGACGGCTGTTATTGTAGCATCTGCAGCATAATAGGTATGTCTTATTTGTACATCGTGTCGTTTAGCTATCAAACTCTGTAATATGAACACCACAGGCGAGTTATTTTGCACAAGTGGTTAATTCTGGTAGGCTGTCTTAATCCTAGATTTGTTAATTTAAATTTGTATTTATTTTTTTTGTTTGTTTCAAGGATCTTCCTTCTCCTGTCTGCCAGCTATCCTAATGCGTAAGGTACAATTCAACCCTCTCTAGAGCCTCAACGCAAGGTCTGTTCTCCCATTTAAATCCCCTRTACAGTCTCAAAATGCACTTGCTGAAGCTCTGAGTTATGCTCAGTTTTACACATCTCCACTGGAACTTCATCCAGTTTGAGTCAAACGGTCATACAGGGCTGCCTTGTTTGAGGACCGAGAGGAGGGACTCCACCTCTCAAGCCAAGGAATGACCAAGTTTTGTTCTGTCCAAAGCAATTCTCCATCACTATTTATTAAGACCAGCACTACAGGAAAGATTTACATTATGAAAAAAATGCATGCACATGCCTCCTTGAAGATCCGAGTTGTGCAAGCTGAAATATTTCGAATTGCTGAACAACCAGTGTTTTTGCTTACCGCGTTGCAGAAATAAATGGAGAGGTACAATGAAATAAGCGTTAGAGAAGTGTTGACTTACAAGGGCTAATGGTCGTGGCAGAGTTGTGAAATGCATAGAGTGATGGTCCTGTTCTCCATTTTCAGGGCAGGTCATCCAGGAGTCTTTTTGGACAGTGAATCTCAGATGTTGACGAGGTGTCGATGCAATTGTTTGAGTACTGCTGTCGGTTTTGCATGTGCGTAGATACAAATATACACGTGCACACTAAGGCATGATTCCTTGACACTGAAAGAGTACTTCTTGCTTTCCCCCTACCTGGCACTCCCACAGTAATGTTTGACGTCTTAGAAATTATATTTTGATAGTTAAAGAGTTCTGTGAGATTCTCAAAGCTCTTTCAGTGGGCAGATGAATATTGCTATGGGAATTTTAAAAGATAATGAAGACTCAGAAGGGTTAGGTGAGCTGCCCAGGGTCCTACAGAAAACATCTAACGTGGGAAACAGTGCTTGGAGGACTCGATTCCTCAGCTGTTACACATGTGCTCATCCAGATCTGTTACAGCAGATAACATGAGCTGCTACATCACATTTGTCTTGCAGCAGTCCATCCCTCCTTTATTTTTCTGCAATTGCTTCTTAAATTTATTTACTGCCTTACACATTAAGCTCATTGCTAAGATGTCTGCATTGTGCTGGTGAAGTCAGACCTGGCAAAACTGCTATTCAAGGGCAATAACCCATATCCCTGAATATCCTTTAGCCTAATGGTTTACCATACATATAATTATTTTATAAGCTTAGGTGTATGCTACAACAATTTCCAAAACTAATTATGGGAGCATCTATATATCAGAGCTTGGGGTAGCTCATTTGCACATGTAACCTAACATATTCTATTTTCTTTACATTTATAGAAAGCTTTGCCCTGAAAACTAAACACTGATTAAARCTGTACTCTGTTGTTTTGTGGTGGTTTTTTTAATAAAATATTATCCATGGTAAAATGTAAATAAAAAAGCAAATTGCTTCATTCATCATATATTTTAAGCAGTTAAAATGAATGAACTCTCCTTTGAGAAAACATCTGACCAAGCAAAATAATGGCTATGCATTTGAGAAAATGTTTAATGAACTCGCTGGTTAAAATGCTGTTATTTTAGAGCCCATTACTATGTGTTTTAAATTAATTGAGGCCACATTGCTTGAAAGGCCTACTCCCCCCTCCCCCCTTTCTATCCTAACGTACCAAAAATAATTGACCTTAGCAACATATGTGGGAGCAAAGATCTTCCCTGGTCAGGAATGTTGGCTGCACAGTCAAATGTAAGAGCCCACAAGTGGAGGAGTAGCGATTCATGAATCTTCTCTCCATAATCATTTGTCTAGTGTCAGTTCAAAGTCAGGGAACTTGCCAAAGATCAAACACATTTTTTCTTTAAACAGTTCTTATTGTAAATATTCTAGCTGGTATTCATTTTCCTTTTCTTCCTGTTCTGAAACATACATATTTACTATGCCAGTAATGTTTGGGKTTTATAGGTTGAAGGAAAATGTACTGCTTGTCTGCAAAGTAAGATTATTTCAAATAATAACGTGTAATCCTTTGGTACTGGAAACWGGGAGAAATTCAATTACATAAAAATAAGAAAATAAAGCCCCAGCCCCAGAATTTGTAAAAGCTCAAGAATTTAACCTGAACATAATGGTAGATGCCAATCTAATTTGCCCTTTAGGTGAACTTTAAAACTTGTCTTGTTTGTATGGTTTGGTAGTATGACTTAATGTGTTAGATTTATGCTTCATTAATATTCACAGATGGCAAAATATATATATATGCTCTTCCTGTGCATATCAATTACTAATATCATATTTCTTTTTTGATGGATTTACCATTCTTATTCTATAGAAAAGTGAAGAGGTGATTATCAGTACTGAGTTTTCAAACCACAGGTTGAAAAATCGTAAAACTATCGAAGACCCATTTCAGACCCAATTACGTGATGTCACAGCTGTATCAAGTTCCCTACGCTCGAGGTAACTCCTCCACTCAGCCCAGGTTGCTGCAGGTTGCAGGAAGAGCAGCCTTTGCAGCTAAGGGTTGCGCTGGGCTGGGAGCAGTGCCCAGCAGGAGATGGCAAAGATGCGGTGGAGGAACAGCTCAGGCGTTGGGAGGACTCAATGAAGGAGGTGCTCTTGTGAGTCTAGTTGACTTGGTGGTGAAGGCTGAGGGAGGAAGCTGTCAAGGTCCAGGGTGGCAAACCCACACTGTGACAATGTCCATAATGACAATACCATAATGTATGGTATTTATCTGACGAGGTATCACAGTATACGTTTGATTACTCTTTCTAGATTCCACCTTTGCATTATTTTTTTATTGCCACCAGTGCAAGGAGTATAAAACATGTACGATGCTGAACATTTTTGTCTGCAGCCTTCAGTTTCACCAGTTCCAAAAGATGAAGCTGTTCCAGTTCTGGGGTTTGGAATTGTTAATACCAGTTTCCACAGCTGAAGTCTGGCAAGCGGAGGGCTATTCAAAATCACGTTTTGTAACAAAGGTTTAATACTTCTGGATGAAAAAAAAAAGCCTGGATTCGTGGCATTTTAAAAGGTGCCCATGTAAGGCAAAGGGGATAAAACTCAAGGAGAGAGCCAGACCTGCACCTACGTCCAAGGTATAACCTTCCCAGTAACTTTGTGTGAAATAAAATCCAAAGTACCCAAGTCATCCTTGAAAACTGGACAAGATTCTTATAAATCTAAGATTACCGAGAAAACTTTTCAGTATCATTTTCGAAGAACTGAGTTTCATTTTAAGCAGGCTGTTTTGCGTCAGTGTAGCTTGACTCATAAAGGCGAGCGTCTCCTGAACTGGAGGCTGACTTAATTCTTGTAAAACAAATCCGAATCTTCTGATGGCTTTGGGGGGCCCTTCTGCCCACTGTGCCTTTTCAGCTGTGCACACGGAAGGAAAGGAGACCCGTGTTTGTCTTCCCCAGGGCTTCTCAGAAGACAGTCACCTGTCTGGATTCACTGTGAGTTGGGTCACAAGGAGATAAATGATCAACTCGAAGTGTGGGATGCAAAAAGTTATTATGAAAAGGCAGTCTCACAATATATAAATATAATGAATTTAAAAGAATGTAACTTTGAAAATTAACCAAAATTACCATTTCCCTGATATCTTTCACATCTACGAATACAGAAGCTGAAATATGTGCATGTGTTGCAGATGYAGACTCCTAACAAAACAGGAAAGAAACTCACAAAACATAATTTCAGGGAGAATAGAAGCCATTTCTTTAAATGTTTCTCAATTCATTTATTTACATTATCCTATTATTTATATACAATGTACAACAGACCGCTTCATTTTCTTTTATGTTTATAACAGGCACCGCTCACGTAATGTATTGTGTATGTATAATGCTAGCAAAATGGCAGTGCTTAGTCTAAAACTTGATTATTATACAACATTATTATACTACAACTATTATTATACTATTATTGTTTTACTACTTGTCTATACATTAACCTATTCCTTCTACATACCATTGCATGGTATGAATAGTCCTTTATGAGGAAATAAATATAACATAATTTTTCACATGATACTAGCCTGATCATGAACTCTCTATTCTCTACTTTTAATTTAAAATTTTAGTTCGATAAATGTTTCTTCTGTTAAAAAGCATAGAGTTTAGTGGCATGAATGGCATATACACTGTTTAATTTTCAAATCCATGGTTGTTCTGTGCAGAGTAAAGCAGTTATAAGAACCAATCTTTATATATAAACTGTATAAAATTAGACAAAATTTATAATTGCATGGACGATAACAGTTGATCTAGATTGCCTGAAGTTTGTGCAAGAAAAACTTATAAGAGAACTGTTTTTGTCCAGCATGTAGATTAAATTATAACACATATCTTAAACAGTTCCATGTATATTTCTTGCCACAATCATTTTTCATTGGATCATGAACAGATGACAGAATACTTTCAGAAGAATGGGACAAGATGGGATTTACCTGAACTGACAAGAACAAAAGGTGTTTAATGAAGTCTAGAATATGCACTAAAGGTCACATAAGAAGAACATTGCCTCAATATTGAAAGTCATTTGCAATTAGAAGCAGAAGTAATTGGATTCCTGTGATACCTCCTTCTTTCCTTTCTATCTGACACACATGGACATTACCTATGACCCTGGATTAAATATTAATAAAATGCAGATTTAAAATATTAAAACTTTACATTCATGTTAATAAGTACTGTCAATCTGTTGAGACTCAACATATGGCTAATTTAAGAGTTAAGATCAGATGTTCATAATTCTCTAGATTATCAATGTCTTTTTTTTTTTTTTTTTGACTTCAGCATTTCACTGTGGAATTAAGAAAAAATAAGTTGGTATTTTTCTGGGGCGCCCGGGGAAAGGAATCATATTTTCACTGTGATCTGAGATCAACAATGCTAATAATGATTATAGACAGGCACAATTTTCTCATTAGGATAAATTCCAGCCATTCATTGGGGGAAACAAGGATTGTGATATTAGCAAATCCTAATATTAACATGTATCTCTGTATTATTCAAATCAAAGGAAGATAAAACCAATAGAGTTTATTTTCAGAATTCTGTGAGAATAATGCAAATAAAAATATGGAGGGGGGGGGGTTAAGTTGTTTTGTGGTTTGTTTTTGTTTAAATCTTGATAAAGAAGAAAAATATATTCATATGTGTATAGGCATACACTTCAGTGTGGCACTCCAGATAGGTGCAAATAGTAATAGATATTTTGAGTGATAGTGTGAAAATCTGCATTTCTGTCACTTCTGAATCTTTCCTCAAAATTTGTCAGAATTTCAAACTCTTGGTCACTAAGAGGCTTTTCAGGGGTATGGGATGCTTCTAATAGTTCTATTCAAACTGGAACATTAATGTTAAAGATTTAACATATGGGGTGACTTACGATCTTATGAGTAGGAAACAACTAACAAGACGTGCATTTGTGGAAGAAACCAGAGCTTGTGCAAATTGTAGGGAAATTGTTGGTTTATCTTTTGAAGAAAGAAAATGGATGTTTAGAAAGATGGGCATAGTTTCCCCTATTTTATTCGATCTAAAAGGTAGCTCCTGCTTTAGAATCAGATTATATCTCCCTCCTTTCACTCCCCATCTTCTTTTTCTTAATGGGATCTGAACTGCCTTTGTTGTGACTGGTTCTAACCCTCTCTGCTCTCTCTGGACTCTGGACCATCTGCTAACCCGGAGAGAGAGAAGGGTTGTGTGGGAAGAAGCACAATAGACTACATATAAAGCACATAGCTATCTAGCAAGGGTGAGGAGAGACAGTAAACTGTGATCTCCACAGCTGTTATCCTCACTTCTCATATGGGAAAAATGAGAAAAGAGGAAGCTAGTGTTCATTAAAAAAATTGTTTTAATATCAAAGCTTTCAAAATGAACCCATTTCGGGGTGATTTACTCCCATCCTTTTTTTTTTTTTTTTAACATTGAAAGATTTTATGAAAATGTCTTATTTACTCCAAATTCACTGTGAAACATTTCAATAGCTGCTCTTGAAACTTTTCCACTTTAAAAACTGCAGACTTTTGAAAGATAACCAATGTTGTCAATGACATTGTCAACAATTACTATTTTGTAAGTTTCTGAAATGAGGTTATTTTTTATTTTTGCAAGGAACCGTAAGAAAAATTTTGATCAGTTCCATGTGTGCTGTTTGCCATGCATCAGTGCTAGGACTAGGATTAAAATTCCCAGTCTTAATCTTCTTTGTTCTGACCTTTAATGTTCAGCTCTCTCATTACCAACTCTGCTATTAAAAGCATTTAAATCAACAGTATAATACATTTTTGACAAGGAAGTTTAAGTGTAAGTAGAATTAAGGGAACACTATTTTAAAAAAAAATCTGAAGTATTCTTCTAATATACTGTCTTGTCCATCTTCTAAAATAYTGTATGTGCAGCACAAGGTCCTCCCAGTGACCAGCGTTTCCAGATTTCAAGTGATAGCGTACAGCTGAAACTGGTGTGAATAAATTCTGTAAACTTCTGGTTGCTGGCTGCCAACCGTCTTTCTTTTTCTGTTTCTATGGAGATGGCAGTTAGTTCAGCAAAAGGAAGTTAAGTGAATTCTCTACAATGGTCATGTCCAACCATTGTAGCCTCAGGGCCTAAAACACTCTCCCAAAATAGCCAGGGAGACATAACTAATATTTTGGGGGGAGGTTGTTGGCTCTGGGTTAAGAGTAAAGTGGAGAATTTCTGTGACATGGGAACATGGGCAGTGAGAAAAGCTCAGGAACTCAGTTTTATATTTAATATGCACATTATTGAACAATCAAAGTGGGAACTATTTTGCCCCCTTTGACTGCAAAATGAATGCTAAACGGAAGAAATCTCAACCTTTTTTTTTTTAATGTAAAATACATGGCACCTATCTCATCAGAAATATCATTAGTGTTCTTTGGCATACACAAGTCAGGAGAGCAGGTCGTTGCCTTTCTTATCTCTGCCAGATTTTGGGGGTCCCAGATATGAAGCCTCAAAATGTACACGCTGCTTTTACCAAGTTAGGCTGGATGCAGCAAGGAATCTTGGTGTTTTCCTCCTTTTTCGTTTAAGTCCTGTCCAGCATTATAGTAAAATGTTACTACAGCTGCTGCCTGGTTCTCTGTCTTTAGCAGAACCATGTATTTATAAAGTCACTGCTATGTTGACACACAGGAAGGTGTGTGTCTTTTCCTTCTCAGCCAAAATGACAGGTGTCTTAAAGCTCATTTTGTTTCTTTTTTTTTTTTTTTTCTTTTTTTTCTTTTTTTTTTTTCAGTACTTTGGAGGCACAGCTGATGTTAAAAGAAACTTTAGTCTTGGGCAGATGTGAAGGAGAGTTTGTTGCACAGACTGAGCCTTTGGCTTACCTGCAGGTTCAAGGAGGGTTGGCGTAAGAAGGAGGGAAGCAGCAGACCTTCAGATGATGTTTCCCTTTATGTTCCTCTGTGTTGATAGGAAAATGCAGCTGTGCTGACTTCCAGAGAAAGAATGGGGAAAATCTTACCCAAGTTACAGGTTATGTGTTGGGAGTTTTGATGACAAACCAGTAAATCCTGGTTGTGTGAGAGAGAGAGACACTTCCCTCCTGCTATATTAATAATGTTGCACTAGCTTTGAACCTAYCTCCTGAAAAAAGAGAATAGGCTTAGAGAGCTTATTAGATGATGGCATTTACTGGTTGATCTGAGGGAAAACAGGAAGATACTGGATTAATCTGAGGGAAAGTTCAGGAACTCTTCAAGAAATAGGGAACAAACATTCGAGTCTGTGTTCTTTCTTTTATCCTTGAACCAATGTGTCTCTCCTTTAAAGGCAGAAATAGCTATAACTTTATTTTTTATTCTTGCAAATAATCAGAGTAACTCTGCAATCATCAGCACTTCTACTACTTAAACTTACTGAGAACTATTTTATATACCTTTAAAACTGATATTGTAAACCAAACATTTAAAGCTAATTTCTATTCCAGCTAATCAAGAGCAGTAATTAAACACCAGGTTCCTTAAATGATATTCTATCACAGCCTTCATGTTTCCCATCACACTACATATGGTCCAATTGTTTACAGATGACAAAAAAAAAATCCCTGCTCAGATGTTAAATCAAGATGTTTTCTTCACTTTCAAATGGTAGGCTGGCAGCCAATTTTTACTATGAGTTATTCTGAGTTTAAAAAAAAACCAAAAGGAATAGAAAAGAAAGGAAAAGAAAAGGTTTGGACATTAGGCTTGCATAGCCCATCAATATCAGGACCTGCCAAAACGAAGCCGTTTCTTAAGTGTGTGTTCAACCCCGTGTCAGGATAATCTCTTGGGAAGTTTATCTTTTTTGTGCACATTTGATGCAAGGCTCAAAAAATCAAGAGGGAAATGTTTTATAGCCAGAAATAGGTAACGTAACATCAAAGCATAGACAGAGTTCCCCCATTGGTACTTTTTGGCAGTCTGAATTTCATAGTGTTAAATAGCAGAGGATTAAAGCATCTCAGGGCTTGACTCTGCCATAGTGCCACTGCAAATTTAGAGTAATTCCTTTGTATGCTTGTCTGAAACAAGTATGAGTATAGAAAAGAAACAGGCTCGAATCGTGGATTTTTACGGTGTAATTATTACTGACATTTTTATGAGATTCCATTTTGGAAAGAGAAATGGGCTCGCAAGTTCTCAGGCCACGGAGGACAGGAGCACACTCTGGAAAAAAAACCCTCAACCTCCAAAGCTATCAGAGATTACGAGACACTGTATTTYGAGTGTGCTGTGTCCAGCTTTTTCCAATATGTTCCCGCTAGGGAGGGAAGAAGAAAGAAYGAAATGGGGTCCCAAAGACAGGAACATGCTACGTGCAAAACTCATCTACATTTTTGCTTTGTGTGGTGTCACATGGACAGCAGGATTAACAAGCTCTGCCCTATTTTTGATTCCAGCTTTTAGCTTCCCCAGATGTTTGAAGCTGTGAGATGCAAATTTTTAAGCTATTTGTTTCTGATTGTCTGGAAGAAGTTGTTGTGTATGAATTTGAAGCTAGAACTGTACGAAAAGTGTAATTGGAACAGAGGCTTTCGCTTGTGCCAAAGGGCTCTGCTGAGGCGGTAGAAATACTCTGCCCTGTGGGTTTCTGAAACTCCGTGTGGCTGAGGCAGCAACTTAAAAGGTACTTTCAAATTAATAAATTAAAACAATTAAATAGAGGAATAGATTATGMTTTTTAGTTGGTTCAGTGGTGCTGCATAGCTCTTTTTCTAACACCTCAGAACACCTCAAAACTGTCTTTTTTTAGATTTTCTCTTCCAACAGCCTTCCTCTTGGCAGTCTTCCTGAGGCACATACAATAAAAAGTAACTGAAGGAACTAAACAAAAAACTGCCTTTCCATTCCAGCTTTGGAAATGCTGTCCTCAGCCTTGACTGAGGATGAACCTAATTCTCAGTGTTGCTTTCACTCAGAAACATGCAATTCCCATTCACAGGTGTACCGTGACTGCCCAATAGTTGCTTATTTGTATAAAAGGGGGAGGATTAGCCCCCTTGACTGTTGTCACGGCCCTGAACACTTCATGGGCCATTTTTCCAGGCAGCGTTAGAAGTTTCTTTCCGCTTGCAGCCCCTGCTTCTGGGGTCACTTGCAGATGGGTAGGAAAATGCTAGAAGGTTAATGCGTATCAGTTGCGTTACCCTACAGCAAGCAGTTGTGGTGACAAGCTTAAACTGATGTGCTCGAGCATACCTCGGTGCTTCAAGGTATTGGGGACCCTTATTTCCTGACATACACACGGATAAATTGGATACCGCTACCTGAAAAATAGTAAGTGTCTATATCAATTTCACATGAAGTTTCCAGCTGCCATTTGAGGGACGTCAAGGGAAGAATGTCAAAACAGCAATATCAGTTACTTTATGGTGGACTGCTTTTTGGCCAAATGAGAAAAGGGCATTAATTACAGCCTTGGCAAATGCTCTTGCTCCGCTTTCTGTGGACGTATCATGGATGTAGCATGCATTTAGAACTGGCACACCCACTTGTTTAAGTGCAATATTTGCAAATGAGTTAGATATTTTCTGGCTTTAGGAGCAGAAAGAACAGTGGTATTTCAGAAGATGATTGCTGTTTTAATCTTAACAATTAGGAACAGAAAGGCAACCTTTAAATATCAAGAATACGAGCACACTACATAATAGAAAATTGTCATTTTAATGCTGTTTGAAAGGATGAAAGGAAATGCATGCACTATAAATCAATTTTATACTATTTCATACAGGCCTCAGATAAGACACAGTATTTTAATGAAGGCATGACAAAATAAAAAAACACTAATTTTTTTTTTTTTTATATTGAAAATATTTCATGTTTAGACTTAAAAGGATACAGAGGAAAGTTGAGTGGTAAGACTTATTTGTAGTCAACAAATATGGCCACGCACAGACCTAGACTGGTCCGCACACAACAATGAGGTGAGATTGCATAATTAACAAATTCAAGAAATCTGAATTATGATATATTGCATATCTACTTTAGATCAGCAGATGAAACTTGCATTTCCATTCTTGATATGTACAGGTTGCATCTAAATACATGTCACAGTCAGYGTCAAATGTAAGCTGAATGAGAATTTAGATTCCTAAGTTCTCTCCTTGTCTCTGTCCCTCATTCATGGTGTGTCCTTGAAGTACAATTTAATGGCTTTGACTTTCAGTTTARCTTCCCTGAGATGACATACACTTACTTAAGCAAGTGAATATTTATTTGCTTCTTTTCCAACAGAAAGCCCTCGGGTTTTTAATTTGCTATGTGTTGAATACAATTTAAAAGTTTGTGAGATATTTTGAGATCACGTAATGAAATTTATAAATATTAAAGGATATCTGAAGATCTACCAARGTATCACGAATAGCCTGCAGAGGTAATACAATAGGAATAAACTATAGTGCAAGGGAAAATTTCAGTTTTATCACTGATTTCTCTTTTAAAARTTATTGTTGTTATCCATCACGGCTTGCAAGCATGTACATGTTAYGAAAGGTTAGGAAAGTTGGTGTTTTCCAAGAATGGTTAAATTGGCCATGCCTTATTACGTAGATGTTTAACTGGAGATTTGTCTTGCTGGGCTGGAGAGGGAAAACAGGGGAGGGAATACGTAGCAATCACAAAAGCAGCATATTACATAGTGCAAGTGCTCCTTCCTGTACTAGCTGGAATTGCTTCTGTCAGGTGAAGTTTTTGAGCTGGAAAACCTGATTCTAATTTGATCTCAAGTCATATTTCTTTTCATTATACAATAATGAACAAAATACGGTTAAAATAAAGGTAAAATGAACGCAAAGAGGTTTGTGGGCTAGGAGCAGAGAGGAAGCGTTTGTGCATAGCAAATGTGAAGGAGCTGAAATGAAGATCAAAACCCTGAACATTCTTACAACACCCTGGTAACAGACACTTTTTAATGTTCTGTGAGCCTAGAAGTCTAACTTGATTCATTGCATTAAACTAAGTTTCTTTCGAAGTTTTTTTGAAATTAAACAAAACCTGAACKTAAAATATAAGTTGGTGTGTGTGTTCAGCTGTAATTTTACGGACCCAGTCTGGGTTTCTGAGCCCTCCAAAAAGAGCACTTGGCCCATAAAACTTTGAAAACAAGAGGATTAATTCATCCTTAGCTGTTATTTGTAGGGCACTTCTACATAAGCTATAGGATTGAGAAAGYAATTATATGATAATGAATCTGCAAAGTGCCAATATAACATATATCCTATGTTTATATTATGTTACATATAATACAAATAAAAGGGATATTTACATTCTAATTTTTCCTTGTACTTTACACAATATATGAACACATGATTATCATTTGTGGAGGAAGCATGTTTGACTTTTGGAAAAGTGTGCCTAAATCAATTTATCCACTCTTTGCTTTGTAATATACTTAATAGAATTAGAAAATTGATTATTTTGGCAAAGGAAATAAGTAATGTGAATGGGACGCAAAGGGCAGCCTGGTTTGTTACGAATAAGCTATGCAGAATTAGCAAAATTAAGCCAAATGTAACCACACAGTGAAAAATCAAAGACTGGGTTTCAGTCTTTACTCCCTGGTAGCTACAGGTGGCAGAACATGGGAAGAGAGTATGGCCAAACCTTGTGAGAGAGTATTACTGTAATCCAGTAGCATAAAATGCAGCTCAAGAAGAAAGAGGGAACTGTGGACAGATGTCCTCAGCCAAAATCTCTGGCCTGCATAGAAAAGATGTACTCTTTCATTTTTTTTATATTTTTTTTAAATCATTGCCTAAGGATGTGAAAATACACTACATTCAGCAGACTTTGGCAAAAAGCCCTGCTCCTCTGATTGTTTCTAMCTATATTTAAGAAACACTGGATAAAACAAGCAGAGGATGCCTCCTCCCATYTTCTCAAATCTACTGCAGCAACCTAGAGGTTGGACACCTGACTTGACCAAATATTAGATCCAACCCAGAGACTCCAAAAGCACTTTGGACTAACCAGAAATGACATAAAGGACAGGTCTGAAGCTAGACCTCTCCTTTACAAGATGAGAAGATCTAAGGTCTCAAGGAATATTCATTTGCAGGCTGGAATACCATTAGGTGATTAACATAAATACCCGCTATTGCCATTTCTTTTCTTCATCACTTGTCCCCTTACTTTGTATATCTGCGTTGCAGATGAGGTATTCAAGTAGCTTCTAAAACAGTATACATTATTTTTTGCCAGATTTAAATTCTTGGAGGGAACAATTCCCAAGTCATGCCACCATGTTCTGGAGCAATATTTGTGCTGGCACCCGTGAAGGGGCAGGAGACAGTGGAGGAGGGTTAGGGTGAGGAGCAGGGACTAGAGATCGGGCAAAGCCTTAAACTGGGTGTTGCCACCCAACATCTGGAGCGTCAGATCATGGTGGAAAGGGAGAACATGAGTTTACTCTGTGGACCTGTAAGCGGTRTCTAAGGAGCAATTGTTGCTTTAGCAGTTGTATAGTATAAATTAGCCAATTTAATTTTAAGACATGCATACCACTTTTGTCACTAGCTTTTATTGTCTGTACCAAAGGAATATGGTACTGGAAGTTTAAAAAGAACCAACTTTTGTAGGTCACCTATTTCATCTTTCCRGCAATTCTGAATTGTTCCCTACAGTACATTTTCTACTTCTTTGTCATTTTCCAAATTAAAAACAGAAGCAATGTGTGTAAAAATATTAAATTAACATTTATTTGACAATAAAGCAAATTACATTTATATGTGAACTTCTCAATTAGCCCTGTAAAGCTTCCTTGGGACCACTATACTGTGAAATCAGTAACATATTTTTATGTTGCATTAAAGATAGATATGAAGTTCGTGTTAAGGAAAGGCCACTTTAATTTTCTTTTCAAGTTCAGAAATTGTGGAATGAATTTATTGTTTATAAAGGGAGGCAGAGTGATAGCGTTCCAAACTGGTTTTGTTTATATAAAAAGTGAGAGTACAAGTAGAAGCAACTGAATATTTCTTACCTTTCCCTGACAATGTACAGATACACCTTTTCTGGTAAACTCTTTCTGGTAAATTCTTTCCAGTAAATTCTAAGTGGTACAGTACCACCTTTCCTTTTTGATAAGAAGATTTTAATTGAATTTGGCATGATAAGGTAAGTTCTGCACCCACTTAAGTTAGAGTATGGCAAAGCACGGGGTTTACTTCTGCTGAAACAAACGTGACATTCAGGCTACATTGCTTCCACACTTAACCTTTTTGGCTTTGTTTTTAATCCAATAAAAACCACTTGTGTATAAACAGCTTGTAAATTCCAACCGGAGAGCTACGCTGCAGTTCTGCAGTAAGGTAAACTAGCTGAGATGGACCGTGGGATAGTCTTGATCTTCCCTAGCCACTGCCAAGAAAGACAGGGTCAAAAACTTTGGAGAACTTATTTCCACCAAGATTMTCTGCTGAGATAACTATCCTGCACCTATGATATGATTAGGAAAAATTTGCACAAAACCCCTTTATAAGACTCCAGACCTTCACTGGCTTGTCTCCTGTCAATAATCAGATGCGGATCTTATTGACACCCGTAGGAATACCTGGGTTGTAATTTCTTACTAACTCACCCAACTAGGACATCCTTCRTGCCTAGCAATAATAAGGTGTCCATATGTATACAGGGATGTTCCATGTATTCAGTAAAATTTGTCTCTAGACTAGTTGGTGTAGTTTCTATTTGTGCAGACAAAAAATAAGGGATACATCTGCCAACAGCCACGTTAATTCTAGCAGCAGTTTGTCTGAAGATGCCAGACTTCCTGTATCTGTACCAAAACAGTCAGATTTATTTATAAGAGACAATTGTTTTTTACCAATCTCAAAAGCTAACTATCCCCTGATTGATCTTAAACAAGAACAACAAAATCCACCCTACGGGGACCTACGGGATTCGTAGACTGAATCTGAAATTTTGAATACTTCTGGAAAAAAGCAGATCAACTCAGTAGAAGGATAAGTTATCTCCAGTACTGTAACAAATAACAAGAGCTCAACATATGCTAAAAGTAGAAATGAAGCAATGTTTTTCTTCTGTTTAAATTTTTATCAGCAAATCTCAAATTGATCTTTTTTGTTGAAGACCAGAAATGAAATTACTACACAAGCATGATCATGAGTCCTATTGCTTCTCACTCCTAGTTGAAGCCCAGGTACTGTTAAAATCTCAAGAGAAGACTTGTTCTTAGAACATGTCCAGTTTGAAAAGTTTTAAATATACCTCTTTTAGATAAGTACAAGCATTTTAGGTATTGCTGTGAACCATATGAGGTTCATCCGTAGCTACTATTTTCCTTCGGTTTAAATGGATAAACAGAGGCAGTTCTGATTCTGCACATAACTGGTTCATCATTTTTTCCTACTTCATTTCTGACTTTTCTAAGATTAAGCCTGATGTCTAAAACACATAAAAAATCCTCCAAAATACCTATTCATAAACACAAGACCACCAAAGGGGTGGGACAGATGTTTTACAGATTACTCTGTTGGGATCTCAGTGCAAGCTTGCCACCAAAAATGTAGAGTAGAAATGGTGCTTTTCCACGTGTTTCCAGAGTGAAGCTGACTTTGCTGTCAGATCTTAGGAAAAGTCAGACAACGTGGAAGGTCACTCACATTTTTTAGTATAATCGCAACACTGTAAAAGAAACAATGGAATTAAGTTCTTTGTCTTGCTGCGTGGAGCAGCAGAGAATAAGACAGCACATGGAAGACAAGCTTTTCATCAGATTTTTTTTTTATTAGACCGCTTTCCTCTGCCTGGCACCCACCCTCCAAGAAATTAATTACAGAACTGAAACAGGTGGTTCTCCTCATTTTCTGATAATTTCACACCACTCAGTTTCCAAAGGGTCTTGTGAAATTACCTCTTCTTCCGACTAAAGTAATAGGAAAACGTAAATAGGAGGTGTATGTGGGTACACTGGGAAACAAGCTAAGTGTGCTATCTTTTTTATATATTTCCTTTGTAATTAATGCTCTTTTCCAACTCATTTTTACCATATACTAGTGCCTCCTGATAAATCATGGAGTCAGGCCAAAATCCACATCATAAAATGTCCGTTTTCATAATGATCTTACAGGTTTGGTAGATCCGCTGGCACAAGTTCTCACAAATATTGAAGATCCTGATGAAATCTTCCCTTTCCTCTTTTTCACTTCCAGTTGCTTACTTCAACTAAACAGCACACTAGCTACTGCAGCATAGTGCTCTTCACAGTTGAAGCTGAGGAAAATCAGAGTAGGTTTAAGGAATCTTGTCTAGTCGCTATGCCAGATGCTGATTCCCCCCCCAAAAAAATAGATTTTATAGTCCGTAGGGCTGTCAACTCGCCATATGCTTGGACTATTATTCATACTTTAAAATAAGAAGTTGGCTTGGCTTGATAAACTAGAGCCTTAGAGAAGAGTGGGAAAGTTCAAACTTTGTAACTATTTTTGTAAGTCCCTACAAAAACTTGAACAAAATTATTTATTTGCATATCCTGAGCTGTGAATCTTACATGATACACAGCTGAAATAATTTATAACTTTGGTTCTTTTATTTTTTCCCTTCTTTCTTAAGCTCATGACTTGCTACACAGTTATACGACTAGTTGTGCAGTCCTTTCCGAAGACAAATTTTTGATGCTGAATCAATCAGAAAGATCTGGGAGTTGTTGAAACAAGTTTGCCGTTGACTTCTATGTAATGCAAATCCTCTCCCACATATACACTTGTTTGCACTCCATAAAGTAACATGGTGTAAGTAAACATGCATCCATCAGTGGCATGTAAGAGAAAGTTGAAGAGGACTTACCTAATGAAAGTCATGGGAATGACTTTCCACTTAGCCACTCAAAGGAATTTTGCATCACCTTCCCAAGGATTATACCATTGCTATGCTTTAACTTTTAACACTTTCCCACTGGGAGAAGAAAAGACTGGTATTTAAAACAATTGAATCAGTATAGTCTGGTAATATAAAAATACTTTAGGATATTTCCCTTCGCTAACACTGAGAACTGAAGGCAGATAAACAAAGGAGGCCATTCTGAGCATAAACAGATAAGTCCACGATTTTCTACTTCAGAAGAAAGATCTGAGATACTTTGACACTTGGTGCACATGGATGAAGAATATGCCATGTAAGGATATTCTCGTGCTGTTATTCAAAATGTGTTTGAAGAGGACACCATACTCTCCAGCTGTCTTTTACTCTGCCCAGTTCTCTTCCCCTCTTAAACCTTTTTCTTTTCCTCTTCTATTGAAAAATCCAACTTGCCAAGAATCAGTGTGGGCAGAAGGTAATACAACAGCAATTAGGGGTAGTAATTTCCATAAGTAATATTTTTATCTGAAATGTACCCATAATAAAAATAGCAATTAACAAGTTTAAAAGAGGGATCAGCAGATGAACTTTTCACTGTTTGTCTCAGCTCAGTTTGCACAGTGAGACAAAGCGACTCTCACAGACCCTTTGCAATTTCAGTGCTGCAGGATGGTGTGCTGGCAAAATGTTTAACAGGCATCTTGAGACTGCCCACTCCACTGCATCGTAATACCCTTCAAATTAATTAGATGAGTATGACAATGCCACTCATATTCGGTTACAACTCTTTATAATTAAAAATTTGTTCTAAAAGAAAAAAATTGGGTACATTCCATGAAAAAGATGGGTAAGTTTCTGTAAACCAGAAATACGACTGCAGGTTTATCAGATTGTMTTCATTACTGAATGGTGACAATTTTCTGTAAGATTATTGCACCTGCATAGAAAAGGCTTGCTCAATTCCAATGTTGGTATAGAGTTTTGCAACATTTTCCATAGTGTATTTAAATTAGATAAGCCTGCCCAACGCTTAGTATCCAAAACATTGTAATTTCTCTATCATTATTTGTAAGTAAATATCCTGTAATTACCACTGGAAGCAGCAGAAGGAGAGCTTAGAAAGAGGAGGAGAGGAGACGTGGGCTGATGGAAGATTTTCTAAAGCAAATAATTGAAGACTATATATTCAAGGCCATTAAATAAACTGTGCTGTCCTCCTCTTGAATCTCTGAGAGTCATTTCACTCTCAGAAATCTATCTTGTAAAACAGACAATATTAAAGATTTCCTTTTATCTGCCATTTAAAAGGTAAAGTGTAGAAAAATAAATCCCAGGGCGTGGTGAGGGATTTTTTTGGGGGAGAGTTGGTGGTTTGTTTTTTKTTTTTTTCAAGGAAGGTAGAAATTAACTATATATATAGTACTGTTTATAAAAGATTAGAAGTTATCCTCCWCCGAGCATTTAACATAGATTTATCTTGACCTGAACTCCCTTGTTTAAATACAGATTGTAAGGGAACGTTTTGGTGCACCCTGAGGTCAGTGTAACTCCCTTTGACGTGACATAGTTAATATATCTACTTCAGCCTGATAAAGCCAGACAAACAGATCCTCTTCTGTCAACCAAAAGACATCTTTTCAGGAAAAGAAGAAACAAATTCGGGCAAGCGTTAGCGCCACCACCCGGAAAACCTGCAGGCAAAAAAAGTGATGATGGTTCGTTTATTTAAAAAAAAAAAAAAGAAAAAAAAAAGAAACAACCACCAAAGCAAAACCAGACCAAAAGAACCCTTCATTTTTCCCTTTCTAACTATGTGTACAGCTTTTGTCCTGAAAAGTAAAAATAAAGCTAGGACTATGCAAGTTATCAGTGTGATAATGACCTCCTCTGGCCTGATTCACTGCCCACTCACCCCAACCCTCCCTTACTTTTACATATCCTCCAACATAATAAGCCTGCCACCACTAATGTTATAAAGTAGTAATTGTGCCTAATTGGTAGGGAGGTGACAGACCATTCTGGTAATGTTGTGAAACTGTAAGAAAGGAGGAGTGAGAACATTCACAGACCCAGCAGTAATTATCCACTAATTTGGCCTGTTTGTGTGGGGACAGCTCATTATAGCCCTTAAGAAACCTCGGAATAAAGAGAGAAAGTAGGTAGGAGGTAAGGTTAAATAATTAGTGTTCAGCAGATTTTTCTTTTTTTTTTTTTTTTTTCTTCCTTTAATTCAAAGAACAGGATTAGGGAGGGAGAAATGTGATGAGTGTAACAATTGGGAATGGTGTAACATCGCCTTCTAAGTGAATTTTACATATTCGAGAGCAAACACAAATAGTTTACAAAGCACTGTGGGAAAAATGACATATTTCGGTCGTCCTCTTTAAGTAGGACAATACTTAACGGTTTTAACGTTATGATGTTAATTTTATGCACTTTAGGTATTTTATGAAACCAAATTTTAGACTGAAATGGATTTCTTAACTTTAGTTTTCTAGTTATTTTGTATTTTTATTGAATATTCTAATATGTACTTCAATCTAAAGTGTAATTCTTTACATTTTTATTAAGAATATATAGCTGGATTTTTCTAATCTCTATTGTTTCTTCAATATAAACTAGGTAATGAACTATACTTGAGAGGTCACACATTAGATTTTAAAAGTGGGAGTAGTTTGGGGAAGGGGGAATTATTTTCCCAGCATACAGAATTATACTGATTACCCTTTCCTGCTGAATGGGTTGGTGATAATTTATAAAAATGAGCTAAAATATGTAAAATATATCCAGCAATCTTCAATATCTCTGAGATTTATAATTTTATTATGTAATTTCCAATCATTAAGGAATTCATTCCTGAGACTGATCAACAGAAGTAACTAACGTGGTCTTTTTGAAAACCACTAAGTATTTTGAAAAATTGATTAGTTCCCTACTAGTAAGCTGTGAAAGTCTGAAACACTCTTCAGAGACAGGGTATTAAATGTTAGCAACAGAAAGACCAAAAATAAAAAGGCCATTGTTCTCATCCTCTTTACATAGTTCTGTGATCAAGCATCTTATTAGGCCTCTCTTTACATAGCCAATATTACAGTTCAGTTTCCTATTGGACTATCACAGAAAAAATAACAGAATATACATTAGGAAGTGTTTCCTAATTTTCAGTCTAAATGGCCTTTTGCTCAGTTCTCCCACGTGCTTCTGCTACTCTCCTTCAATTCCTTTCCTTTTTTTCCTTTGAATTCCAGCTACTTGTTGATGTTGAATAGCTTTAGTTTTATTTTATATATAAAAATTASTCAAATTAGAGCTATAGAACTAGATTTTGCTTCATTTAGTGACCATTATAAACATTTTCTTCTGTCAACAATCCTACTAAGGACTAATTCTAATAGTATTTAACTAGGACCCTACATTCAAAGTGTAAGGATACTGCAYTTAATTGTAAGGTTTGTGTCTAGTGTCTGAAATCTAAGTCACAGGAAATGTTCACCTTCGTGTAACTGCCTATTGCATATTTCCATCATTCTAAAGTTGTGTAGCTGTAATAATTTTAGTATTTACGGTACTGTACTGCTGAATTATAACAGGAATTGAACCAGAGAGAAGTAGAGGCAAAAGAGGACATACAATACCTCTGTAGCTCTGAAAGTTGGAACTGGACCGTGTGCGTTGAATGAGTATTGACTCAGACTMTTAATTAAAATATTTGCTGCTCTTGCAAGCTATCTGGTAAAACCAGGGTGCTTTTGTTTTGGTCTTGGCAGTTACGAATAGAGACTGAAAGCTTCAGACCTGCCTTGTTGTGAGCAAATGTGTCTCCTTTCTCTTTCCCCACTGCCTCGTCCTCCCAACCCAGCGTTTCAGGAATCCTGTAGCCTCCTTATCCTGCTATTGCTCTAGATGGAAGGGGTAGTTAATTCATCTAATCAGCCCAATCCTTGGCCTCTCTGCTTATAACACTACTCAATATGGCAGTTAGTGCTCTGTTTGAGTTTTTGTTATTTTCTTTAAATACAGGCACCTGCTTTTAGGAGCTGAGTTGTTGCCTCATTCCGTATACATCACCAAACAGCCAACAGATGGTGATAATGTTCATTTTCTGCGCGTAGCGTAATGTCCCTCAGCAGAAGGCCTGAAGAGAAATGGGCACCAGACGAGAATACAAAGTTGTTGCTTCTCTATTCTTACTGCTGCCAAAGCATGTTTTCTCAAACGGGACTGTATAGTTTAAATACAGAATATGTCATTGAATAATATAACCTGTTATTACCACATGAATTGGCTTGTTTGGGAGTCTTGAAAGGTTCTTTATGATAGAATTTCAGTTATGGGGAGTTCTTTATATGATCTTGTGTCTGTTACCTGCTTTTATAATACATGTCCTATCTACTTTCTTGGTCTATTCAATTTCTTACGCATGTTGCGTAAGAATSTCTCTCTTTTTTCTCCTATGTATAKGAGWTATATGTATATATACATGTGATATATGTATAGGTACTATAAAATAGATTAGATATATATTGATCATAATGGTATTTGGTCAATGTGTATCTATTAAAGGAAAAAAAAATTTGATGTAATTATAGATTATGGGTGAACATTGATGGGACATTCTTCTTGTCCACTTGAAGTTAAGGGAAAAAATTCAGAACCTGTGGCTACCTTTGTAAGAAAATGTTTTGTAGAATGGTGAGTATGTTAATATCAATAAGAGATCGACAGGGAAGAAAAGTAGAAACTTTAAATAGAAAGTACTGAGAAATACAGTTACTTCTTTTATTTTAACACAGGTTTTGCCTTTCAATGGTTTATGACTGCCTTGAAAACTTCTCACTGTGTATATGTATCTATCTTCCACAGCAATGGAAATCTAGTTCGTCATAAAAAGCTAGTTGTAGAATCACATTGAAAAATATTTACAAATAAAAAAGGAGARAAGAGTTCGTAAAGGAAAGAGCATAATGCCTTTCCTAGGATCAGYCCACTATGTGCACTGATTTCATACAGACTTTGATGTCAGTTCCTTTACAGCTTGGTGTATAGGATGAATGTGTCTTCTATCAAATGGGACAGAAGGGGTATACTGCTGCTATTAAAGTTTCATAGCATTTCTTCATAAGTTTAATAAAAAGAGAAATAAAAATCCTTCGATTTCATGGAAGATAATGCAAAAAAAAAAAAAAAAAAAGCTTTCTTAAGAAATACCTAAGAATTCAAAATTAATTTCATTTTGTGGAAATACAAGGAAAATTGTCAGGTTTTTGCCATTATGACATAAATGTTCTATTTTCATTCATTTGCTAAAGCTATGTTTACTGATCTTATTATAGCCATTACTGAAGAAAAAGGGATGTGTAAATGTATGGGCCAGAAATCAGGGCTCTGAGTATTCCCTCAGGCCTCATGAGCAAATAACCTTCAGTAATTTGTCTATACTGCAATCTATTGCCAAGTTTTCCACCTGTGCTATTTGGATGTCCCTTCCCAACTTCTGTCATATTGTGGAGGTCTCATTAAAGCTGTCTATGTTGAGTTTTCTACTTGCAAAATAGATTTCTTTTTTCAAAGTAGTTTGCAAATTGATTTTCTTTTCTTTGGGGCTTTTACACATGCCAGGTTTGTGGAGAGGGATGCTGAGAAACAGAAGAGCCAGAAATCTGCAGTGGGAAACCATAGGGTTCCTTCTGGAGGTCTTTGCTCTGAATGTTCTTGTAAGTCTCAAGTACACTGCAGAAAAAAAAGAGTTAATAAGCGTGAGGTCAACTTCATATTCTTCAAAATTCTAGTCTTCTAGTCCTCCATCTCCCCTCATAAAATAAGTTTCTGCTGTACCCATGTCTGAACTTCACAGACATATTGCAAGAATAAATGTAGTCAATATCATGGAGGTTTCAGTTACAAAGACCATGAGTTCTGTAGAAAATTCCTTCATGGCAAACTTTGTAGCATAAAAAACTTGAGAAGTCATAGGTGGTCAAAAAAAAGTGCAGAGAGTGAGAAGATATCTGTGAATGTTCTGGGCACCTGCTACTTTTCCTTTTTGGTTTACATTTCCCGGAACTGATATTTAATCTCACAAACACTTCAAGATCTGTTAGAAAATTATAGCTGTACACACATTTCATATTCTATTTTTCATCAGTTTCTTTTTTAATAAGTTTTTAATACATTGGCTTTTTAAGTTATTCTAATCAAATGTATTTGACTGTCTTATCTAATCTTGATTCCTTATGCCCCCATGCTCTGTAGAGGCCTTGAATTCCCCAAAACACATTGCATCAATATAAAACATAACATTAACAGGCTGGTTTACAAAGGAGAATGATTATGATCCATCATGGCAAATGTATCGCGCTTGGCAGATCAGGACATTGAGCTGAAAGAGGACATAAGAAAAAAAAAAGGCATTTTTCAGGAAGCTCACTGATGTTTCTGGCTTTTGAATTTTCTTCAATAAATAGCTGAGAAAAATCTGCCTTCCAATAATCATATGTTTATTAAAAAATAAATTGTTCAAAAAAAATATCATTAACAGGTTTACTCTCATTGGAAAAAATCAAACCTTCCAAACACAATATTCCCTTTTATAGGAAATGTAAACAAAACAGAAAAAAAAAAATTCCTTTTAGTTATTTTAAAGCACAAACAACTTGATGATTAACAAAAGGGTTTTAAAAAATCTAATATTAACATTAATATTAATGAGTAACACTGCTTCATGTAATAAATCACAGTTATAGATGACTTCCAGAATGCAGGAGACTTCTGAAGAAAAGTTCTACGCCTGTGATCTCCTAGGAGATTAACTTCATCCACATAGCAAAGGCAGGCAAGATTTTGGAAATTATTTGGAAGATGCTTGCAAGGTAAGTGGAGGAAAGAATTGCTTTTCAATCAGTTGAAGAACGTGTTGATGAAATGCAAAAAGTACCAGTTATAAAGTATTTAGAAAGGACTGAGTTGGAAAATAGGGAAGTGGGACATGGTTATGGAGGCAATGAGCAAAAAGACACAAGCTACAGATGGTGGGGTTTTTTTTTAAGTAGATTAGGAAAAAACAAACATATATATAATGCTAGTCTACTACTAGATGAAGCTGATGATAGATTTCTTTATAATATAGAGAAAGCAGAAATATCCAATAAATGTTTCTGGTTTATATCAGAAGCAAAACCTAGATAGTGTGTTCTTATCATATGACAAGGAATTTACTTTTCCTTTGAAGAATAATGGAGGATGTGAAAGCAGCTGCCAAACAATATATTTTAATAGAAAATCCATTTAACTTGCATTCAGTTTTGTAAATCTTAGAAAATCGGGCAAAAAATAGAATATGGAAAGAAACCTGATCTTGTACTAAAATTTAAGGAAGGATAGACCTTTTGATTTAAACATCCCAAGACCTGTTGAGCTGATGTTATTCTTAAGGCAAAAAAATGGAATACATAATGTGGGACAATAAGAACAAAATTAATGAGATATTAAAGGAGAGTAGTATGTTGACCAACATGGGTTTATGACAAATAGATCTTGTCAAACTAACATTTTTTTAACATTTCATATTTCTATGTTTTTTGCTAAAATGTACTTAATAATCTTAGGGCCTGTTACTGAGTTATCCACTGCATTTGACTGCAGGAATAAAATATTATGAATCAAACATGGAGTATAATCATAGTTAACTCACTACAACTTGGTTCATTGTTAAATGTAAAAAATAATTTTTTTTTTCCAAATATGTTTGATTTTGTTGGAGCTCAGGTATTAGTTGTTAGTCCAATGTTACTTAATATTGTACTAACGATAAATGGATGAAAATACAAGATCATTAGTGGTAGAGTTTGCTGGTGACAGAAAGACTGGGAAAGTAGTAAATATGAAGATAACAGATGACAACGACAAAGATCAATCTCTATGCATTGGTATACCAGATGATAGAAATAAATAATGTGTTTCAATGCAGCCAAACACAGGCTCCCCAGCATTGATGGTCATGCTTAAAGAAGGGAGCTCGTTCCTGGGAAGCAGTGATTGAAAACGTATGAAAGCAGCGGTGGGCTGTCGACTGGACAAGAGCTTGTAAAAGCATGCATAGGCTGCAAAAGCTGATGTTCCTCACGGCTCTGTCGAGRAGGGAATGATAAGTAGTAATAATGAAGTAGTGGTTTTGTGATGTAGCTCATATAATCTTAAAATATCACCACCTAAATAATTCACTTACTTTATCCTGTGAGAGACTTGACAGCACAGTCACCGCTACCTATAAATCATTAGTGTCTCAGAGGAAATACAAAGTTTACATCACTCTAAGCATCTATTCTTCCTCCTGAAAAAGCCACTAAATCTCATTCAGGGCCTAATGCCACATGGACAAGATACATGCAGGTGTTTGCCTAGGCTGAACTGGCCATAAGCCCGAGACCTAAACATCTAATGAACTACTTAATGTCAATGCTTTCAATCACTTACCCAAGTCAAATGCAAATCAGTGGTAAAGAAAAAAAAAGGGAAAACAGGAAAAAAAAMCCCACGCAAATTAAAATCAACTTGCCAAAAGCAGTAGGGAAATTTTATTTTTGCATGTGTTTTTCTTTTCGTTCCAGGGGTTAAAACCGTCTGAATCTGATTAATGAACTCTGTTAGCCGAACAATATTACATGCTTCAGACTAAACATTTAGAAATATTGTTTCTTACCAAAACTTCCAATAAAAATTATAATGTAAACTAAATATGAGAACATAACTTGCAGCTAATAGTGTACAACATATTTATTTTCTTTGTGTCTTCAGAATGTCCAGAGTCCAATTCATGGATAATCCTTTCAGTGACTTTAAATCCAGTGTGGCCTTGTGAATATGGAACAAACAATTCATCTATTATTTGACACTTGATAGTATAAATTAAAACTGGATTACTCAAATAAACCATGTGATATTGTCTTGGATGCAATCTGAGTGAGCACAATGATGATAGCTCTTGACCCAAAACTTTTGAAAGACCACCACAAATTAAAAAAAAAAACAAACAAAACAAAAACAGAATAAAACTTGACTTTTGTTTCACCACACCTGGAATTTGAGATGTGATCTCAGCTTGATGACAAGTTTATTTGTGAAAAAAGATTTGATTAAAAAAAAAAAATAGGACCAGATGTATTTAAAAAATATATACTCTTTGATTGAAGTGTCATTACTTTAAAACAAATAACCAAACAAACAAAAAAAAAMCCCAAATAAACAAAACTCCAAAACTAAATATACTACATATTATTTGTCTGTTTTCTAGGTATTTCCTCTTAAATCACACATGAGGTAACTAGCCACACGTGCCTGATTCTAGCTAGCAATACCACAGCTGGGTCCTTTAGGTCATATTTAATTACCTTCGTACCTACATTCCAGCAAAAAGGGTTGAAAATGTTGTCCCCTGCAGCTCACGGCGAGCAGGAGCCTATTACATAAACATATAGCAAGCGTATTCCATTTACTAACCTGTAATTATCCTTCCTCACCACAACACCGTTTGACATGTAATAAGCCTGTTCATGGGCAATTGCAGCTTTGAGGGGTGTGGCTGTACCACTTTCTGCCTCATTTAATCATCTGTGGTTATACGAGCGCTTTCAATACAAATTTAACGTTCACCACCTTGGTGAGTCCAAGCACCGAAGCTAAGATAGGCATCCCCTAAACGTTCACACGGAGATTTTTCTCTACAAGACATTCCTTTTTCCACTTTCTCTCTTTCAATTTCTAGTAAATAACTGCTGGGAAAGGATTTTGTGAGATTTGTCTACAAAAAATTGTCTACAAATTTCTGACCACTAAGTAAAATGCAGCAGTATTGAACACTGTGGCAACACTGTGCCAGAGAGCTCAGAAGAAGTATGTACAGGGAACTGGAAAAGAGTTCAACTGGTACCATATATTTTGTGGAAAATACTCCCCTTCTGGGATACTCGGCATTGCAAATGTGCCGGGGCATTGTCCTCTTGGTAAATTTAAATCGATAAAGGAAAAACAGGAAAGGTTGGGCAAACCCATAATGGCCACAGAGCGTTGTTCTCTGACTTTGCCTCTAAAAGCATCACCTTCAGAGGTGCCAAAGCAACAGCCCTCTGGCCAGACCTCTGCACTCCACTGGAATCACCGATGGTGAAAGTCCTGTCAATGTCCCACCACCATGCGAGCTTCTCTGTCGTCTTAAACTACTTACATCACTCCTTAATGCTTTAACCTGAGATGTGCTCATCGTAGCACACTCAGCCTGAAAAATGGATGTGTGGGCTCATGAATCAGGTTTTGCTTCAGAGAAGACAAAAACCTKCACTACCATGTTTGTTATCAGAATCTGATCCCTTGGACCTGTTGGTTCAAGCACAATTTTCTGAAACCATCGTTTTATCTATTTTTTAAAGTAGCGTTGAAATGGTTTTCAATGGAATCTTTTACACGCTGGTGGTTCATTGATTTTTCCATTCAATTACAATAACCAAACAGGCAAGGAACAGTGGTTTAAGTGGAAATTCAGTTCCACTGAATTTCTTCTTAGCAGATGACCAGAGACTGCTGAGGTCTTTGGTTAAGAAAATGAGAGAACTAAAAGGAACTGTTCCCCAAATATATATTAACTATTGGATGGCAGAGCTGCAACATTAAAGAAAAAAACTGAGTGCAGAAAAGACTCACCTAATTTCTAGYATATAAAGGAGGAGGGACAGATTTCTCATACTCTGTCCAATTGTGATTAATGTAATGAGTCACAGAAATGGAAATATAACCAGTGTGTTTACAGATTGGAAGCCAGAATTCTTGTATGTTGGGTAAATTAAAATATCTCTGCCAGGAAGTGAAATGAGACCTACCAGCTGGAGAGAGACTGGGTAACAAGTAAATGGACAATTTGACTTGTTGGTTATCTGTACAAAACGCTAACAATATTGAAAACCAAATTTAAATGCATTCTAGCAATATTTCTAGGCTGCGCATGTAAAATATATATGGTCTATAAATATATTTAATGTATTATTTTGTATACATATGTTTATATATACTTCTAAAAATATGGATCATTCTATTCACCATCTTTTATGAATATAGGAATAGGTCCCAGGATCTACTTCAGTTTTTTTTATATCTTCTTATATTCAGCTTTATAAACTGTTTACCTGCACATGTGGCTTCTTTCAGCCTTATTACCGCTGTAATCAACAGATCAGTTCTTGTACAGGAAAATCCAGGTTTTGCAGAAAATGGCTAACTTTCCTGGGCATTGGTCCTGAACCACTACATGCACACTGTGGTAGTGCTGCTTGAAGAAAAAACAATGGTTAAGGATAAGGAAAAATATAAATTGTTTCCTTGCAATATCCTGTGTCTTCTTTTCCCAAGAGGGTCTTTTCCCTGCAAGTTTTTTGCCAGTTTTTATCAGTAAATTTTACTTTACAGCAACTGTTCTTCTTATAGGTTCAAGTAGGAGTTGATCTGTGGGATGCTTTTGATTTAGATATTTTTATTTTATGTCCCATTACAGAATTCCACCTTAAAAGCGATGGCCCAGAATCTGTCACAACTTGTTAAACAGTGTTTATCACTGCTGTTCCTCATACAGGTCAAATGATGGTATTCAAGTAGGGATGCTGCCCTATGAATAGACATCCTAATTTTAATAAAACATTATCATAGCATAATATTTGATTGTTAAAACTAGCTTTTTATTTACCAAACAGTAGTAAAGCTTTAAAAACGTAATGGAAGATGTTGGTAATGCAAATTCCAGTTGTAAGAACAAAGTAACTTTAGTTACTTGTACAAGAGCTGTTTGATTGTTCTGCAAAATCAYCGTTTCAGTAGATATTAAGAACTATCATAAAAAGAATATGTGATGACATGTCTGTCCACACCCTTATTCAGAACGGAGAGAATTTCCATGTCTTGTAGGAGTGTTTCCTGGCTGTGCAATCTGAACTTGTGCTATTTTAAGTATTTAAGATTTTTTGAAAAGACCCTCTAAAATTTGTTACAACAACATTTACTTATTCTGGCTAGAATATTCTTGSTGTTTCAATATGTATTGCAAGAGCTAAATACAGTAGTGTTTCATATACCAATATAACATTTTTTTAATTAAAGTGAAGTTAAGACAGGCTGGCCAGAAGTAAAGCCCTATTTAAGCAGAAATATATGTATAGTAAATCATCCTTTTCATTTATTATTCATGTGGAATAGTAAATTATTCTATTACTAATTTGTGTCCAATTTATATTCTAAAAGACCACTGATGGGAGCAAAGGAGCAGCTACAGGAAGTGGGTCCTACCATTTCCTATGGTCATTTCTTTATCCACAGTGCTGATTTAATTTGGGGAAAAATTCAACTCAGATACTATATTAAACCTAAAATCCAGTTATATGTAAACTTTTAGCCCAGATTCAAACTCAGTCCAACTCCAGTGAAATCAATCAACAATTAATTTCTCCTACTTTAATAAATGGAGGAGGAAGTGTTGCTGAAAAGGCAAACCAGCTGGGATCTGTTTATACCACTGAATCTTTAGAAGGAGACAAAATAAAAAGTTGCAAGTGGTGGGCTGTAAAGCAGAATTGTAATTTAACTGCCATGAAAACATCACTACCAGCAATTGCTGGCACAAGTATCGCATGGCGTCTGGTCCCCACTGTTCCTCCCAGGCAC